>QVAJ01000046.1:2026240-2045188 GCA_003546035.1 Mixornis gularis | reverse complement strand
CTTTGTTAGCTAGAAGTGCTGTAGAACTCATGAGTTGTGAGACTGTAACACAGATAAGACTTAATGAACACCTGAGTCTGAACACGAAATACCATCTCACGCATTTAATCCCGACTCTGGCAAAAAAGAWGATAAAAGCAACACCTCCCCATGGCTTTCTGTTGCAAGCCTGAGTTTGGTGCAGCCACATGGAGAACTGGGCTGGTGGACTCCCTGGCTAAACCCCAGTCATTTCCCTGTTCCTGGTATTCAGCTGAGCAGCTTCCGAGTTCCAGCCCCTCTGTGAGGCCACATGARTGATGACACAGGCAGGAGAGGGAAAGTGGCTGTGGGCAGACAGAAGGGGGTGAAACCACTTGATTTTCACTGTGCTGCCTGGACAGCCATCCCTGCATACTACCTGCCACYCTTGGAGTATGCCTGTGTGGCTCAACATCAAATTACACCCCTCCACATCATAGCCCAGGTGTTGTGGGCACTGCTTTTGAGTTSCAATCTGGCTTGCCTGTGGATCCAGGCGCTGTTTTGCAAGAAATAGGAATAACTAGAATCAAAGCTYAAGTGCCACTACAATTTATCCTGACAATGTCTGTGTGGCGGCTTTTGCTTTGTTTTGTTTTTTATTTTTCTCTYGTATAAATACTTAGTATTATTAAATGGACACATTGGGGGTTTTTGGGTTTCTTTTGCCTGATATTACTTTTTCTGAAGTCCTGAAAGCTGTATTAGACMCATCATAGGAACTGAACTTTGAGTAACGGGGTACTGAGAGTGAAATCTTTTGTAGGGAAATGACCTTGATATTTCCCAGATGTAGTAGCAGGAAAGGTTTGGGGCTTTTTTATCAGATCATCTTAAAAAAAAATTAAAAAGTGGAGTGCATCAGAGAATCAATTTTTAAGACGCCTTTTTGCAGAAGAGAGTGGAAGACTCACTAATGGGAAGCAGCTCCACATTTTGCTGCTTCCATGTGTCATCAGAGCCTTTTCTGAAAGTCTTGTGCTTTGGCAAATACTGATTGGTGGAAGCTGAAGATGAGGAAGTACAAAATAATCTGATTTTATTTTGATGGATGTTCTGTCAAAAGCAGGCACAGCCTTAATGACAAACTGTGACCGTGGTATCTTAGTAGCTGGGAAATAAAGTTTATTCTGCAGTGTAAGATAATATACTGAACATACTATGACAGGCATTTTAGGCACTGTGTATGGTTGCTGTMACAATTATGCTGTGGAATAGTATTTAGTTCTTCAGTAGGAAGTATCCCTTGAGGAACAGGGGTGAAGCAAGACTAGAATTCACATAATTTTAAGTTACACATTTTTCTATAAATAGAGTGCCTATTAAAATGATAAAATAGAGCACCTATTAAATCTGCCATGGATTTCAGAGGGAGCTGAAGTGGGTCATAGGTCTGCATAGAAACTCAAAAAAAAATGAAATGTTATGCATGGAAGTGGCTGCACCATGTCCCAGATTCTTTGTCAGGTTTTGTACTGTTCTTTTTCCACACAGATTTGAGTTCCTGCAGTGACGCTTGATCTACTAGTGTTCATATTTATAATGTGTTTCAACAAAAAGGTATGATTAGCCTTGTGTTCTGGATATTGGCTTGTCTCTGGGGGTGACTTTTTTTCAGCTCTTATTATTTATATCTTACCCACAGCACAGAAGTTGCACAGTAACCAACCCTGCTGACAAGAAGGTTGCCTGATACCACTGTGGCATAGTGAAGGTGGTGAGAGACACACTTGAGCTCTGTCAAATTATGTTTACAACTTGTGAATTATCAAGGTCCTTTCTGTTGCCAGTGAGGTGTAGGAGTGCCAAAGAGAGATGGAGGATGTGTGCCTACACCTGCATCAGTGGAGGGGGAATGGGATTAGCAGCTGACCACAGTAACTGAGGYACTGAATAAACAAAGAGCCAGATATTGGCACACACCAACACCAGATTTCCATCACTTTTCATGGGTTACACTCTGTTAGAGACACTTTTTACAAAGCAAAACCTGATGTCTAGTTTGAGAGTCTGGCAGAGTCTGGTTTTGCTGCKCACTTAGGTGACTTTTTATCATTACATCTGGATCAATGGATCATCCATAAATAATTTGTGTTGCTACCAGAAGCATGGATTCTGTTTCTTGTACATACAGCCCACAAGCAAACTAAAATGAGGTCTGAAACAGTGACATATTCTCCACTATCTAAGAATGTTCCTTTTTGGTTAAGACTACTAGAAGTCATGAAAGCCTGTTATAAAATCTAAAAATACTCTAGCTTCTATAGAATTTTTTAAATTTACAGAGTACTGGTGATCACATACAGATGTGACTGCTGTGGTAGCACAGTTGAAAAGGGCTATCTATAATCAAAGTAATATATGCCTAAAATTTCAGATTGCCAAAGGGTCTCAAAACGAAAATCAGTATTTCTGAAATATTTCCTGGGTTATAATATTGTTAACATAAAGACAAGAGCAACAAAAAATACYGCCTTGAAAGAGCATATGGCTTGGCGTTGCACATCAGATTATTGATTCCAGTCATCATCATCAGTTATAATAGTTATTATAATTTTAAAAGACAGATGCTCTTGTCTGCACATAACCAACTGTGCAACAGGACCACATCACAGAGCAAATTCCTTCTATGATATGCCAGTAAATAGGATTTTATTGTCCTTGTCTTACTTCTTGTGTGAACAATTTTCTTTTATCTCTACTGAATAACAGACACATGCTGACATGGAATACATTGGTAGGAGAAAAATAAGTGTGAAGCAACCTGTCTTGAGTACTGTTATATCTAGATACGAACATAAAACATATGACAAATATGTGGAGACTATTTCAGTCATACCTGATGCCACTGGCAGAATTTTAGCAATCTGTGAAATCTCCCACCCAAATCCTATAGCTTTAGGCTATATTCAACAGAGGAGCCAGGAGGCTTGCAGAACACTGACCCTCTCATCAACCCTTGAAAGCATTCATGAGCACGAAAATATGAAATATTCTCTCATTCAGATTTTTCAGTTCACAGTGTGTTTCCTTTGCTGCAGTCAGTTTCCTAGTGATTTTTTTATGGCTCAGAAGCTGTGGATATTTTAGCAAAGCTCATTCATAGGCCAGTTGTACCAGACATTCCAGTTGGTTTCTGTAACTGTAGAAATGTGGTAGACCAGGTGAAAATGTGGAGAAGTAATGATGGAAACAAGTCACAGGAAACTCTCCTTTGTGTTTGAAGATGCAGTGTGCTACCTGCTTGGCAGCATGTAGCCTGTTATTTGATGGCTCAGCTTAATTAAACTCTGAAATCTCCTGTATCCCATTTTTCAATTCCCTGTAATTTTAAATTTTGAGAAGCTCTGACAAGTGGCATTTTGCAGAGTTCAATGCAGTGCAGGTTTTCTCTTTGCCCACAGAGGGCAAAGGTCGTGTTCTCATGGCAGTTATGTAACTTCTGTTGGTCTGGGAACACTATCTGAGTGTAAAGGCCTGGCAGTGTCAAGGCTTTCCCTCTAAACCACCACTCCACCTCCTGAGGTCAGAGGGCTGGGAATGGGAAAGAGGTTGGGAGAGCACCAGCTGGGATACCAGACACAAACTGATTGCTGGGGTGTTCTGTTGGACCATGTGGCATCATGGTCAGCCATAAAAGCTGAGGGAAAAGAGGAGGATGCAGGGACACTTCCACTCATGGCATTTGTTATCCCAAACAATCATTATAGGTGCCAAGACCCTGCACTGGATGTGTGCCTGGTGAAGGGGAGTAGTGAGTAAATTTCTTTTCTTGCCTTGCTTCCAGATGTGGCTTTTGCTTTTCTTATACTTAACTGACTTTATCTCAACCCAGATGCTTTTTCAACTTCTTTTTGTCCTATCTCATGCCGAGGAGGGGGACTGAGGGAACAACTGGGTGGATGTCTGGCAGCCAGCTGTTGTCAGTGCACCATCATCTTATCTAAGACTGTACTTAAAAATGAGACAAACATGACCAATCTCAATAAACAGGTTTGGCACACTTCATTTTACAAGATCATATTCCTGATGTAGGTTCTCAGGCAATAGAGTTACTTTTATTCACTCAGAAMGTCATTACATGACTATTTTTTTTCAATGTAAAACCCATCTGCACAGCCTGCATTTACAAAGAAATGTTACTTTTTCAACAGAGAGTGATCTGTGGGTTGCAAAATAAAAGATTAAGGATTTGACATACATTTAAGACAGTATTGTTCAGGCTTTCCATAGATCATGTCTTCACAGTGATTCAGAGGCCCAGAAGCTGTTAATACAGTTGATAATCAGGATGGTTGCTCACTCTGCTAACCAGCAGAAGAGATTATGTCAGTGTGAAACGTAGCTTCAGATGGTATTTCCTGCAAAGGGAACTGTGAAATTATGGTTTTTCCTATAGGGAACTGTGAAAATCTACAAGAAAGGCATGGGGAATCATACAGAAGGAAAAATTAATTTRATGTGAGTAAGAATGGTTTCTCTAGTTTGTTGCAGGGAGGACAATGCGTGAGAAAGTGAGGTAGAATATTGGTGAATGTTATGAATAAACCTAAATCTCCAGACAGCCCTTTCTTTGACAGTACAGTCTTGATTCTYTCAACCATATAAAATTATAATTAGTCATGTCCCAAACTGAGCACAGCTTGCTGAATAGGCTGTTTATATAAGATCCCTGTAGCAGACTTGGGAGTCATGGCATAGGAAATGAATGCTCATATAAAAAAAAAAATCAAACAGATTTTCCCATAAGAAGCTGTAGCACTACTTAAGTCTTGGAGTCAAAACCAGCAGTATAGAGATGAAAGACTCATGTGCTGTTTCAAGCTACAACCTGGAGATTTTCTGCAGGTGAATATGGTGTTTGTGCACACTGCACAAAARCCACTGCATCCACTATACATGATGCAGCAGGAAATCCTAACCCCACAGAAATTAGTGGAAGCCATGGCATGCATTTGACAGAATGATGATTTTATTGATCACTGGTGGAGCAAGGGAGTGTGGTGACTTTGAGATCAGCCCACAGGGTATGAGTACACACCCCTCTGCAGGGTGCCACAGACAGTGGTACACAGTTGTTCCTTGTAAAAATGACAGCAAGAAGCCTCCTGCTTTAGGATGAACAGGTGGTTTGTAGCTCAATGTTTGTGAGCCTCCAAATCGGAGCAYGAAAGATTTGCCTGTAAAAGGCACATTTTTTGGAACATTTTCCCAGAGCTTATTAATCATCAGGGCTGGATATTTAGCTGGAAACAGACTTCTTGTTCTTTGACATTTCTTGAGGAAATTTGTGACGAGGACATTTAGGAAGCAAAGCATTCAAGCGAGTGCCTTAACTTTTTTTTCCTGACTGAATGGGTAATTCAAGCATGCAAAGCCATGCTCCTGTCTACAGTCACGAATCTTCCAGCTCTGCTTTTATAGAGCACCTTACACTGGCTACTGTGTGCAGAAACAGAGCTGATGTGTGTTATGATAATAATACAAACAGTAAATACAGGAATAATCAGCAGCAGATGGGATTTTCACACAGCTTTTACTGAGGAGTCTGTAGGAACATCATCCCAGTGCAGCAGGCCACACAACAAGGGACAAGGGAGCAGTCAGGGTGATTCTTATAATTGAAATTAACTGTATGTTGTTTCAGTTAATTGTTCCAATTAGTCTCTTTTCAGTTACGCCTTTCTGTAACAGTGTCATCTGGGATGCTGTGAGAAATTGAAAATGCCCTAATGGTCAGAATGCTCATCAATTAAAGAACTTTCTAATTAGCTCCTGAGAAGAATTTATTGTAGGAATGAAAAATTTTATAGGTGGAATGGGTGAGAAGTTGTTTTTATTACAGGACCAATTTTCCTCTCAGCAATAACATTATTTCTGTTGCCAAAAATTATTTTTAAAAAATTCTCAATAGAAAAGACAAGGAAACAGCTGGTTTGTTTCAGCAAACAGCAAAGACTTGATTTTGTGAGCTATCTTCCACGATAATTTGTAGCAAACAGCACAACAGTTCTAAATCAGTGTTTTAGAAAAAAAAAAAAACAAAAAAACACCTGAAATAATCAGGCACATTCATACTACCAGAGCTACTTTTTAAGTCAGATCAAGAAGTACTCTTTCAGATTTTTGGTCAGTGAGACATTTCCTGACGAATACTGCTTTAAATGGACAAGTTCTGGATCTGATTAAAATATTTTCGAATTCATATTTTTTTTTTAAATGGAAAACTGAAGTCTAAGATGTAGTTTCAGAAGTTTGTTTTCTTTTCCCCTGGTTTTTATTTGCCCTCACACAGTACTGGGAGCAGTTGCTAGTAGTTGTTTCCCCTGAGGCTGTAAATGTAAAAGGAGAGAAAGCTCTGCCTTGAAGCATGGCCCAACAGATGCTCTCTGCCATAGCCTGTAACCATCTCCACATCCAGGTGTATCATGCTGCCTTGATATGCTGAGATTCAAGGAAGAAGAGTTTTTCAAAAAAGAATTTTAAGTATGGCACAGCCCACACCTCAATCCAGACCTCCGAAGTGCGAACACTAAGCAAAGGAGTTCAATTTGAGAGTTTATCCACAAATGGAGCTGTTTGTGACTTTGTCTAGGGTTAGTCTGTGTGTAAGTACAGATTGTGAGTGATTGTACCTGCTGACTTTCAGACAGGAGGGCTGCCCAGGAAGCTGTGGGATTTTTCCTGCTTATCCTCCATTGGGAATGCCGAGGCAGCGCTCCAGGGTTATTTAGTCGAGCTGTTGCTTCAGCTCTGGTGATCCAAAGAAATTTTGTCACATCGAGGTGACAAAAATTAGGGAAACGTGCTATCTTATCTGCTTTTTTATGCAGTATGAGCAGATGGCACATGACACCTTCATCAGCTGTTTCCGTGGTCATTAAAGATATTTTAGCAACAGGACTTAATGCGGGTTCTTACTCTTCCTGTCTCATTTCTGGTCTTAGCCTAAGAGAATGAATTCCCTGTAATCACCACAGATTTGAGCACTGGATTTATTTCTCTATCTCTATATGTATATTTAGGCATATATATATGTATTAATACACACACACACATATACTTTATTTAAATTATAAACCAGCTTCCATTGCAGCCTTTGCTCATGATTTCCACATCAAAAATCTGTGGTTAACCAGAGTGCTGAATAAATTGAGGGTCAAAATTTCTCCATCCCAAGCCTTGTTCATCAAAGTTTGCTGATACTTTTGGAACATCTTAGTGGAAATAAGTAAAGCACTACCTGAAATAGTGCATTTTTTGTATCTGCCAAATTTATGATTTTTGTCACAGCATTTAAGCAGCATAAACTTAGGGGTTTTTGCAGGTCTCTGTGCTGACAATATGATTAATTTAATAACTAACCTCTGACACTGACACACCAAGAGCTTTAAGATCAACTTTTTGTAGATTATCTACTAAATAAAAAGCATTTATAGGAAACTTCTGACATGTCTTCTTCAAACACTTGCATCTTCTTATTCATTCAGTTGAAAAGAGCTGAGCAGAGGAACCATAAAAGAAAAGAACCATAAAATGCTCAGACACTGAATTTCCTCCAGGCTGTGTCACAAAATGGTGAAGAGGTTTATACAACCAGCAGTGATTTACACAGATATGTACCCCTTTTGCATTTCTTATGATTTATACCACTTTGATGTGTTCTCGAGGAGCAAGGAGGAGCATTACACCAAAACAAAGCAGTGTTTGGCAAATGATAAACCACATCCACGGCTTCTCAAAAGCCAGTCATGCATTTCCCTGTTTGCAGAGTATTCCTGGAGTGACAGTACAATGGCCCTGTCCTTAAGCAGTGTGCAAGCTCATAATGGTCTCAGCCACCAGACCATACACTCCTGCTGCCTGTTTTGTGCTGGCATTAGCAGCTACCCTGGCTCTGTTGTGGAAATGAAGCTTTGCTTTTTTTTGGTGGGATAAATGTCATGCGACATAAGTGAGCATTCCAGATTGCTTTGGTTGTACTGACTGTGAACCCACCACTAGTGGGATGGTGAGGAAAAAAAAAAAGAAAGTGTCTGTCAGTACTGTGAGCTCACATTTACAGTCTCTTTCATCCTTGTTCTGCGTGGGGAAGGAGGACCAGCCAAAAGTAAATCAGTCAGAAGGGTACAWAAATGGCTTAAGGTTATTAGGGCATGATGTTGCTCTCTGCTCCTTCCCTGTCCTTCTCCCATGCCAGTGATTCGTGTGTTTCCTGGCAGCACTTCCCAAGTGCCCTTCTTCTCCATGATAATTCTCTTCATATTGGTTCTTTTTTTTCTTCACATCAAGCTCCTTAAATTCCTGCTCTGTCTGTGTCTTCCATTTCTGGCTGATTCTGCTGCATATAACAGGATTGTACAGACACCCTTTCCAGGGTTCCAGAAGGAACTCCACCATTTACTTTTGTCAGTCAGCATGCCCTGGTAAAGAGTTTTGAGTACCATGCAATAGTGGACTGCAAAAATTTTTGATGTGCTRAGTTTTGCAGATGAATGAGTAGACTGAGTGGTGACAGTAAAAAGAAAGAAGAGGGATTACATACTTCACTGTAATTAATTGTGGCAGTAAGTTTCAGAGTATTGTTTCTAGGTAACTTAGTATATTTATTTATATTGGGATAATTTTTRTTTTTTACTCTTACAAATACTAAAATTCTCTCTTTCATGTATGGAMATGATTAAGAGCTAGAAAACGAGGTGTCTCTCAAATTTGGTTTGTGCTAAACTCAGGGATACTCCAGTTGGGCTGTTTTGAATGAATTGAGAAGTGCCTGCAGGAACTGAGCAGGACATGCCAAGCAGGCTGTGTTGTGGTTCAAACATCCATTAACTGAGATATTAAAGACTCTTTACAGACAACCCTTAGAGAACACAGTATCTTGGGATCACCAGATTAAACTAATTATATAACTACATATGTACTCTTGAAGGGGTTTTCTACAGGYTTCTTGGGAAGAGGTCTTGTTCAAAAGAGAAGGCAGGAGTGAATACACTCTTTTTTCATCCATTTCTGGGGTATTGTTTCATGCAATTCCAGAAACTAGTGTGTGAAAAACTATAAAATTCGTCAAGTGGTGGTAATACACTTTAGTAGCCACTAATGTCTCAATWGTAACCATAAGCCAAGACTAAAAACATACTATTTAATCAATACTCTCAAGATATTCATCATTACAATGTGTCTAACACTATGTCTAATATTACCTGTCTCAGCTTAAATAAAAGGAGAGGAGTTGACTTCTCCACCTCTTTTTTCAAGGCAGAACTTTCAACAAACCCCTTTTKCTTGGCTCAAACCTTGCTTATCTCACATCAACTGCTGTTGCTATTATTGTTACTGCCACTACCATCATCATCATCATCACTATCAAAAAAAACCTCCATCACGTAGATGGGCTACTTATGGCTATTTTCATGAGGACTTTGAGACAGATGTTATGTGCAATGTGCTGCAGACTTCATCTCAAAAACTGCTGTTTCAAATGTCCTTTTTTGTGGACCACTTACTAAGGACGCCAATGGTAGCAGAACAAAAGTTGAAGACTACCTCTGTGTTTTGTAGGAGGGGTATTTGGATAGGGACTGGGGSCTCTGTAAAGCACTTGCCAAGTGTAAGCCTGCAAGGAAACGGTGCTAAAGACACACATCACTTTCAGCAATGAAGAAAAGTGTGGCATAAGATACAGCTTGTGTGTTTCTGAGTGGATAAGCTATAAAATAATATTGTCTTCAAGCAACTCCAAACTATTCACTTCTAGATTCTCAGACATCCCTGCCCTGAGATGAGAGGAAACTTCAAAATCAAGAGAGCAACCATTGCTCTCATGCTTAATGGGCTCTGAGAACACTCTGTTCAAACAGCTCTCAAAGAAAAGCAAAGAGCTAACAACAGAGTCTAAAACCAGTGTAAAACAAAAATTTRGGCTTCATTATAATTTTCACCAAATCTTTGAAACAGATTACAGAGTCTGTCTCTTGCACTGTACTTAATTAACTAAAACCATCACACATTCCYAAGTTCTAGCCATGGTGGTATGGATTTGGCCAGGAACTGAGTATAAAAATATCTTTGTGTTTTGACTATAAAATTTTCATCCTCTAAGATGATAAACTTCAAGCCTTCAGTGTTAGGAGCTACAAATTAACTTCTGGGACGATTATTTAAAGCGTGTGGTGGAAAAGGACAATGCCAAGACAGAAACTGAACAGGCCTGCAGCCAAAGGCCATGCATTATCAGYATTATCAGGACAGGACACAAGAATGCACCTGAATGACACAGAGCTGGCAGATGATGCTACTGAAAGTGAAAAAGCACTAGGGCTTCTCTAAACTGTGCCAAGAGCTAAGGATAACCCCACCAGCACATTAGGTGGAGGAGTAAAGTAAGAGGGCATTTATCCTGCTTCTCCTCCATCCTGGGTATGCCAAAGAAATCACAGTTTCATATGGGTCTTTTCTGCTTAAGTGTACCAACAACTGAGCTAGAGATTGATTAGTGTACAYGAGAGGAGAGTAAGACAGCAATTAAATTTACTGAAATGCTTTGAAAAGACACCTTGTATCTTCCAATCTCCATCTGGGGGCACYTTTGATGTGATATAGGTTGTATTTTTTGATGGGCAGTCTGTTAAAGCAGTCACAGAAAATGAGTAGCACTAGTGTAAGCCAAAGCCTAGTTACTTGGTTTCCATTTTGTGAGGTTTACATTACACAGGTAGCATGTAATGTAATTCTAACTGATAGGAAAAATTAAATCAGTAATTAATTAAGCACCTCTCTGGAACACATGGACTTRCGGCTATTCCCAAAACATATGGTAGGAATGAGTGCTGATCAAATCACAGTGTCTGCATTTACCTCAGGTACTGGAACTTTCAATCAATCAGGGCMTGGCTCAGTGCCCACACTGCACAGCTTTTCCTGATAGCTATCTTCAGTGGWCATCCAAAAAGCTGCTGACAATGCTGTCAAGAGTGACTGATGAACCTTACTAGATTCTTGCACTTTGAGGGGACTTTGTGTTCAATTCTCTAGCTACAGACATTAGGGATTCAAGGAATTTTGGAGACAGCAGTTTTCCTGGATCTGAGTCAGACAGCCTTCAAGGGCCATATTGATAGGAGAAGCTACTCAGTGAGCTTCTGTCTTCAGACTTAATTTTCCTTCCTGCACTGCTGCAAAAAGAARTGTTGTTTCCAGCTCTTTAAGCAGCCAGGATTCTAAGCCCACTGGTTTATAAAATTGCTGAGACCTCTCCAGCCACTTTGGATTTAAAGTACAGCTGGCTRGTGAGGCTTGTTTGCTTAAGAGAAGTGGCAACAGTGGTCACAACTYCTTCATTGGGAAAAAACTGTAGCCTGTGTAGAGGGATTTGATTCTGCTTGGGTAAGAACCTTTCTGATCCCAGTAACAGAAGGAATGTAGACAAAGAGTGTCAAAATAAAAAGTCTAGGAAGAGCCTCTGCTATGCTTAACTTTTTACCTCTGGAAAGGCAGAGAGGTGGTGCTTACCACTTAGTGAAGGGTGTTTCCCCACAGCTAAACTGAGGTCAGTGTTACAGTGCTGGGCTGGTTTATCTGTGCCAGATAGTTTAAGATAGCATAGATAGGAAAGAAAGCAAGGCACACCCAGTGGCTCACATTCCCCTGAGAGCCAGCAACTTAGACTTCAGCTGTTGAGGAAAACTGGGCTGTGTATTCTCTTCAAGCTGTAGCCCTTTGAGTCGCTTGCTAACTGTGTAAGCAATAGCACTAGTTAGCTCTAAATGTTCTTAATTTCCTTTGGGAATCCGACAACAGCATATCTGAGATTTGAATGTCCTTGTGGAGGAAATGCTACTCAGCTACATCTAGCAGGCTCTGCTTTGCCTCTTGTTTAGCTAAATTAATTTGTGAGGCAGACAATTTGTCAAATTGCTGTTGTTTGTTGGGTATTTGTGACTACACAAGAGGAGATATACCTTAAACTCCACTTCCTCTTTCATTAAATTGAAGGATTAAAATGATTTATACTGAACTCCAAAGCATGTGGTGGAGGAAACAGTAGGYTCAGTGCATTTCATGATTCTTGTTGAACCCCAACAGCACAATTGTCTTCTCATAGTACCCTTTAACTTAAAACATCCCATAGCCACTGCCTGCTCTGATCTCTTTCCCTCCAGATCAACACAACTCCATCTTCACAACATATGGCATTGCACCCCTTACTCCAGGCCCCTGAAATYCTTCACATAGACCAAGTAGGGGTCAGGGTACAGGGGAAGGCTTTGCTGCTCACTTGTGGCATGTCATGGTGTGGGACAAGCATCTCCATTTAGCAGTGTCTGCTGTTGACTCGCTGCAGGGTTTTTATCTTGATTCTGAAATGTGCAAAGAACATTCACAGGACAGACGTCTGAAACAATTGAAATAGCAAGAGATAAGAAGAGGAAAACCAGAAAAGACCATAGGTTACTTACATAAATGGGAGTTTTGAAGGCAATAGGAGAAAGTACTCAGGTAAATTTTTTTAAAAAAATGGAGAAGAAGAAATTATGTAAGACAACATATTCGGGTAGCAAACACTATGTTGCTGGAAGTGTTACTTTAAGTCTGTGTAAGTGATACTTTCAGCAAGAATGAGACTTCCGAGGTTCTTTGGCAATTTCTTAATTTCATCTGAAGCACAAGATGTGTTTTGAAACCAAACTGGCTTTCTGGACCTGAAGAAATATAGGTTATCTACTTGGAAACCATCCACAATGCCTTTAAAGATGATGTTCTCAGCATATGGTCACAAATATGGGTTCTTTCACCCAGTGAAAACCACGTACTTCAGTGTGTATGAAGCCAATTCACACAGAGTTGAGAGATTTAATAGTTTCATGTCTGTGCAAAGATGAGTGCTAGGTGGTAAATCCACAAAGCTAGCACACCTTCAGGATGACTTTTAAGATGACAAATTGGCATTTCCCATATTTGTGACAACCTAAGGCTGTAGTCCTTGGCTTTGCATTCTCCTGTCTCTGACGCATTGCACTCTGTTACATGGCACATGCTCTACAAGGAAGAGGCCTGTGTGAGTAAGGGGCAAACATAACTTATGAGCAGATATTTTACTGTGTTAGTGACTAAAATTAGCACAAAGTTCACTCAAAGTTATTCTTTAGCTTTATCAACAGTTTGTTCTTTTCAACAGTTTGACTTACAGTGTCATGTTCTTACTTCTTGAGTCATGGCTCTTGTTTCCTGCAAGCTTGGTTCTTCCTTCTCTTTTAATAATATGAGGGAATAACCTCTTTTGTTTGTCCTGCACTATACTTCAGTAAATTTGTAACCCTCTCATAATACTTTATTTCAACAAGCTTGTGTATCACTCTGCCTCATGCCCTTACAATGCAGTTTCAACTTTGCAAACAAGAAGGTGTCCTCCAGGCAAGGTAGCCAAGGTAGATGATTTTTATACATAAATTTCTGAGCCCATTGTAAACTGTACAGCTAGTGGAGATCCTGGAGATTGTGCCAAAGGAACCAGCAAATCTATGGCATGGAGCAAAGAGCTCAGGACTAGTCAGAGGCAGTTCTGTCAGATGCTGAGTGCCCTTAGCTGGCACATCTCAGCTGGCACTGGGTTATATGGGAGGATATCTCTGGCCCCAATTCAGGCTGCTACTTGCCTACTCAGGAAAAATTTTCACTGGAGTTCTCTCATGTCCCTGCTGCAGAATAATTCCCTTTCAAAGTTCAGAGGTGTCTGCCATTGTGTGGATGAATCCACACAAACTTTGGAAAAGGCTATGCGGTCTCTGAGGATGAGCTGCTGTTCCTTTCTACAGAATAACTCCAGCACCATGAGAGCAGAGAATTTTTCTTCTGAATTTCTAAAAATTTACATAAGCCAGTGAACTCCTTATTTAACTATGTCTYTATAGTGCTTTATTCTAGACCTGGATCCTCTCACTTGAGCTGCTCTTGGATTTGGCTGTCATGTGCCTACAGGGAGTTGCATTGCACATTGCTCCACTGGGCAGTTGGTGGGCTGAAAACTGCTTTTTAAGGCATATTGGGTGTCAACAAATTGTTTGGCCTGTTATCTGTGTGGAGTACAAGGACCAAAGCTATAATCTATCTTCTGGAAATTACTGGAGTTCAGTGGATAAAACTGAGCAGAGCCTTCACTTACTCTCACCACAGCCTGAGAAACAGAAGTTTGGTGCAGTCTGCATCCTGCCTTTGATAGAGAGAATTAGGGTAATCCAGCTCAGAAGTGATCATGCCTGGGTCATTGTGACCACTGCYTATCTAGAGAGAAAGGATGACTCCTGCTCAGCTGGAGGTGATAAAAAGCCTTCTCCCAGGCTTATTACAAATATCCTGAGGGCTTAACTTGATGCCCTCTGTGAGACAGCTGTATGGAGGATAAGGCCAGTTGTTCAGCTGGTTCTTCAAAGGATTTCAACTCCCTAATCACCACTAACTCAGCCATACTGGCTCCTCCTCAGAGGCATGCTGATRCCCTGAGGGACATCACTGGTCATGAACAGGCTGTTAGTGTTTSCTGGCAGTAGCCATGGGCCCTGTTGAACTCCATTACTGAAAAGCCTGAAGCAATCCTGGYTGTGCTTCCTCTGGGACCCATCTTTTGGTCTTTGTGCACACGGACAGTATTGCCTACATGACAGCTACACTGTGGAAATCTGSGTTATGTTCCCAGGCAAGCTGTTGGTCATCTGCAGAGAGCTGAGAAGATAGTCACAGCCAGCAGCAAATTGATGTTCCCCTGAGGAAAGGAGGAGAACTAAGGCTATTAAGGCCTCACTCTCTCCTGTTGTGGCTCCTCCAGGGAATGAGCATCTCTGTTCCTGTCCTGACACAGACTGTGAAAAACTRCTAGTAAATCCAGTATTGCAGGCTGTAAGATAAATTTCCAGGCTGTCAGGAGTGTGCAGGCTGCCTCACAACTCCTCTAAGGCATCTTCTTCCATAAGTGATTGCCCCTCATCATCCCTTTTCAGTCCTCTAACAGCTTCTCTCCTCGGGGAAGTTGTGGAGGTCCAGGGGGGAGTCCTGTGTAAATCCAGACCACTRTTATACTGCTATTGTTGCAATGTCTATGGAGTCCACTGTCATCAGTCTCTATGACAGTATGTTGTTTTTCAGTGTGTATTTACTGGACAACCATTTCCTCTGCTCTGAGAGGAATCATTTTCTGCCCTCAGTTGAAGCCCTGGGAAAGAAAATAGTCAGCTCTGTTATTTACCAGTTTCTCTTTTCTCACAGAGGATTTGGGAGGACAGAGCCAGGGCAGCTTACCTCATCTCTTTTGATGAGTAAGAGCTTTATTAGCCACCCTTTACAGCTGGACAAAGAGAACAGGCTTAATTGTAGATATTAAGGTATTTCTGTAACAAAATTGGGTTGCTGAAAGTTTGCACCAAAAAAATTTGATAACCTCATACAGCTAACSAGCCCAGCAAGGGGAATACCTTTTCAATTTAATACATCAAATTTAAGTACATTTAACAAATCAATCAGTGTATTTTGAAGAAACACTCTATTTTTTCTGAGAGCACAGGATTTGTTCATCTTCCTCTAGGTGCTAATAGTGAACTGAAGATAYGAAACAAATCTGATCCTATTAACACAGTGTACTGATTTGTGCAGTTTCAATAATGCWTGGGARARKGGCWTATTTTTATTCTGCATTTATAGATRCTTCCTACAGCAGGCAGCAGAAACATCCTAACAGCATAGTGGGATTTTCCAGCAGGAAAATCTCCTGGGGTTCTAAAAACAGGATTTTGCATTTTGCAGGTGTGGAAAAAAATAACAAGGGCCAATTCTCACCTTAAAAGTGATGGGAGGAGAAGAGGAGGAAATCAGACAGAATGTTTTCCATTTGATGTTACAGTTAGCTGTAAACATATACTTGAGGTAGTTTTTTTTCAGTTAAGTTCCTCTAAAACTGTATGGAATCTCCCTGTATGGAAGATAATGCATGCTCTGTAAGATTTACTGTGTGTACAAAGGAAAATAATCTCAGTATAAAACAACTGGAATGTTGGAGGGGTACATACGACAAGCAGTTAGGTTTTGACATTCTTCCTTTAGTTCCACTTGCTGTATTTTGTAGAGAGGATGAGTTACTTTTGATTCTCCACAATAACAATGCTCCTCCCAGTCAACCCAAGATATTAGGTACAAAGAACCCATTGTATGGGTAATTAAGACATATAAAAGTTAAGGCAGATACTCCAACATCTGTTAAAAGCTTTTTTTTTTTAAAGCGTCTTGAATGGCTGTGAGTGTGTTTGGTAGGACATATGTGTCAAGACAAGATATGGTCTGGCTGGACTGATGTGGAAATCAGTTAGAAGACTGTTTTCTTCAACTGATTCTTTTGTAAAATACTCTCTRGTTGGAAATCTTTGATAAATATTAGTAAGCATAAACCCTAATTTGTGACAGCTTTTGCACCTGCTCAACCCTTGAGAAAGGCATATGTGGGCATTTTTTTATCCCACTTATTTTTAAAAATTATTTTTTWAAATTATTTTATTATAACTATTTTATTATAATTATTTTATTATAATTTTATTATTATAATTTTATTTTCAATCCTTGAGACAGGCATAAATGGGCAGTTCAAGGAATKGGTTGTCTTCCTCTATTATGGTTGAATTAACATATCTTTTTGGATGTGTTAGTGGTTTACACTAGTTTAAAAAAACCCAAACACRATGCATTGGTTATTTTTATCCCACTCAGAGTCTGACTGCTCCTAATAACACTGAGGTTATAAAGAGGGTCTTGTGCTGATGATCAAARCACACTGACATATTTTCTAAGCTGGAAAAAGGAAGGTGAAAAAAAGAAACCTGTATGGGTCTGAGAAAGATTTTGTAAGATGTAGAAAAGGATGCCTCCTTTCAGAGGGAAAGAAACTCTGCCAGCTGTTCTTGAAGGTTGTTCTCTGTTSAGAGAGTTTATGTAAGTGTGCATTTATGCTTGGCAAGGTAGGACCTGGCAARCCACAAAAAACAAAGCAAGATTCTTTGTGAGAAAAACACTTTAAAGTTTGTGACGCTGGTAGTATGGCACTGAATGCCATTTCTTGGGCTGAGTGAACTTTATGCACTGAATAAAAAGTTTTCTTATTTAAATTCTTTTGTGTGCTAACTTCCTTAGTTGACAATACAGTTTTGAAGTGGAATACTCAGTGATTTTTGAAGTACTTTTCAAAAGACTGATAATGTAGAATAATTAATTAGTSGCAGTGGCTCTTGACATCTCAAGATAAGTCTGGCCTACTTAACAATATGACATGATGGAGGGACTACAGATTTCTTTGATTAAAGAAAGACTTAGGTCTATCAGGGATGAAGAGGTCACTTGGTGATTATGTAAATGCTGCCTGCAGAAGTTTTCTGTGAGTAGCATGGTATATCAGAGTGATGCATTCTCCCAGAAATCTGAGGTGGGAGAGGAGGAAAAGGGAAATGTCAGCTTCATAAAATAAATGACTTTTCCTGAAGAACTGTTGRATGACCAAGCTGAGTGACATGAGTAGCTGCAGCTACTTAAAGTGCTCAGTACCAAGTAGATCTCCTTCTGTAAGGCAAAGACAAATACAGAATAAGTCCTTGTGTACGGAGTTTTTAGGGTACTTTCCCCCTTCCTTACTGCCCTGTGAAGCTATGGAGTTGGATTTTGAAAAGCATACTGCAAAATGCCAGTTCTCCTCAGCCTGTGAAGATACTCCTGTTACCCTCATGCAGTTCACCCTGACCTACAGAGCCAAACAGAATCCCCTATCACTGCACCAGCAGCGCTGCTCCCCAGGCCTGCCTTGGGATGGACAGYGTGCTCTGCCATGAGATAGCAGAGCCCAGGGCATTCATATCTTTTTATGGGGCCTCTCCATGAGGCTGGAGGAAAGCTGCACACCTGATTCCAGGCTGTGATCCACTTCTTTTCCTAGCCACCATCTTTATTCCCTCCACAGATACAGGCATTGCCTATTTTATCTGGTAAAGCATACTACTGCAGACTACTGCGCTGACCAGTTCCCTCCCTAAAGCAATTGCTTTTCAAGAAAATAGAGACAAATCAGCCAAGGTTGTGAAGATGTAGTGTTGAATTGAACCGTGTTATACTGCCCAGGAAGCTCCCATTCAGGTGTAACATTATTAGATTGCAGCAGCTTTCTCCTACTCCAGGGGAGATTAATTTACTGTGATTGAAGAACAACCATGTGGGAGTGAATGGGAGTCCTCATAGAGGGTGAAGGGTTAATAAACTTAATTTATACCCTGAATTGATGTACTGCTTCAGTCCTTTTGTGGCAAAGCCACACTAAATGCCACAAAGAAGTCAAGTTGAGTTTTTTGATTATTACTATTGGTAGTAATGCATTTTTAAAAGGCAAACAAAAACCCCTGTGTCACCTGCTCAATTTGGGTGCCTGCACTGAGCACTTAGCTAAATCTCAGTTTTCACCTTTAATCCCTCTTCCCACTTCAAATCATTCATCAGGAGTCTGGAAATAAGTCAGTTCTGAGCTGGCACAGGGACTTTTTTTTTTTTACATGAAAGCACACAGTTTGAATGAAGAGCTTTGTATGACCTTCTCGTCTGGGTCRTCTTACTGTTCTGCCCAGCTGCTGTTACATATCATGYCATAAATTGACTGTTCACTTGACTCAAACCCCCAGCAGACTAATGGAGCTATGGCAGTGTGCAGATCACAGGCAATTGCACCTTTTTTTTGTGTGTGAGTGATTATTCTCTATTTTGTTGACTTGAGCCACTAAAACAGAGGTTTCTCATCTTGCTGCTTTTTGTTGTTTTCTCTTTCTTTCTTTCTTTCTTTCTTTCTTTCTTTCTTTCTTTCTTTCTTTCTTTCTTTCTTTCTTTCTTTCTTTCTTTCTTTCTTTCTTTCTTTCT
>QVAJ01000046.1:1995611-2024710 GCA_003546035.1 Mixornis gularis | reverse complement strand
TTTGTTCCAAAGGAGTGTGTCTCCTGCCATGGAAGAGTGAAAGTTCTGGAATTTCATGCTACCTAGTGGATTAAAAATGGATACCACTATCAGTTAAATTATGTAGGATTGTTTCCTCTTATGTCTTTTTATTTGCCAGTTCTTTTTTCCCTGGCTCATACTTAAAGAAGTCAAAAGATGGAGGCTTTCCATCTCATCCCAGAGTGGAGGCCAGTGAGGCTCTGGACATCTGTGTAATTGAGGCAACCAGATCTAAACCCCTCTGCAGGAGTCCCAGCGCCCTTGGCACTGATCTGGGATCCTGCAGTCTGGGACCACGAGTGAGGKGTCTGTGGTCTCCAACCCTGCAAAAAGTGTAGATGAACAGTGGTGCCTACTCACCTTGGASCTGCAGAGACAAAGCAAGTAGGATGCTTTAGGAGGGCTGACCTGAAACAGAGACTGGACAGAGCTAGTGAATAAAGTAGGTATTTATACAAAGGCCTCTAGGATACACCTTGGGCAGGACAGGGCCTGACCAGGGCTACACTCAAGGTAGACTAAGAATGGTCACAAAATGGATGACCAGTCACGAGGTCTTACATTTTTATAATTTTTGTCTGTTTGCATATTGGGGTTTAATTGTCCAATTACAGTTTTCAGGTTGTGAGTCTCATCCTTCTTGTTTTCTCTCTTCACGCTCACTTCACTTTTTTTGGGCCTGAAAGTTCTCCTTGGTCTTCAGCAGGAAAAGGATTTGTTTCGTCTCCCTACTCTGTGAAGAGAGCTGACTGACACTTAATCTGAGGCTCAGAACTGCACCCCTGGGCAGCACAGAATGTGAAAAACATGAAGGCTAAAACTTAAGGCATCAGTACAGGTGGGTATTTGAAATCCCATCCACCTCTGCTTGGAGCCACCTTCACTGGATGGCCTAACAGCCTGCAAAGCAAATGGAAGACCAATGCATCTGCCCCAGCATCTTCTCCAAGAAAATCATGGTTTTTCTTTTCATAACATGCCAGTGGCAGGGTTAGTTACCACAGGAAAGGCCGAGGGAATCTTTCCCCCTCTCTGGTACCAGGCCAGACCTGTTGGCGCTCTCTCCTGGCAGCAGGAAGATGTGTCCATCCACTGGTATGGAGAAGAACTGAGCTCTTAGCCCTGTGGAAGTGCTGTGGTAGGAGGCATTAAGTCGGCAAATTGCAAATTGTGCAGTATTTGCAAGTATTGTAGTATTTGCAATTCCCTCAAGGAGTTTCTCTGAAGGATTTTGAGATGCTTTCTCTACAACATGCTTCTGAATATGCATTTTATTCAAACAAGGTCTTACTGTATTTTTTGCTTTTCTTTTGTGGTTGTCTATTTCATTCCCTGTGAATGGATAGAAGTGATGACCACTAGTATCATCTGTGCATGATCTTTCATCTCTTTCTCAGCCTGCATACAAACGTGCCACCAAGTCTGGGGACCCATGCTTCCTGCTACAACTCTCTGTGTAGGTTCTCCTGAGACAAATGCACCTACACAGGTCATTATCTTGGGCTTGCACTTCTTTTTTTCAGATTGAAATCCATTTGACAGTATTCACTTTCCAAACCCGTGTCTGTGTAGAGCACTTTGTGATTCCTGACACAGGAAGAGTGAAAAATCTAAATGAGATCTGTTATGGCCAGTGGAAGTCTGTCCTGGACAGCAGACAGTGTGCAGGGTAGCAGTTATTTGGTTTTAATGGCACTGGGTGTTTTGGTGGATTAACATCTTCTCACTTGATCTTGCAGGTTCACCCTGCAGAAACTGATAAGGCATTGGAGTCCATATCAGAGGAGTGAAAGGACCATTTGCTGATTTTGTGAATCAGACATCAGAATCTCAGAAATGTCTACATCTCCATTCTGGGAAGATCTCTAGAAGTACACTGTGCTTCACACGGAAGAGAAATTTGTTAGCAGTGACTGAGAGTCAGCAAATTATTTTGAAGTTCAAAGAAATCTTTATGCTCAACTTTTTACACCTGGTGTACTTATGAGCTGGTGTTTGACCAGAACACTGGTCTTGAGCATGATTTATTAGCTTTTAAAGTAATGGAATACCAGCCAAAAGAAATTTGAAACTATAATTTAGTGGGATTATTTATTTTCCTGTTTTAATGGTGTCTAGCACACCTACAACTCTATTGAACACAGTTTCTCATATAGCCATTGATTAAAACCTGTTCTTGAGCTCTCCACAGGTTTAACTGGAGATCTCTCCTGTATCCCAATAGGATGGACTCTGAAATAGCCTGAGTGTTCCCCACGTTTTGTTCTGAATGTTTCCCATGTCTTGTTTTGAGTATTTCCCATATCTTGTTTGTCTTTGCTAATGTATCTCCTCTAGGAATGAGCCCATTTGTCAAGTTGTGTGATTTGTTCCAAAGGAGTGTGTCTCCTGCCATGGAAGAGTGAAAGTTCTGGAATTTCATGCTACCTAGTGGATTAAAAATGGATACCACTATCAGTTNGTATCTCCTCTAGGAATGAGCCCATTTGTCAAGTTGTGTGATTTGTTCCAAAGGAGTGTGTCTTTATTTTTTTTTTTTAATTTTTTTTTTTTTTTGTGCTACATGTATTCCCTCAGAGTATGTTACAGAAGGGCAAAGGAAACCTTTGAGAGTGACAGGTGTAAATGATGGATGGGATCCTTGATCTGGGCACCAGCTGCTGTCATGATGGAGTAGCAGAAAGAAGATGGAGTGAAACAAACTGATRTGCTGATGGGAGGATAGATTAGGGTTGAGGCTGAAGCATGTGTAGAGAAAATAACATGGAAGTTTGAGAGATGAGAAATGGAAAGGGGACTGTGCTGAGCTGAATGGCTATAGGGTTAGCTTCAGTGTAGAAAACTGGATGGGAGGGAAGAGAGAGAGCTAGGAGAAGTGAGAAAATTCAGAGAAAAGGAAATTCTAATATTTGGAGGAGATGGTTTTGGAAGAGTGAATGAATTTTGGCATGGTAAAGAATAGAGAAATGTATATGTGCTAATATATTTGCACTGTCAGATGACAGACAGTGTCTGTCATCTTCAAGTCTGGGAACACCAGCCAAAATCTATTACTGGGAAGTTATGTGAAAGTACTGTTTAACCAAGGAGTGTTCTGTTAGTTCCTCACTGTTAGTTCCTGCTGCTGTGATAAAGAAATAAAATTTTTGCATGAAATTGTTTAGTTGAGTATGCTTCCTATTGTAGCAACACAATTTTTCGGTGATCCCAAAATACTTCGTTGGAGGGAGATAGACTTATAGGAAAATCTCATGGGAATGTGCAAGAGAGAAGGGAAATTGTTAAAGTGACTTTCAGACCATCATTTGGGAAGCACTGTTCATTGTTCACCACAGTCCCTTGTGCAGAGAGAGACTCCTCAGGGCCAGTGCTGCTCTCAAATCACTTTGGAGATGTGAGTGGTTTGTGCTGGATCTGTGCACACAGGTATAATTTAGCCTTAAGGTGTAGCTTGTGTTGGAGTGAAGCCTGGATTTTAAAGCTGGGTTTTGGCACAAGGGTGTGTTCTGTCACCTGATTTAAGTCGTCAGGGTTCCACAAACCTGGAGCTTCCTGTGAATACTTGTGCAGGGTTTATCCTTTTGGCCACGTCTTTGCTTACTTAATGAGATCATTTCTGTAGCAAGACAAGGACGCCTCACTTCTCAGGAAGTTATTACAACCTCCAAATTTAGAATGATGTAGGTTAAGTATCAAGTCAATGGATGTCACTTATGTTCCTAGATTAATAGAATTAATAGAAAGGGTATGCTTATTAAATCATCTTCAGGAAGGAAAAATATAATGAGAAGGCTCAGTTTGTTTTTTTACTCTTACKCTAACATTGCCATAAAGTGGATGATAAAATCAGTAGAAAAAATATTGGATAATAAGATGGCATTGGATTTTTCTATCTGATGCCCATTACTATCCGTATTCAAAGATGCCCTAAAGCATTCCAGAGGAGATKCCCCCCAAAAGACCCTCTCTTGGCTATTATTATGACTCATCCCTTTCAATAATATTCTTTTAGAAAAAGTTGGCCACATTAACAGTGTCAAAAGCATTAGTGAGAGAAAAACAGGACCTTGACAATAGCTCAGAGTGAAAACTGAAGCTAGAGAAGGAACAATTCTTGTGTACTGTGCTTATGCTGTGTGGTGTTGCTTTTCTCTTTACACCTGAGGGCAGGTGTAAGTACAGCCCCTCACCAAAACACTGTGAAACTATTTTATTCAAGTTCTTAGGCAGAAGAAATTGAGGCAGCCTGGCACTGAACAGTGTAGGATGTCAATTTTATCATTTGAAACCATGCTGGGAGATATTTTGTTATTGAAGTTATGTTACCTATGAGCAGCTTGGCAGAGACTGGCGTTGATTCAGCTCTTTATCTTCCAATTTCTTTGTGTTCTGAACTGTAAAAATGGTGTTTTAGGAGATGGATGCATTTCTGACACAATTTGGGAGTGGAACCAGAGCTATTAAAAGCACACTGTACCCCTTGTGTGCATATTTATCAAGAGAGATCAATTAAGTCAAATACTCTATTGATTCTTGTTTAGGCTGAGTTTAATTCAATCAAATGGGACAAGAACAGACAAATCCATCACCAGCAACTTCCATTGTGCAAGCATGTTGTGAGATTCTGTAGATGATTACTACAAAATGGGCTGAATCTGTTTTTTCCTGCTAATAGGCCTCCGAAGACATTGGCAGAGTAGGCAGTGATGAAAAAGATCACTCAAAATCAACAGGTTTTTGGTTTTCAATAGGCTTGTCAAGTGTGTAGCTAATGTGTGCAAGGATCTGCTGTGTTTCAGTTGCACTGCCTGATCACTTCACCACAGAAACACCCAGATATACTAAACTTACAATTCTGTACTGGTGTAGCTGGAAAAAATAAAATATCCGTGTATCTAATTCCACTGTCTTTACAGGATTTTTGAATTTTACCAAACAGTGTAAGGACACTTTAGAATTTGTGGGGAATTGACCCTAGAATACCTGAGAAAACATGATGTGTTCTTTCTTAAAAACAATTTATAAAGTATTGATTTTACAGATCTTAAATAAATGGACCAATGGCAGCTCTATACAACGATTCTAGTTGATTAAAAAAATCGTTTTTGCATGTTGAAATGAAAAAAACTCTTTATAGTCCAGACAATTTTCTGTAAAATAATGTGAATAATATAATGAAATACAGACAAAATGAAACAAATCTCTATGACAAAACATTATGGAAGCTGCTCTGAATATAGGATGGCATGACTGAGTTTTCTTCCTAAACTGTGAGTCTGCATTCTTTTATGCAAATATTGTCAACATATCGACATTATGATAACAACTACATAGATAGGGAGGATTTGGAGTATCTCTGTACAGAAGGTTATATGTGAAGTTATATTTGCATGTGAAAATACATTTTGATAACTTTGGAAACAAATTTAATTCTCACGTTAAGTGGAATGCATTCGCCTTTACAAGTTTGTAGTGAAAAGTCTGTAGTTTAGAGTATCTGTAAATAAGTTATGCAAAATCTCCACACCTTATACTGATACACTGAATATGCTTTACTTTGTGTGCATATTCATATAAGGGCAGTTCAATAGCTTTTGTTCACATCTTCCAATAGTTAATTGTCATAGCCTCAAGTAGGCTGTGCTCCCAGATATTGAAAAGAGGATAAAGAAACCATGTCAATGCCTTTGTGCAATATTCATCACTGTTTCTTCACCTCCGTTTCCTGTACCTACTTGCTCATGCAGATACAAGCTGGATCTTTTTCTTAGAAGGTTAAATAGGAGCTGTGGAACTTCAACAAAGCTACAGAGTCTCCTACATGCAAATGCTAATCAAAGTCTGGATATTTGTGAACAATTCTTAGTAGAACAAAGCAAGAGAAAGAGTCTCAGCATTTACTTCTGGCTGCATAAAAGCAGCCTTCTTGTGTTGGTGCAATGTAGTAAATGCCTAATATGGAGCTATAAATATAATTCACATTAAGATAGAGACATTCAAAAACTTGATGGGACGAATATTCTATTTCCCATTCAAGTTCCCAGTTATCCTCTGAAGCTTAAGCATTGTGGTTCTGGTACTTTTCAGTTTTTCAGTGGTATTGTGATATTTTGACAGCATAACTAAATATAATTTTATGAAACTGAGGTTACCTGTTGAGAATTTCCCTGGGATACTTATCCTGGAATAACCATCTGAGTCAACATTACAGATCAGGTGCCCAAAATGGCTTTTGCATCTTTTTAGACCAATGTATTGGAATGGTTCACATCTACTCTATCCACATGAATCTTAGGGATTAAATGTGCTTAAAATGATGCCGCTTTATATATCTTAAAATACAAACCTTAAAATGAAAGCTGAATGTTGCAGGGGAATGGGCTCAAGTGAAGAAAAATGCTCTAATTGAGTGAAAATTCAGGAACACTAGAACAGTATCTGGCGTTTTAATACATTAGACATCCTGTTAAAAAAACCCAGATTTTTTAACATTTTACTGTGTTTGTTTCCTGTTCCCCTCTCTACTTCCTCTGTCCTTCTGCACCTGAATTGTGGGTGAAAGCCAGTGAGGTGCAGATGAGTATAGACCTCTGGTGAGCTCTGACTTGTCTTTAGTGGGAGCTGGTGAATAATGGGATTTAACTTGGCATTGCCCCACCATCCAATGGCTCATCTCCAGCCTCTATTGACAGTGGTAGAATGTCATTCCTGATGACAAATTTTCAGTAGCCAGAGAGAAATTATCAAGTACTGTTAGCCTGTTCCTTGTAACTAAATGGCTTGTGAGTAAGATGACCACCATGGAGATTAACCCATGGGCAGGATTCAAGGCCTGAGTGCRAAGAACACCAGCACTGCCTTGATGCTTTGAGAGTTGCTCATTGAGGTCAAGAATGAAGAGTGCAGTGAGGAGAATATAGACCCGTCCCTTTGCTTGTTACAGACACTTAACACTATATTCAGTTAAAAGGGGAGAGGAAGGAAAAACCTGTCCTGCTTCAAATATCCTGGCTTGCACATACAGTGAGAAATGGCACAAGAAAGCAAGGAACTACATGAAATGATGTTTGCTGCTTGTGTACTTAAAAGAAAAAATACTAGGATAGCAAGCTGTATTTGCACAGGAACTGTAAGCACACCACATGTGTAAAAACACATTTATAGTAGAAATCATCCCTTGAAATAGATCTGTTGTCTCTCTGTGGTTTGTGCATCACCACCACAAAAGTGTCCCTGCCTCCCTGCAAGGACTCATTATGTCTGTAACACTGAGACACACCTGCTAAAATTGGTGCCACCTTGTGCTCAGCACCCTATCACACACAACTAAGACAATCTGTATTCCCAAACATTTACAGTGAATAGAGACAGATRATAAACTGGTCATTACCTTTATTTACACAGCAGGGAATCAAGGCACAGGTTTCAGTCAAGCTTGAAAATTTAGCAGAGTGCCAAAACCAGGCTTTCAAAATCCTTTAGCAAGTAAAAAGCCTTTTTCTTCCCTCCCAGGCACTTTAATGTTGGTAGCTCTASGGAGAGAAATCTGTGTGAGTGTTGTGATGGAAATGCTAGAACCAATGTGAATGGGTATGTGTGGTCCTGGGAACAGCAGGAGGAAGGAACAGCTGGAGAAGATCCATACTAATGCCAAGCCTTGTCCCATTGCACCTCTATTACTATGTCACTTTGACCCCATCATTAATATGTACATTTTTTCAGGAAACACAGCATGGGGATGGCAGCCTAGAAGATGGAAGACCCAAGCTATTTAAAGAGCATAGAAAGCAGCAGAAAAACAGAGTGCCAACCATAAATCAGATAAACATGAGGTATGGTAAGCAAATCCTGAAGATCCACAGAGCTGGAATGTTTGGAGAGATGGACTATGAGCTTGCAAAGAGTACAGAAGATCAGACCAAAAACTGATATAGCTTCCAAACTCAGAGGAATCCAGAGCACAAAAGGAGAACTCAACAGTGAACATCCCTCATATTTCATGTCCTCTTAAGGAGTTTTTGGCAGACACTGAACTACAAGATACAAGCACTTGTGTGCCTGACTGCTGGGCAGGCCACTCTGATATGAATGTCTTGCTGATGGTAAGCAAGTGGTTACAAAAGAGTAAAACCACTTCTGTTTAAGTTTCGTTTCATGCCTATCCTCTTTCTGGTCTCATGTTAAGATTTGCTTCTTGGTTTTTGCAGTATTGTGACATAATTTGTTGCATGCAAGATCTTAATTTTGACTGTTCAGTGTGTGCATGTGCATGTTATTTTGCAAAAAAATCTGCTTTTGCCAGAGGTCAAAGTAAAAACTGGTCTTTCTGGGCATGGACCAGTTAGATGACCACAAGACTTGGCTCTGTATGTTTTCCAGCAACTCTAGAAAGCCACATCATTTTTCTAAGTGTGAAGCATTTGAAATTCTGTTATGACTGTAACTATTAGAGACAACTCTGGGGAGTGATCTTTGATACAAAARCACCTTGTCTATTCTGGTTGTTTTCTTCCAAAGCAATTGGCTATTTGTTTGAGAAGATTTCATTACCAAAAGGGCTGAAATTTATTCCACTCTTCATRTCTTTGAATAGCACTTCAAAGAGAAATTAACCCTCATCATGGTATGTTGCACCCCAGCTTCTAGGCAGCTGCTTGTTCAGGATGGCTTCTTCTAAATTTATTCTTTTTTTTATTTAATTTTTAAAAATGTCTAGGGAATTACTGTGTTATTAGAACTGGTCAACTCTTCAGTGGCAGAACTGGGCTTCCACGGTTTGGCAGTGCTGTGTCTGCTTTGTCCTACAAACAAATCAAATGCTGCCTTATTTGCAGGGGAAAGAATAATGTTTCCCAGCATCTGGGCCAAAAGCAATCTTTGCTGTAATAACCTTTTCCAAGATAAATCCAACAACAATAAAAAACAATGAAAACAACAACAACAGCAAGAACAACAACAATAATATTGTATACAACAATTCATCTACAGATATTATTCCAGTGGTATTTCTGGGAGTCTGCTGTGGTAGGTAAACCGTAATACAAAAATATTAATTCCAAGAAACAGCAACTTATCTGTAAAAAAATTTCAAGATAAATGTCTTTTGTTCCCATCTATACTACCCACTCCCCATACACATGCTTTGCATTTATACTGCATCCTTTTATGTTCAGCCTGGTTATTTCTGCTCTGACAAAGGCCCTTGGGTGGGCAAGGAAGTCATGACCACACTCAGCTGACCTGTAAGTTCATTGACCAATGTCATTTATACAGTAAAGCAGAGAGTCTGTGGAAAAACAGGTACCCACATGCTTTTCCCACATTCCAAATATTGTTGTGGATGTGAAAGGATGTAGGTTCAGCTCCAGCTTTGAAAGGCTGTGGCTGATTTTGGTTCTCCTCCACCATTTATGTTTTCTTTTTGGAAGTGAGAGTGAGGTCTCCGTATCAGGTCTCAGGTATTTCCTCTGCCTCAGCTGAAACATTGCACAGCACATATGGCTTTTCTGCTCATTCTGGCCATTTGAAGGCTTTTGTGCAGAGATAAAAACTCTGTGTGTCCTTACAGTCCATACTGTGCACTTCTGTCAAGGTCCAACTTCTCTAATCTTGTGAAAAACTGTGGTGCTTGTACAGCTCTGGCCTGGAAATACCTATGCCAGGGGAAAAGCAGATGCCCTCTCTTGCCTGTCTTTATAATCATCAAGTCAATGCTATGCTCTGGTATAATTTCTAGCATTGCAAACACATTGCTTTGTAGGCTTTCTTTAAGATGATAGAATTATTGGTCTGGGGTTTTTTGTGTTTGTTTGTTTGCCTCTTTGTTTGTTTTTGTAGAAGATAGTTTTTAATACTTTCTTCTGGTGCCCAGAATAAAAAACYCTGTGGTCTAAACAGGCTTTATTTGTACATCTGTCAACCATTGTGCTTCAGAACCAGGCAGTATTGTTAATGTATTCCCCTTGTTCTGAAATCCCACTAAAATTCACTGGACTTCATTGCTAYGGGTATTCCCCCCTATTCTCATTTCAGCTTGTCATATTAAATCAGTTTTGCCACAGTTTTTCAGATCTGTCTGTAAGATTATAAATGTCCACAGTAAAAGGGAATCTTGCATGCTTTGATGCAAAGCGCACGAGAGTTTGGGTGAGGGTTTTGCTTTTTTTTCAGATAAAAGGAAGATACTGTGCTGCATACAAATGCCTTGCTTGTCCTGCGGCACTTCTGTTGCTTTTAAAATAGCATTGTGGGYTCTGAACTCTGAACCTCCCTGCTCTAGGCAAACCCCAGGATTCCTCTTAGGGATCTGTCCTCTGGCCAGTCGCCTATGACAAGAGTTAAAAGAYAGTTCACAGTCATTAGTTTGACAGCCAAAAGAACAAATAACAAGCAAAAGTGTACAGAGACTGTAAGAACTCTTTTTTTTTAATGCACTCAACACAAATTTAGTAAAAGGAGGTAGGCTTAAAATCTTCTTGTCACAGTTGTGTTGTAGTGACAAGATAAGATGCTGCATTTTCCTTGACATGTGTCTTGTCAGATGTATAGCAATACATACAATAACATACAGGTCTGAAAGAGGAAAGGTATCAGAAAGGTAAAACTGGAAGGTGACATAACCAAAACACTCTGTAAAAATTGCTCATCTCTTTTGGAACTATAATCAGCCCTGGAATATGCAAATATGTCTAGATTGTTAGCAGGAACAGAATAGGTATTTACTTTAACATGATACCTACACACAATTCTTAAATGTAACCAAGAAATTCCAAATGCTTAGATCAAGACCAGAAATAAGCAATGGGACTTGTAATGTACTTTATCTGGAAAAGCTACTGCTCCCACCTCCATTCAAATGTAGTCTGTGCAACAGCTAAAACAGCAACTGTTTTGTAAATGTCACTTCCAGGGAACTATAATGGTCCAGATCAATGTGGTTTTCTGAATACAGAATCACAGAATKACTAGCTTGGAAGAGACCTCCAAGATCATTGAGTCCAACTCATGCCCTAACACCTCAATTAAACCATGGCACTGAGTGCCACATCCAGTCTTTTATTAAACACATCCAGGGATGGTGACTCCACCACCTACCTGGGCAGATCGTTCCAGTACTTTATTATTCTTTCAGTGAAAAACTTTTTCCTAATATTCAGCCTATATTTCCCTTGGCACAGCTTGAGACTCTGTCCTCTCGTTCTGTCAGTTGCTGCCTGGAGAAAGAGATCAACCCTCACCCAACTACATCCACATGTCAGGGAGTTGTAGAGGGTGATAAGGTCACCTCTCAGTCTCCTTTTCTCCAGGCTGAACAACTTGCTGAAAATCATGGGAAGTATAGATGYTATCTGGCAGCAGAGTACACCTTAGTGGTTGTACAAACATCTCAATTSAATTAATTCAATCTTGTGTTATATGCAATCCTAACCATTAGGTATGTCAGCAACCCGTAACATTAGGATACCTCTGTGGGGGGGAGAAATGCTGAAAAATTCAGTGTCTTATCCCTTTCTCCTTAAACACTTAACCCCCCATTCTACTGCATTGAAAGAATTGCATCATGACTGAGTCCTACATGGTCTAAAGTCATCTGTGCTGTTTGATAGCCCAGGCATTACACATGTGATGTACACTAGATGATTGCTAGTGTCAAGGTTTAACTGCTCTACTTTTCATAACCAGGGCAGAGATGACTCTCTGGGTGGTGGGTTGAAGATCAGGCATACTGCAAAGTCTTGAACTAACGAAGTATGGGACATGGCAAGAGTCTGACTTTGATTTAATCATGGATTTTTAAATGTGTCATTATTGTGCATTGATTGGCAACTGGGAATCAGAGTAAGTTAGCTCTGATAGGCTTCGATAACAAGGGGTTTTTTTTAATAACACTGATTCAGGAAAACTGTTRTCCCTTTGTCTGYYCTGTTGCARGCAACTGCTRTCTTAGATGACTGCTTTGTATCTCCATGAAATTTTCTACATAGAGGGAAGCAGGAGGATGAACATTCTTTTAGCCCTTTTTTGCATGTTATTCCCAGTTGCAGAATGATCTTCRCTACAAGAGCACTTGAAAAATAAGCCATGTCATGTTCACTTGCTGTCCAAATAATAGCTRTGGAGGTGGTTACTGGCTAGAAGGCTCTAAGCATTCAAATAGAAGCAATTAACAAAATCAGTATTTCAAGACAGGTAGGAAAATTGCCTTTCTAATTTTGTGGGGCTTTTTGCGTTGCCTTTGAAGCACACAGCCTGTAAATGCAGATATTATGTTTCAGTGAAGACTCCCCTACTACATACCCTGATCCAAAGGAAGGCATTTTCCTAGTGACTCTTCCTTTCATGCAAAGAAGGAATCTTGTGACTACGTACTGGGCTAGGACTTCTTGAGTGTGTGGTCAGCTTTGACACTGTCTGATTGTGAATTTTGACAAATTGCCATGCCTCTGCCTCACACACAGAAACCAGGACTTGTTACTCCCTCTGTTTTTGGGTTAGGCTGCTTGAAAGGGAATTTTCTGTAGTAACAGGAGCAGTGGGCTGACTGCTGTGTACAGCTTCTAGCCCTGCTGTTGTCTTCTTACAGAATAAAAGCTGGCATTACACGTTGAATCTAAACCTTGTAATCTTTTGAAGAGGAATGTGGGGAGTGAAGCCTTGTCTTGTGCTCCTAAAACATCTCAAGGACGTGATGCTGTTTTGTATAAATACAGTAAGGGCCAGTCATGAAACTGATGTTAATATTCATGCCACATGCTTAGTTTTGAAACCTTATGTTTTTCACTTAGACTGTTGTGTGCTGTTTAAAGTGCCAAAACATGGAACAAAGCTGACTTTTGTTGAGTAAAAACCTAACTGATTTCTTAAAACTTTGGAAACGTTTAATAAAGTCAGATTGAAAAGAAAATACATGACACAGACCCTGAGCACTGCTGAGAAGCTGAGCACAGAACTAAATCAGTGCTCTGCTGCTTTTTGCTTCAGGCTTGCATAAATAATTTTCTTAGTATATTAAGCCCAGAAGGATGCACCCTGCACATGCAATGCAAAGCAAAAGTAATATTTGGATCCATAACTGCTTTGAAGGGAATGGTTTGAAGGGAAAGAAGTAATCAGACCCAAGACAGTGAAAAAGATGGATATAGTAGGATTTAATTTTGTAAGAAACTTTGAACTTCAACAGTCTTCAAAAAAATGTTAGTAATAGTCCTGACCTTACCTTAAACAACATCACCCTACCTTATCACAACTTCTTTACCAGGACTTGTACTATTCTCCATAGGATGTGAATTCTCATATTGAAAGACTAATACTTTAGAACATCCAAAATTTAAACCACCAACATGAATAAATTTACACTTTTTACCCATCTGAGCTTCATTTTGCTGTGGCAGACACAAATGGCCTGACTTCAGAGCAAGCTACAGCCAGTAGTGATTGGATAGAAGATTGTGTCATGACACATGGAAAGAGCAACAGAAGCAACAGTTTTTGGTGTTCAGTCTCTGACCTGGTTAAGATGTTTTTTCTTTTGCATCTCAGTCTCTGATGAAGACTGTCTTGGATTAGCTATAGTTCAGCTAACCTGAAATAARAGGGTGATAATGAAGCAGAAGAAATTCCAGTCAGCAGAATGCTTCTGCTTTCTGTGCATCTGCCTTCAGTCTCCTGGGCAAGAATATTATTACATAGCCCAAACCTTGAGAATTTCTTCTCTAAATATTAAATGTACAATTATTAGGACCATATCAGGTTCCATTCTAAGAGCCTTACTCAGTTTTTGTTCTTAAGGTGGCTATGTAATTCTTAAGTATGTAATTTAATTATCAATTATCAGGCTATCTTGTTCGTAAACTGGATGCTTTACTATTTTCTCATGTCATGGGGTCCAGTCATCACAGGCTTACTACATTTGATAATAGAATAACTTTTCATGATAGAATGCTGTMTCCTGAGAGGTTGCTGTCTTGGGAAGTTCCGTATTTTGTTCTTCTGGAGAACCACWCGCCCAAGAACAAGAAAAGCTTTGCTCTGTTTTTGACAATGGATGAGATCAGTGCCTTATGGGTATGGTAACACAGACATTAAATAATAGAAATTGCAGATTAGACACTAAAAGCAGCCTGGAGATGTTGTTTATGCAAGGTGGTTTCCTAGCAATCAAGCTATATTTACTAATGGTCTTCAAACACTGAGCACGCTTTTTCTAAAAAAAGGTGTTACAAGTTAGGAAGTTCAAACACTCTTTTCCCAGGTTATGTATGAAGAATAGCAGGGTTTTTTTTGAGATCAAGTGAGCTTGTACCAGGAACTGGTGAACAAGCTGGAGAACAAGCTAAGCAACAAGTTGAAACTTTGGGAACATCTATGAAACTTATGCATAACTTCCAGGCACACAATTACCTGACACTGCTAGTAGTCTGAAAATGCACATGATGTTAGAATTAGTGAGTTGAACTTTTGGCAGAGGTACGTGCCATATTTTTAAAATAATTCTGTATTTGGAAACTACATAAGTTTAGAACTTTTGGTTTATGAAAAGATATGCTGTGCAGTCCTGGTGTGGGGAAAAGTAGCTGCTCAGCACCYATGAGTTACTCCCTTTGGTCAGGGAGGTTTCCTGGGTAGTATCTTAACCTACTCACAAACAGAGTGGAAGTCCTGCTGTCAGCAGGAAGCAGAGAACCTCTCTTTRTAGCAGCATGACTTCAGAAGATCTTTCTTTTTGCTCTGTGAAATGGGGAACTGGAAGTGCTCTTGGTGATGATGGTTGGTAGGATCCTAACTGAAATGGTGATATGGTGGTCAATGGTTGTTCCCCTTCTTTCAGCTGAACTCCTTGAAGCCCATGAATGAAAGATGGGATTTGGTGTTAAATTGCTACAATCAAATGCTCATTTTACAGTCAGTTGAGGCCTTAGGTTTCTCCACTAAGCACAGAATTTCTGCCCATACATTAACTCTGACATTCGGAATAGTGATTTTATACTATCCTCTATTCAAGGGTTACCAGTCTGCCCAAGATGATGTGAAGAAAGTGGCACAACTTTCTGTTGACTGAGCAGCAACCTGTTAGCACTCCTGGTGAGTCTGGCTTGGAGGACCAACGTTTGATTTTACAACAACACAGTTTATTTCAATAAGAAGATCTGTTCCTATCAGAGAAGAACATGYTTCCCAGAACATTGATGATTTAAAATATTGGCTTTACACAGTTTCTTCCTGTTTGCTTGGAGCTCCTAATAAATGTAGGTTTTCTGGATGATTTGGGGCAGGGTGAGGGACTATCACCTTTCCTTTAAGCTACCTAGTGATTGCTAATAGAAACTGTCCATCTGACTCCCTCTGGAATTGCAGTAATCATGGCTGAGTTTGCTACATCATTCCAAAGTGACTATCTTGCATATGAACAAGCTAGAGAAACAAGATTATTTGAAGACAAGTTCAAAGATGAGGTTATAAGCTTATCCCTGTCTCATGCCTTGTTAAACATCTGCTTGAAATATCAGTGGGTTTGTTTCTTCTATCATGCTTAGATTAGTTTAGTTTCAGTACCCTAAAGGTGCACTGATGTATATTGTCATACCTGCAACTAACCCAGTTGATGTTTTAMTGGGATTTGCTGTGCAAGAAGAAAGGAGAGAAGGGATTGTAACATGAAGTGCCATGGGAAGAAGAGGCTACTTATGAAAGCTAGTATGTTGATGTACTTTGAAGCACAATTTCTGATTTCAAGATAAACAGAAAAGTGAAAAGAACATGAAAGAGGCAAATCACAGCTGTGGCTTGACAGAAGAACTTGCTCTTGCTACTGTGGACATACTGTATTTTGCAGGTACTACTGTTCTGGCYTTGTGTTCTAGGGATTTATGTCAAGTGTGAATTAAACCAAATTTTTGTAGGATCATCCTTCCTTTCCCATCATTCATTAGAGTTGCAAAGTAGTATGAAGCCAGACAACTTCTAATCCCTGAGAACAGATATTCCCCAAAAATATTTTAGGTTGTCAAGAACTGGTCTGTCAGATCTTTGAACTGGAAATGCTTCACTAGTGTTCAACTGCTCAGCCCAAAGGTGTCTGTGAAGGGTAATGCTGCCATTCCACTCCTATACCAATATTTTGTGTAAGGGCAACTAAGGTATCATATTAAAGCTAAATGAATTCAAGCAGTTCCCGAATAGTTCCACAGAAAGAATTGCTGCAATACAGCTGTGCTTCCAATGCACATTAGATGTGAGATATAATGAAAGAGTTTTGAGAACATATTGCCATATTCAGCCAAGTGGAAAATTCATCTTTAAAATACAGCTGACTGCTTGAAATATAACAAGATAGCGAAATAATTTCACTAGTTGCAAATATGCATTTTTAGTAGCATTGTATGCTCAAAGGCTGATGCTTTTGATATCAGATATTGTTTCCACACCTATCAGAAACACACTTAATTAAAAATAAGTTTTATACACACTACAGTTTGTTCAGCATGGTATATTCACAGATATACCAATGTTAAGTAGTGGACACAGGGAAAAAAGAATTTAATGTTTTCTAGTGTTGACCCAACTTCGCCTTTTGACTTTCCTAGAAAAGGAGTTTTAGTTTGACACCAGATTTCCCTTGTTATAGATTTGTCTTTTGTATTTTAATAGATAGAACCTTAGAATAATAAATTCATGGAATAACTTAAGTCATAAAAGACCTGCTYTGATCATCCATGTGGCTCTAGATCGTCTTTCTAGCCCTTCTGGTTAGATGATGCCTTAAGTTTTAGCTTTCATGTTTTTCACGTTCTGTGCTAACCAGGGGTGCAGTTCTGAGCCTCACATTAAGTGCCAGTCAGSTCTCTTCACAGAGTAGGGAGACAAAATAAATTCTTTTCCTGATGAAGACCAAGGACAACTTTCAGGCCCAAAAGCACAAACAAGGGTGGACTGAAGGGAGGAACAAGAAGGATGAGACCTCACAACCTGAAGCTGTAATTGGACAATTAAACCCCAATATGCAAATGAACCAAAACTTAAAAAAGTGTGAGATCTCATGTCCGGTCAGCCATTCTTTTGTGACCATTTTTAGTCCACCTTGGGTGCAGCCCTGGTCAGGTTCTCATCCTGACCAAGGTGTATCCTAGAGGCCTTTGAATAAATACCTACTTTATTCACTAGCTCTGTCCAGTCTCTGTTTCAGATCAGCCTTCCTAAGGCATCAGTTTTTGGCAATCTGTCATAGATGGCTGACACATTTGCCAAACTCCAGTCAACTGGAACTCCCTGATTAGCCAGAATTATGGTGCAAAGTGGTTCAATGAGTGTTTCCACCAGTTCYCTCAGCACCCTTGGGTGGAGGGTAGGGATAGCTGGGTGCTTTGCTTCTCCTCTGCATCCCTGTGTTGGTCAGAGTTGGAGCACAAGACCTCAGCACAGCAGGTGTTCTGTGGGAAATGTTGAAGGTAAAAAGGCTTTCAGAAAGCTGTGAAAGCAGGCCCCAGAAACAGAAAGAGCAGAACTTAGAAGTAGCTGAAAATCCAAAGCTTGAAAGTAGGAGAAGATACAATGATACAGCAAGCAAGGACATGGAACAATAGTTTGGGTTTTCAGGCTYGGCTAGAATAGACCTTAAGATTGCAGAAAAATATGCTTAGCAAGATAGTAGAAGGTTTTAAGTTTAACARTGGAATATTGTGTATTAATAGAAAGCATACAAGCAAGCATTRTTTGAAGCAGGTGTGTGTGCTTTTAGTGATTGGCTAGAACAAYTGTCTGTGAGCCTTAGCAATATGCTACTGGCTGGRAAACTTTTWAAATGCCCTGTAACAAAGAGATCTTTGGCTGCTACTGGCAGACATGAGCTCTTGCCATCTTTCAGTTGTCTAAAACCCTGTTATGAGGCTGATGTGGCAATAAAGSCTTGAGGAAAGTCTCACAGTGGCTCTGTCCTGTACATGCAAAATCCCCAACACAGTGTTCCTCATCCTACAGCACCCTTTTAAAAATTATGGAGAACAAGTCCAGGAAAAATAAATCTTCATTTGTCAGGTGTAATTATGCCTTGAATAATTAGAAACGTGACAGCAATTATTCAGTGTCTAATGAAAAAATATTACTCACTGCAATCCAGACAGGTAAAGGCCATTTCTATTTCATGTTTCTATGACACTAGATATCCATATGCTGCAATATAACAAATGCTCTTTTCATGGGGCAATCCATGTAAGTATTTTGTGCTCCTAAAATATGACGGTGGGGAAATCCCTTAGGGATTTTCTTGGTGCAAAAAATAACATTATCCTTCAAACTGGGTATTAGCACTAGCTCAGCAGAGACATGATGTTGAATAATTTGAGTTTCTAAACCAAGGATCTACTTCCATACAGCTTTTGCTACTCTGTTAGCTGWGTAGGAGGGGGTTACTACATGTCTTACAGCCTGCCAAGGCACTGCTCTGCTACAAGGGACTGCTCTACTTCAAACACTTTCTTCAACCAGCCAAGCAGTTGGCTTTATCTTCTGACTCACATTGTCAGCTTTGTGCTAGATCATGAGATTCACAGGCCTACAACAGAGCTAGACACCAGTCTTCTGGCATAAAACTGCTGAAGTAGCACRAACAAGACTGAGGGTTTTGCAATGCCAGTCTCACAAAAAGACAAATCACTAGCTCCTTCCTCTATTTTTTTCCCCTAAGCAGCTGGAAAGACAAAGGAAACAAGTTTCGCTTTAGCATATAAGTATTCTGGCCCAGTAAAATATTTCTCAAAAAATTTCCTTGCTTAGGCTGAAGGTCTGTAAAAAATAACATCTAATACTTTGATTCATTTATACCAGAAAAAATGCAGGAATAATCAGCATCTCTGAGCAGGGTGCAATACACATTGAAACACAATCTCATGTCTTCTGACAACATGGGCAGTAGTAAATAAGTAGTTAAAGCTGATGAAGCATCCTCCAAGCTCAAAACACAGTAACTCCATTTTATCACAGATTAATTCTGTGGAGGATTCATAGTTGCTGTCACTCTTAATGCAGATTTCTCTCTGATGGCAGGCAGACATGCRTTTGTAGGGCTGCATTGGCTTTGGAAGGTGCAAGAGATTGGAAGTCCCTTAAAGCTAAAAAAAGCCACAAGGAAATGGGTTTTCTCTTTGTATGCATAAGAAACCTCTTCTCCTTTGAGTGGTAAGGGACAACACAGAGGATCAATCTAAAAATCAGACKACAATCAGCACTTGGAACAACTAGGCTTGTAATGAAAATTTTCTGTGAATGTTTCTTTCCTTATATCAATGATGGTGGTGGGGAAGGCAAAGGAAGAGCAGAAGTCTGAAAAGAATGCAGWGCACATTATTTTGTCTTGATATTTTAGAAAACATACTTTTTCAGATGTTAATACAGATTTTGTTGCTTGTAAATTGCTCTTTCATATGTTTTATGATTTTTGTGATACGGCTTATAAATAATTGATGAAGTACTTCAAGGAAAAACAGAACAATTACTTAAAAGGATGCTGTCAAAATGTATGTTTCCTTAACATTTTTTTCCTAGCCTTGAATATTTAATGACTTAATTTCCACTGTTTCTTCCTTGAAAAACAGCTCCACCATTCAGCTAAAGAGTTGAWTTTTCTAGAAGCAGAGCACACTAGWATCTCAGTTATCTTAGTATGTATGTATTTCTGAGGATATATGAAATAACATGCAAAAAGTATTSTTATGATTTTATTAGATTCCATAAAATGAAGTCCCTCATGATTTGTGAACAATTCAAATCAGTTTTGAAGGTGGTCTGAGCCTGGTTTGAATGACACTTTTAGACACTGAAATTGTATCAATGCTAAACATAGGTATGGAAAATGGGAAGACAYGGAGCCTATTTTTGTGGAACTCAGAAGGAAACCACTTTCTTTTTCTCCATATTGTTTTTGAATTGAGTTTGAAGTTCAGCACTTTTCATTGCTTTCCTAGAGGCGGAGGAGGATTCAATGCTGGAACCCTGTTTACTTAAGTGAAAAGTATGTGTCATTCACCATTTTGGAGCCACAATCATTAAATTACAGGGGACCATTTCCTTGTTTCCATCCATAAAAAAATCTTTTATCTAAAGATTCCAGCCTTTGGTTTAAAACTTCACTTGGCTTTTCCTCAGTCTACACAGAGATGTCTCTTTTGCCTTCTTCCTGATCTTTYCATTGTTTTGGATGTGAAGATACAAAAATCTACAATCCAACACGTGCTATTGTTTTGTATTTATTTKTCATTGCTAAAGGAGACCTTTTAGGCTATGAGTCAATCTCCTTTCAAACACTGTTATGTGCTAATAGCTTAAATTCTAAAATACCTTGACATTTAAAAGAAATAATTATAATTATTCTAAAACTACATGCAAGCTCTTAAGAGTTTAGGACATACAACAGCAACAACACTTTCTGCTTTATGAAGTGGTGGCATGAAAGATATTCACTGAGTGATGAGACAGGGTGACCCAGTGAAAGGACATGATGTAATACTTACAACTGGTTTTTTCTGGATCTGTTTTTTCCTTGCTCTTGCTGGATTTTATTTGGTACACGTCTTCCTCAAACAGTATGTGCTGTGAGGTGAGTAGAAAGTGACAGTCTTTTTACAGCCATTTAGAGTGAATGGATCTTCTCACTGTATAAAGCAAAGCTGAAGTGGTAAGATAAGGGAAAATTTGTGCTGTGGAGGCACTGAATCCATATTCTGTCAGAGATTTTAAGATAAGGCTAATTGCTTTTGGTAAAAGGTCTAGAAGTTTTCAGAGAGATCTACAGCTAAACATTTTTTCTAAAAGGTATTTTGACGAATTCTTTTATGCGTTAATATGCCTTGTACYATGCAACAATTAGGAAAAGTAGAAATAAAGTAAAATCTATAGAGGAAAAACTTGTAGTTRTGAAGTTCACTGGAAATATTTGGAAAGAGAGGGGTACACAGGTTTTTAGTTTAGGTATATAGATGAGTTTATTTGTCATCATTTTTTTTATGTTGGCAAAAAAGCAAATCCTTTACAATGGTTGAAGCCAAATCAAGCAGTAATCATAGATTTCCCATATAGATTTCCTTCCCCAAAAAGTCCTTGCAGTGTCAATTTACCAGCTTTAGGGAATGTATCTTAGTGATCTAGTTCTGAGATGTGCTCAGCGTGGCTGGTGACTGGCAATTGAATGTTTTAAGAGCTCTTATAAAGATGGCAATCAGTTTTCTTACATGATGTGTCAGTCTCTACAGCAACTTTTCAGGGAGGATGTGATCACTCCAGGGCAAGAAATACCAGGATCTTCACTGTCATACTTTATCATCCTAAAATAACAAAAATCTCTGGAAAAGCATACAGCTTGGGGTGCTTCAGACCAGAATGGGTTGCACTGAAAAAATTCAGGCTGTGATCCAAAACTCATTGAGGTCAATGGAGAGGTTCCCAATCACTTTCAATAGCTTTTGAATCAGAGCCTTAAAGATGGTGTCTTGCCATCAGAAATTACTTAGGCAGACCATGAAACATAAGTGTGTATCTCTCAGATGAGCTGAAAAACACTGACACTGGTCCATTCCCTGYAGCTACATTAAAGATTATGCCTGATTGGCAAAGCTTTCCAGAATGTTTAATCTTCAAATTAATTTGATGGTCCTGCTCGGCACAGGGTAAACACAGGAGCAAACTGTTCTGCAATATTTATTCACATTTTTAAATGGGTTATCGTCAACAGTGTTTCCCCCTCTTTGTTTACCTTTCTGATAAATCATTCTAGTGAACAAGTTTGCTAGGTTGGGAAGGGATTGCTGACACTGCAAACCTTAAATTGGTTGCAGTCTGCAGTGYGTTAGCAGTGCAGTCCATACGTGCTACAGACAGAGGTGCAGCTGCAGTTGGCATGGTTGTGCTCAGGCTGGTTCTGTACTGCCTGCTGTGCTGAGTGGTTATCCAGCAAATCACAGTGAGGCCTTGGGAAGGCTACAGAGACTGGACAGAACTAGAAAATAAAGCAGGTTTTTATTGAAAGGTCTCAAGGATAAACATCCGGCAGGACAGGGCCTGATCAGGCCTACACCCAAGGTGGACCCAGAATGGTCAAAAAATGGCTGACTGGTCACAAAGTCTTATATTTTTAAAGGTTTAGATTTATATTTCTTATATTTTAAGTTTTGGTTCATTTGCATATTGGGGTTTAATTGTCCAATTACAGCTCCAAGTTGTGAGGTCTCATCCTTCTTGTTCCTCTCTTCAGTCCACCCTTGTTTGTGCTTTTGTGCCTGAAAGTTGTCTTTGGTCTTCATCAGGAAAAGGATTTGTTTTGTCTCCCTACTCTGTGAAGAGCTGACTGACACTGAATCTGAGGCTCAGAACTGCACTCTTAGGCAGCACAGAACATGAAAAACATGAAAGGTAAAACTTAAGGCATCAACAGCACACTGTGTAGCCATTGCAGATTGAACTGTCTTTATGCCAGAGCAAACGTCAGGCTGGAACTTCTTTCTCTGGTGGAGTGAYGGTCTGGTATAGCTCCCACCTTTGGCAGGCAAGTGTGTAGGAAAATGTGTTGCTTTTGACATCTACTAGTTGCAGAAAATTAATGTATGACAGAGAAAATGCATGTCAGCAAATTTTTAATGCAGTGCTCAGTAGTGATAGGAAAATTATGAAGGTTAATACTTCACAGTCTACACTTTATCAGTAATGATCCTGTAACCTCCATCTCTTAAGAGTTTTTTTTTTGCATTGTCACACAATGGCAATCCAGAGGATTGCACCCGTTGTCTATTGTGAGCAGAAACAAAAGATGAGTCTGATTCATGATTTGAATTAAGATTTTAGAGATCTGGATTCTTTCTGTTCTCATTGCTGGACAGATTGTCTTCTAAGAACTTGCTCAACCTCCCACCATGTTTCTCTACTCTGAAATAGGAAGAATCTTCTGATTTTCAGGAGAAATTTCAAGATTATGAATTACTACTTGCCCTGAAATAATGTGTATTAAAAGCAAGCAGACGAAAATAAAKACATTAAAAATGTTGCTAGGATGTGTTTTACTTCTACTGCAGTGCCATTGTTCACTTTGCATTTGTTAAGATAACACAGAGGAAAGAGTTGCTGTACCCATGTTTATAGACACTTCTGGAAATCCAGATATAGAATCCCAGAAGCTGAGGGGCTGATGTGTCTGAAGCATGAATAGCTAGATAGTTATGGAGCCAAGCAAGGATTGTTGCTAATAACAGCAAAGGGCAGTAGACAATAACACACTGACAGAAAGAACAAGGCATGGCTGGAGAAGGAGCCATGCACGTCCTGGTTACAGGAAAAGAGTGCCATTTTAGCAATATGTGGGTGTAACCAAACTTTGTATATTTCTGTCATTTTCTGACAAACTGTTAATGATGGGTCATTTGCAGAAACTGCCCAGTGCACGTCTGACACCTGAGGYTACAAGATGGGTGTTAAATGAGGTAAGGGAGAGAAGGCAAACCCTGTGAGGCAGGGAAGTGTTTCTTTGCCTTCACAAATGACTCAGCTGTGGTAAYTCCCTCTGGGGGTGGGGGAAGGCACCAGCACAGTCACATCCATCCCTGAGGGGATCTTCTCTGCCAAGTGACTTAATGGCACTAGCAAAACAGGCAACTGCAATGACTTAGGTCATCAAGGACTTCCAAATATCCTGTGAGAGAGTTACATCATCCATTGTGAAAGCTCCCCACCCTGTGGGCCATGCTGAGCATTCCCACTTGAACATGTGCATATATAATCTTTTGGTTTGGGGATTTGGGACACCACCCCTCAGTGGGTCAGGAGGAGTACCAGAAGTTTCCACAGGACCACTGCTTTTGACAAGGCTGCAACTATTCACTTTGACAGGACTGCAAACACCACTTGGTAGGATTCTGAATTTTTGAACCACGAGCATCTWTGAATGTCGTGTACTCTCTTCCACTTAAGGGTGGGACTAAGGAAAGAGCTTTTACTCCCAGTAGATAGTTAACAGGAGGCTRTGGACTCCATGGAGACCTTTTGACACTTGTAGGCTGCAATCCTTTATGTTCAGAAAGAAGCTCTTCTGGAAGGTCAGTCAGACAAGTAGGAGAATAAAGTGGGTTTTTGTTGCACTACACGTTTTCAGTTTTAAAACATCATCCMCTGTGAAGGATGTGATTATGCATGATCCTCATGGATAGGAAGATATGTCAGCAAACAGGATACAGCTGAAGGTATTAACTGTCTACAAGTAGGTGTCCAGGATGACTCATCCTACACAATTCTAAATGGTATGCAAAGGTTAGGTAGGTATACATAAATATTTAGTAYAACAGTCTTCAAGACAAGGCTGTATACTTACAAAACCTGTGAATCAGATAAGTTTGAAGAAAACATTGGTTAGTACTACTGCTTCTCCAGGCAGTAGCAGGATGTCTCCAGCAAGGTCCTGCTCATGGCATACCTGGTAACCTGGTTTTCCCTTCATGATACTTCCGGGCATGTGAGTGCCTGATGCAATTTTAGGTGTATTCTATAACACCACCTTTCCATTTAGAGGACAAAGTGAAGGAGGATACTATGACTGAAACTGCAGACAGCAACTTCTAAAATTTTTTTAGGGAATGTTTAGCAGTCTTGGGAGCGAGGGGCAAAGAAAGAACTTCACTTATATGAAGTGAAGCAAACCTCCAGGCCTGAGATCAGGTATTGTGTATCACATATTAGGTATTGAGCAACATGTAGTATCGAAGGTGTGCAGAAAAGATATTAAAAACATTGAAGCATATCACTGGAGTCCTGGGAATTTTTCATTTTTCATTTTTCATTTTTCATTTTTCTCTTTTATTTTTTTTTACCATTTCCTGTTAGCTGTGGCAAGTTCTTCTGAACATATCACTGGGGAATTGAGGAAAAAGTGGGGAATTTTCCTTTACCACAGGCAGGAAAACACAGTTTTCTTTCTTTTCTTAGCAAACACTGAGATACTTCCCTCATTTTAAATTACCTAGCATAGCTGAATACATTTTTGTTCTGCTGATGCCAATATATCTGCATTATATATTTTATCTTCATATATTTTCATATATATTTTCTTCAGTCTTGTTATACAAACTCCCCCAAAACTCTGCTAACACCAGAAATGACAGATTGCCACTGCTTGTCCAGACTACATAAGGTGTGTCTTGCACCTTTAGGACTTTATATCTGCTTTACTTCCTCTTGCAAAATTTTTAAAAAGAAAATTTGAAAAGCTAGAAACAAATATTCTAATCATTACGCTTCCAATAAAACCCCCTGATGTTTATGTAATTCCTAAACATTCAGGATGCATTGTGCTTCTGGTTCTGTGAGCTATTTACAACTTTAATGTAAACAACTAATGATGTTGAATTTATTCTTCCCTGAAAAAGAGCCTTTTTTCTGGATGTGATGGCCTGGTAGTTCAGTAAAAGGACAAATGCATCTTGCTCTGAAATCTGGAGTTCTAGAAAGTGCCCCTGTGTCAGAGGAGGTCAGCATGTTCCCAGAAGCTGCTTATGGCAAAAGAAATGTCTCCTGCAATAAGGTGCCTGTCTGAATGCTGCAGATAGTATTTCATAAATGGGCTGGGGGGTGGTGGAGGAAATGCCACTCCTGTGACCTCTGCAAAAAAAAATGTTTTTCTAATAATTCATGGCCGGCCTCATTGATACTGAGCCCTGTCGCCCACACCCTTCCTTGTGTTTCAGGCTGAAAATCAGGCTCCTGCTGCAGCTGGACCCCCTCCATCTTCTCAGCACCTCCTTGCAGTCCCAGCTGTACGGAGTGCCTTGGTCACCAGCCCTCACTGAAGAGCAACCCCACTCCAGGACTCCATTCTGCAGAAATCTGGGGCAGCTCTGCCATTAGCTTCAGCTTTCTTTCTGACATACATCCATACTTTCTTTGGATTTAATACTGACATGCTGCTCCCTGTGGCTTTCTTTTTTTGCTACGTTCAGCCTCCCACTGGTGGCTGTGGTCCCATCTCCCACCCAAGGGAGGTTCAGGCAGCCCCACACCACCCCCACACTGCTGTGGACCAGGACAGACCACCCATGGTTTTCAGAAGAGTTAATGAGGCCCTCAGTTCCWGGTTACAGCTCCACATAGCTTCCCAGCTCAGATTTTCCAGGACACTGAGTTTAACTCTGCCTCAAAGCAAAGCCAGAAGCAAAGCTGATGATGGCTTCCATCCTTGCAGGGCTGGCTCTGCTGTAAAGGAGAGTGAAACAGGAGAAGCAGGTTCAAAGTGCACAACAAACTCCCATAAAGAATCATTCTTCTTGCAGAAASTCGGGAGAGGCTCTAACTATTACATTAATAGAAGGATACGGGTCCTAAACTTGTGGGAAGCAACCAGTTGTTGTATAGAAGAAACGCACAGAAAATGTTCGACTTCATGAAGAAGAGTAAATTTAATCTGACCTTCCAGGAGATTTCACTTTGGCCTTACTCATCTACTCCATGAGGCTTTAAGTATATATCCATATTGATATATGTCTGCTAACAGCTGTCTCCATGAAGGTAACATTCCTTTTTTCACCCCATCTGAGTTGGAATGTTGTGAGTAGCACCGAGAAAACCAGGTGAAAACTAACACACYTGCCACTCTCCCCATCCCTAGAGGAGCAGAAATAGAAAAACCTTGGTCATTTAAATGTACACAGTGCTTTACCATTATACAAACACATCTCTCTGTCTCTGTTTCTGGGCTGGACTCATCAGGTAATGCAGCAGATGATATTTTATGTGTRTAGCACAGCTCTGTGGGATCATAGTAAGAGAGGGAGAGAAAACCCTTTGCTTTCATCACTTCTCTGGCTTGTTAAACCAACCTTGTCTGGCATTAATTTGAGCCCTGGCTCTCTCTGTCCCTTGTATTAACATCCCCAGCAGWCCAAAAACCACTTTAATTTAAAAAGGGTTCAGGCTAGTGGTTCTGGAGGCTTTCCTTGGAACAACTTTCACCAAAGAGTGATGGAGCTTGGGGCAGGTCTCTAACTTTGCAAGAGACATAACTCTGGTGCCAACAATATGCTGGTTGTTGCAGAACCCATGTATTACCCCCAGAGCTGCCTGGAAATCAACAATGCTGATTCCTGAGTGTGACTGGAAATATACTGCACCAGGCAGTGACTACAAGACACGGAATTAAAAATCTTGGTCTTCTAGCTACTGTCAGTTGGCTGCTGATAAAGTGTATTTTTTCAACACTAACCTTTAGCTGCAACTCCTTTACAAGAGAAAGATGTCGAAATTGTCCTCTTTCTTTTTATTCTTAAAGATGTGCTAGTAGAGAGATTATTATGCCTACAGCAGACCCTTAAACTTCAAACACACTTCTTTTTTTAAATTTTTTTAATTTTTTTTTTTTTTTTAAAGCCAGTGAAGAGCATTGAATACCAATCATTATCCAGAAAAATTCTTTTCACCAATGAACTGGTGGACCTGGCAATCCATCCATCCCACTAGGTTTTTCTGTGCTTTGATTATCTCTGTAGTCTTGCTTGGGTCTGAGTGCAAAGGTGACAGTTCCTCTGACTTTGACATTGACTGAATAGTACCAACTATCTGTTTGAAAAAAAAAATAGCTTTTGTGAATTTGGTTCCACCATTTCTGTTTTGGACTACCTTGTATGTAGATCTACAGGGACTTTGAGACCGAGAGGAAAGAGAAATAATTTGAGGATCAAGCTTTAAAATATCAGAGATAAACTAAATKAGGTCTGTCTTCAGGTTATTTCTGCTGTTGAACTACAGGGCCATAAGTGCTGGTGACACACTCATCTACAACAACCTGAAATACCTCTGGACAGAAAGCCTATCACTGGTGCTGTTGCAGGGTGGCAGGCAGGACTAAACCAGATCCTAGCCTCTGGCTTGTACCACAGCTTCAGTTCATACCGGCTGTGAGGAGGGGAAAGCCCGGGGCTGACAAGATGTAATCCAAGTGAAGCATACAAAGTCAGTGACACGAGATAGGGACACCCAGAAATATGGCTGAGACTGCAACTTTCCCGTTTACACCCAGCTTATTAATTGCCAGTATGCCCTAACTCAACTCCAAAGACATATCTGAAAGAGGACATGAAAATGTGCTAAAAATCACYAACATTAGGATGAAGAGTGCTGGCAACTGACAGAGTAGGGAGAACTYCTTCCTGACCCCTCATTCTGCAAGRGCACAGAAATGGATGTGATTTTTTAAAGTCTTCTGCCATGCAGAAGACTTTTCAAAAGAAATKCAGTTGCTGTGGTTGTTAATCCACATTCTAGATGATCAGAGAAACAAAGTAGTGCAGTGGGATGAATTACATGTGTTTTGTAGCTACATATCTTCTCCTATCTCACCTGACCAGCTGCAAGGCCATGTGATGACAGRGCTTGTGGCAAGAAGCCAGACAGATATGCACTTACTTCAGGCCTTCTGAAGGACTGGATATTAGCTCAGCAAAAGGGCAAGTCCTGGAGGGTGAAGACCCTTGCAACAACCATTTGTCCYCTCCAGCAAAGCAATGCAGTGAATGATAGGTGAGAAAGGTGCCTTCACTTTATGTGTTGTTGTAAACCTGGTGCAGGTGTTTGCAGGTGAGAAGGTCTTGGTCGTGTGGCTTAGAAGTGTTTATGCAAAGAAAGGACAAGAAGAAACAGTCCAAATGCAGCAAGCAAAGGAATCGGGGATTTTCTGCATTTGCTTTCAGGGTGCAGTAACACAGGCACTGAAAGTGCTGCTATAAACCAAACTCATTAATTTGGTGTCTCATGTTGATGCATGTTTAAGAGCTGGTTTAGTTTTATAGTAATTCAAAAGCCCTCATTGTATAGGTCATAAAATAATCTAAATCTAAAGAGGTATCATTTTGATACCTCTTATTGCATATCCTCTGAGAGATACTAAAATGACAGATGTCAGGATCCTGAGAGAGAGTAGTAGAGCAAATTGCAGAATCACAGCCTCATACTCCTGCAGGGCAGAATGTAACCCCTTTAGAGAGCTGCTTGGAAAAATTCCCTTCATCCCAAGGAGACACACCTGGAGGGAGGAAGAGTACAGGAGAGCTACTGGGCTCCAAGCT
>QVAJ01000046.1:1952758-1980402 GCA_003546035.1 Mixornis gularis | reverse complement strand
TCCTTCCTTCCTTCCTTCTCCCTCTCCCTCTCCCTCTCTCCCTGCCCCTTTCCCTCCCCCTTTATCCTAAACCCACTGGCCCATGCTGATATAGGTCAGAAAATAACATATCAATTTTCATGCCCATTGTGTAATTTACTAATGAAATTTTTGGGCTTTTGTGCACCCTCTGATTTTTGTTGTTCCTTTTGACTGTGAGAATCTATAAATCTTGGGTGTTCCTTCCCCTTAAGGGTGGGATGCCACAGCCAGCTGCCTTAAATAAGGGAATGTAGGTTCAGCAAATAGTCAAAAAGRTCACACCTTTAAAAGTCACCTGCAAAGTGCTGCCTCTTAAAATGCTGCCCCACGATCAGGCAGCTGTGGGTGCTGCCTATGAAGCATGCAGCCTTTTTAGGAGGTTTTACACTATGGCATCAAATATAAAAGATTTGGAGAGAACAGGATGGATTTCTATCCACCAATGTAGAGTTATGGAGAAATATTCAAAATACACATGACATAGAAAAGCAGCTTGCAACATTTGTACTTGTCAGTAGTTTTCAATAAAGCTGTTTATCACTAAACACTGTCAGAASTAGCTGAGGCCCTAAACTAGTCTAAGTCTATGCATGTTTTATTTCTTCAGGTGGACTGGGACAACTTTCTCTATTTCACAATGCAGCTAGATTTTTGAACAAAAATAACTGCGCTGCTTTAGGGTAACATTTCAAACTCAGTCATTATTTCCATCTAGTTAAGCAAATTCTCAATTCTGAATCTGTTTAATTTGAACTCTTCCCTGTTTCTGATGAAAAACACACACACACAAAAATGAACAAATGAACAGCAAAACAAAAACCAAATCCACAACTGCTTCACAGTCAGCGTTTCGTTAGAAGAGGGGGATTTGCTTGGCAAACTCCACCTGATGACCTTCTACCAACTTGAGTCTCCAACTGGGTAACAGTTGCAGCCATAAGAAATAGAATGGAAGGGAGAAGCCAATCAGCTCTCCTAAGCACTATTGTTAAATTAATTTTCATCCTGATATGGCCTAAAGCTATGCAGTGCAGAACCAATCCCTTCCTGGTGTCAAGGTTCTTCTCTTCCCTAGARATGCTCCCCTCAAGGCTTCAGTAGACTTGTATGGAAGAGAAGAACTTGGGCATTGCTTCTGTCCTTATTGAGGGGTTCTGATAAGTGCATTTTTTTTTTCTGCTTCCCTTATATCCCAGCTTCCACATGAATATAATGGTTTGATCCTAAGCAGGCAAAGAAAAAAAATTGGAACTCTTGAAGGATTTCAGTAGAACAGTGACAAAACAGTAAGTTATTACATATACCTCAGTTCCTCCAACATTTCATTTGTAATAGTGAAAAGAAAGCAAATAGAGAGGGAGATCAGCAGGACAATGGAAGATTTTGGCTTCCAGCTAGTATGTCATGTTTAATTTCCAAGCATCCATCAACTGTATTGAGAAAACAAATTGCTCCTTTTTTTCCTCTCTTGCATCATCCGTCCTTTGTTAGTGCTTTTTCAAACTTTATGAACTCAATGGATTGTTAGCATGCATTAGTGTGTTAGTGTGACCTGTTCAACAGAACATTCTAGTCATCCRAGATCTGAATACTTCCTCGGAATTCAGTCTGAGTTAAACTACAAGAATCTTTGCTTTATCTACATCATCATCAGAAGATGCTATTCAACATGGGGCCCCTCTAACAAAGGAAAGAAAAAAAGAAAAGAAAAAAATCCCATCATCTAGAACAAGCAGGAGTCAAGTTGTTGCTGACATCAACGTGACAGAGAGGKTTTGTTCTCTGAGTATGCTGCAATTAATTTGTCCTTTGCAAGCTGAAGATTAGCACAAGTGGCACATACTGGACCTCACACATAGTCCATCCTCAAATCTGTGAAGCAGATAGATCAGATTGAGGGTAGTAAGTTCCAAGACTGGTCGACTTCTTCTTTATTTGTCCACAGCTATTTTTTCACAACTCTTAAGCTTTTAACTGACTCTAATATTTTCTTTGTTTGAGGCATGGCACAGGCTAGGCAGAACACACTATGACAAGCAAGACTGAGCTGCCTTTTCCCTCCACTGTATGAGACCCTGAACATGAAGGCTTCACTGTTTATTGGACACAGAGCCAGTATATTCTAAAGGAAACACAGACAAAACAAGTAGTGTTTGACAGGTAGATTTAATGAAGCCTCTGCTTTGAGATAGCCATTGCCCTCAAGTATTTAGCAAAACAGAAGTTTACTGAAGGTGCTTAAAAGGATTTGTGCCAATTCAAGTCACAGGTGAACCAGAAAATCAGTGTGAAGCAGACTTCACTTCTTTTGCCCAAGGCATAAAGACTAATCAACTGCAGTGGGCACTGCTCTGGGAGGAGAACTAATTGTTTGGTGTTGAAAAGACTTTTCTACCTCTTCTTCAGGGGGAATCAGTTCCAGTCTGTGAGTCAGACTTAGAGGCAGTCTTTGGACTCCTCTCTAGACTGCATTTTTCCAGCTCATAAGGATAGTCCTTGCTGGAAGCAAAGAAATACTAAGCTTATCCATGCTCCAGCAGCCTGTGCCAAGAGCTGGAAATTCCTTGGCTGTAYAATTCATCTGCACAAAGGCAAATCAAACTCCTACACAACACAGCTGCATCRAACTGGCAGGCTGTTTTTTTGCCTCCTCCTCTGCTCCTAATGCAGATAAAGCTGTTCTCAGGCATGGGTCTACCAAGACTTGTACCAAACCCATGCACACTCGCTGGAGTCTGCTCAGCTTCCAGGAGTTCAACAACAGGGAAGGCTGGGGCTCCTCTGTTTGGAACTGGACACGTGTCAAACTACACACAAAACCAGCAGCATCCTAGAATCATGGAGTGATGTGCTTATGCCAGTGATGAATTTGATGCTGAAGTCTGAGTGGGTATTTTTAAGTGCCCAACTCGCAACTTACCCTTCAGCCTTTATTATAAGATAAAAAAGGTGACACAAAATCATACGTATTTCATACAAAGTAAATACACCTGATCTTTGTTAAAGCAATGATTAAATTGCAATTTATACATCACAAACCTTCTTGCTTCCTGCTAACTGCAAGAGATGCAAGGACAGTATGTCAGGCTCATTTACAAGAYAGCTGCATTTTCATCCTTATGTGTTTTTTTAAACAACTTCTGATTGATGAGGAGTCATAGACTGATGACTCTGGCTTAAGGTGAAAACTCACTGAGATCAATCCCTGAAAAAAATAGCCCTCTTCACTTCCCAGGGGCAGCTACTCCATGGTGCTGGAGCAAAGGCAGTTTGGTGTGGGGAACTCAGTTACACTTTGAGTGATGAGTTGCTGTCCTAGGGGCAATAAGATCTTTCTTGCACAATGCTGAGATATTTCACCACATTTCACCTCAGTGTTGCAACTGATGTAGGTGTAGTGCTTCACACAGGCCAGTATCAATTTATAGGGCACTGTGATAGGACCCTTGGAGTGACAACCCTTCCTGTCCACCTTGGAGGGCTGACAGAGATTCTATTTTGCAGACTCTCTATGGGAACCAGTCGATCATTCCAGCCACTGATACCATGTCTCTGCCCTCTAGTCATGTTGGCAGCTTCATGCCTTGTTCCAAATCACTGCAAGAGCCACATTTCATTAATAGTAATAGAGCAGAACAATATGGGGGCTTCTAAGAGAAGATTAGGCCACAGAAAAAATATGAAATAAAAAACCAAACCTAATACATAGAGGGTAAATGATAAATATGCACCCAGTTCTCTCTGTGCAGTAACTCAGTGGAATGGATTTATTGCACAGCAGGCTTGCTATTTGTTTTCCCTCTCTTCCCAGCATGGGGGACTTTAAGTTAAACAGTTTTATTCATACCCGAATTCACTCGTGTATCCCAAATTGGCTGCTTGCCAATGTTGTTGGCATTTCAGGTTGATAACATCTTAATCTAGAGTCATTACAGTAACTAGGAGGGAGTCGAATGTAGGAACAGACCCTTTCCTGGAGAGTTGCCTTTGAGATTTTAATGTAAGAGGGCATCCATACTAATTGAAAGCTTGCCTGGAATGGCAATATGGATGTAAGTGCTAACTTTGTTTACATGAGTCATGAAAAAGTGCACAAGAGTGTTTGGTATTTTCACTCAGCCTCAGAGCAACATTCAACCCAGCAAGTGTCAGTTTCTGGCTCATTTGCCAAGGATGTTCGTGATATTATACATAGATTYCCTGAAAATTTAGCTCATTTTCTAAACAGCAGAGACAGTAAGAAGTACAGACAAAGCATTTGTCTGTAGATGAGTCAAGATCTCACAAGAACTCCTGTCAAGYGAGAGTAGAAGAAATCTGTTTGATATGGTAAGAAAGGTCCAAAAACRAAAGTTCTCCTTTCCCAGTTCTCCGGTTTCTTAACCTAGAGATGTGGTTTTTTTGGCTTGGAAACACACTTGTATGTATGTTTATTTAATGTTTTTTAAAAATAGAATTTCAATATGGAATAGGAAGACGTTGTGAGTTAATCCATTACCTCAGTGAACTTGTTCCAACAGATACGAGGAGTTTGTTAATGTTTATTTAGAGTGACGTGATTTTCCATATCAGCCCCATCTCTCTGGCCTCACATGGATATACAGGCTAACACTAATTATTCARCTCCCTTGCTTTTGGTTTCAAGCCAAGATGGAACATCTTGAGGAATCCTACACCTTAACCTCTTATCATTACAAATCTCAGTGGTCTGAGGTGAGATAGATGGTGAACAGTCACTTAGCCAGCTCAACATAATCCAATTTAGTGAAGAAGAGTGGCAGGCTGCAGGCAGAGCAGAGGAAGTATGGGCAGCAAAAAGGTAGATGTGAGATTGATGTCACATAATCCTACTCTCTGGTTTCTGTCTGAAAAAGAAAGTTTCATACAGTGTCAACAAGGAGTGCATGCCATTGTTTCCCCCCAGTGACAGGCAGCTGTGTTATGAACTGGCCAGAATAAAGACAGCAGAAAAGCAGAAAAATTACAGGAGGCACATTTATTATTTGCAAGAAGAAGCAAGGGGTAACCACCCAGACAACCAGGGTCTGTGCTTGGTTTTGTTTCAGCTTTATTAGACTTATACTATCTCCATTTGCATCAGGTCTTTGTGTCCTTCCAGTTCAGCATTTCAGGCTGAGGCTTTGTTCCAGAAGAAAGAGGGTCAGATGGAGAAAAATCTCAAACTGTATAAAATCAAGCACAAGTGTCTCTATTTCTGTTGAAGCATTAACCAAATAATGCTTCCAAGGGAGCACTGAAGGCCAAATAGCTTCTAGCTCGTAGATCAGTTATGCACTAAAGAAAGAGCAACAGAAAGAAAGGAATTGCTGTAGAGATGGAAACAATAAGGTGGYTATTGGCCTTTCAGAAATATGGGCATGAAAGAGAGAGGGAAGACATGAGAGAGTTGCATACAGTGCAATTAATGTCTTGTGAACAGCCTTTYTCCCCTTCCCCACTGCCTGACCTCCAGCTCTACCCACCACAGATCTCTTCACTGCCCCTGGACAAAATGCTGGACAGAGGCCAAGGTGGACGAATTTCTTGTTTTATGACAGAGGATAAATGCCAGCTGAAGGCCTTTGCAAGCCAAGAGGAAAACAGCTGCCTGTAGAATGATGAGACAAAAGGAGATTGTCTGGGCCATGAGTTCTGCTTTGTACCCATAGGCAATAGGGCCACAGAGCAGTGAAATGTGGCAGTGGGGTGGGAGTCCCATGAGGCACCCAGAGGGCTGCTCTTAGCAGCCTTTCTTTGCATATTCAGCATAAAGGAAAGAGGGGAACCACACAGCAGACCCCTGGCTCCTGCAGAGACCCTGCTGCTGCCCCCACAGAGGAGCAGCTCTGGGGGCCACCTCCTTCTCACCATGCCCACACTGGGCAGGTGATGAGTGCTGGTTAATGCCTTCACCTCTGCCAGCTCCAGCCCACTAAAACCCTGATAAAAGCCTGGGACCCAAACCCTCATATCACCCAAAGAGCTGCTCCCAAAAAGCTCCTAGGCAGCCTCCTGATGCTTTCTTTCATTTAATGCTAAGGGCAGGGCATCCACCCACAGCAGGGTTGGCCCTACTGCTTGGGAAAACCTGGTGAATTCCTGGGCTCTGCTGATCTGCACCACCAGCAGAAAGCTTCACGTATCCATAGGCATAAAAACAGTATAAAAACACTGTTTAAAACAGTATTTAAGCACACGTTTAAAACACTTTGTTTCCATGTCCTTGCTTGTCTTCCAGAAGCTCTTAACAGCTCCACAGCTTCCTCCTGTTGTTTCTGCCAATGTTCCCTCAYAGCATCTTGACTTTCTGGCCTTTTATAGATGCTGTTTACATCTCACTGTAATGAACTCAACACTGGCAAGCATGGCCAAGTTCCCACATCAGACATTCCCAGGCAGCTGGGATAATACTGGAATAGCAGTGATTAGGATTCACTCCTTTTCCTTTTCACAGTCCCCCCTGGATTCTGGACCCAGAAACACGTGTATTCTTGGCCAACAGGGCAAGAAGGACAGTTTTTAAAAGACCAGCTGCAAGAGGAAGCAAYAGTGGCTGGTTGAAATAACAGTGAAAGGGTGAATCTTGAAAACATCTCAGAAATTCACCATCTAGGATAAAATGATGGAATACAATTTTGAGGTCTGATGTGAGATCATCAAGTCAACTAAAGAGATGATGTTTCCATATCTCTACAGGAGTTCTCAGGGCCTGGATCACAGAAATGGCTCTTCTTTACCAGGCTACAATTCACATGAGATGGGACAGGAGGGGGTTAGAGATGGGTTCTCCTTTTGCTCATGCTTTATATCCAGGTAGCTTAATCTTCTTTCTTATCAGTACTCCCAAAATTTCTGTATGAAGCACAAAAGGATTGTGTCTTCTGGCTCTAAAGTCAGCTGAAGTTCATTSGAACAAAACTCTAGTTGAGAAACAAATATGAAAAGATTACACTAATATTGGGGATTTATGATTTTACTAATATGATATACTCCTCTGAATTGACTTGATCAGAAATGGGATAATTYTTCCTTTATTATGAGATGACATAGAGCAGATATACCTGGCTCTTTTCTCCATCCTTATTTTTATATATAATTAGATTTGGTCCACATGATGTGTCTTTCTGATGTAGGAAGCAGGAACTGAAAACACATTTCCCTTTTCATTACATCAGACATATTTATTACTTCAAGACTGTTTCATGGCATTKTGCCAGCCTTCCCCTACAAGAATAGGTGAATGATCAGTACAATAAAATTGTCAGACCCAGCTGGTCTCTCATGTCTTTTTATTTTGCTCCTAGATGCAACATCKATAAAATTCACAAAACCATCTTCCATGCACATGCATTGTGTGCATGCACGTGCAAACTCCTCTCCCAAGCCAACACCAGGGGAGAAAAGCAGGATCAGAGAAGACATAAATTGCACTGGCACCTAAATTACTAAAATCTAAAGGATGAAAATGACAGCATCAGTTCCATCATGGAGAACAAGATTAAGTCAGTGGGATGAAGAAAAAACACTTTTGTTCCTGTAGGTCATGCTGAGAGGGTGGCTGGAAAGTGGGAATTTGTTTCATGCCCATAGGCTGTGCTGGGAGACGTGGTCTGTTACTTTAACCGTGAAACTGTGGGAGAGATTTTGTTTTTGATCACTAAACTGCCACAACTGAAGGTTGTTTTCTTGGTAGCACAGCAGATTTTGGCAAACAGTTGTAACCCTTGCAAGAAGATAAGCATGTACAGATAGTAACCAAATAATAATTAGCCAGAAGATGAAAAATACTAAAAACATGTAGACACCCATATATCCCTTCAGAAAATTTGCTTTTTTTTTTTTTTTTACAGGCCCTCCTCTTGTGTGTGGGTGAGCATCAGCAGGCAGGTTGGGGTTTGCAGGAGAGATGAGAGGTGCTGCTGGGCAGGCAGGGTGGGACAGAGTGGCCTTGAGGACAAGGGGAGGCAAAAGTTAGAGATACAGGGAGAAAACACGCAGAGAGAAAGGCACAGGGAGTGCCATGGATTGTGCACATGTACGTGCTGGGAAAGGGGAATCTTGCAATGAGAAAATGCCACCAGAGAGACTGAATCAAGAGGAAAGTTAAGCTGTGAGATGGAAAGCTTTTTTAAAAAAATTTTGAAAACCCAACCAAACAAAAACACAGGAAAAGGACAAACGTGAAAGAAAAAGAGAAAATGAAGGCTTTGAAAATGAGAACTTCTACAAGAACAATGTGGAAGGGAAAGATAGAGACAACCTAAATGATATTTTAAACATTAAGTAAGGATATTATATTGTGAGGATGGTCTCTACATGTGCCCCTCCCCTCCTCAGCTCAGCTTGTGTCAGACTGTGGAATAGCCTGACACAGAAAAAGCTATGATTTAGTGAGCAGAAAACTGATAGAAATCTTAAATATAGCAAGGGAAAACTGCAGGAATTTCACCTTAGATATGTGTACTAGGAGAGGGAAGGAAATTACCAGCTCTGCTGGCATACCATTGAAATGCCTAACACAGATTCCCTGCAGACTCCTTAAGGAAATCACACTTGTTTCTTTTAGAGTTTGGAAAGGAAAGTTTATCCTGAAATAGTAATTTCTATATCTATGATCAAAATAGTTTGTTGGTTTATTACACAGACAGCCTGAAATGTGCTCTTCTTTGTTTCTAAGGATTTCTAAGTCATGTGACTTCTCTGGTATTGCTGAACAGCACAGCCTCATCTTCTATATTGAATAGCTTGGTTTTAAACAGAGGGGCATATTTTTAAGTATTTCACATCCACATGCAGATGTAATGTATTTAAAACCAAAAATATATTGGCAAAATATTTTTTATATATTTGTTGTTTCTCTTTCTTTTTTTTTTCTTTTTTCCTTTTTCTTTTCCTTCTTTTTCTTTCCTATTTATTTTTTATTATTTAATTTTTTTTTTAAAAAAAATAAATCCTGCACATATATTTACAGTTCCCATTTAAGGAGAAACTTCTGGCATCTTGGTTGGGATGCTGAAGGGTCACAGAGCTGGATTTTGCTGTTTGAAGCTTTTTTACTGTCACCAGCACACAGGTCAGTACTGAGACATTCAGGAGAATTTAGTTGCCATAAACCTCAGTCACTGAAAAAAACACAATTTTTCTTGTAGTTCAGACTTAAATGAGTAATATGTACACCCAGTTGAAGCACCTTTATCTGTATAAAGTAGATTTCATGACCAAATGGCATTTTCAGGGATATGACAAGTCAAACCCTATGTATCTGACTCACTCAAAAATTTGGACCTGAGGCTGAAAAYGTAGACAAGACAGATCAAAAGACACTTATGTGAGGAAATTAAGAGGGGTCAGCATCTGAACTCTTATAGAAGAAGTCCCTCTGACTCTCACAAAGGGGTCACAGAGAAATAATTGTAAGCACTTTCCAACCCAACAGCTTCCGTGTGGGAACGCATCATTGTTATCTAAAAGCCAGGAAAACCAGGGGAGGTCAACATGATTCCTTCAAGGACAGCTGATGAGTCAGAGGTAGACCAACAGAGAGTGGTGTTGTTCAGATTTCCAGGCCAGGGTCACAGCTTTGGGTGCACGGACTTGCTTGGCAGCACCAGATTAGTAGCATTTCTAATTATTTACCAGTTGTGGAATTTCTACTTGTCCTTCTGATAAAAGCCTCTGGAGACTGGGAGTCAGGCTCAGACATGGGGAGTGAAGTGTTAGTGAATTAAAAAGAGCTGTTCACACTGGGGCAAGATTACAAAAGTTCAGAAAGAGCTCACTGCATTTGGGCAGGTTTATGGCAAAACAACAGAGCAGTGAGAGTGACAAGCTTTTCACGGAGGTGACAGTTGTGCTGAAGGGTTAGGGAGATAGCTGGGAATTTAGGTGCTAAAAGCAGGACTTGAACAATGCTTGAGTCCTTGATCAATCCTTTGTAATAGGAATCCTTTGTAAAAGGAATCCTAGAAACAAACAAGCCCTTGAATCTCCATCTGTGCTTCTCTTTCTCTATAATTAACTCGTGTGTTGATCTCTCCTGATTTGAATAACAAGCTAGCAGCAGGAGGTTCTAGTCCCACTCCCAGGATTCTTGCTTATCCGGATCCAGAAACCTTGTCAAAAAAAGGGGGTTGGTTGCATTGGCACCCATACAGCCTCCAGTGCCCTAATAACAAAGATTTTTCCCCCTGCACAAGATGTTCATTTGCTGAGATGGTGGCTTGGCAATYTGAATTGCATTTGTGCACACAGTGCAGCCAACGATCCGCATTGCAAAATGTTACTTCTACCACTTCAATGTAGCCATTTCCCTTGTCACTTCCGATCTAATACTTTGTTGTTGTTTTTAAATTGACAGAAATGGAAATTAACAAGTACTCAAGAGTCACTGATTTTACAGCACTGGTAACTGAGGCACCACATACACACCCCATCATGCAAGAAATATGCTCACTACACTAATAAGGCTTTGGACACACCTTAGATGGTTGCATTTACTTTTTATGAGGCAAGTTTAGTGAACTGTGGTTTGTCCTGGCACGATGTGCACGTAGATTTTGCATTTGTAAAAACATGAGCAAAGGGCTCAGTTTTGCCTGCCCCTGTAAATTCATGATAGAATGAAAATCTGTCATTTCAAATAGCTGAATAGCATTATCTTAATAATATTAATTTATCCTAATAATATTAATAATAGAATTAGTATAATATTATAACTTGTCCTGGCAGTTCCAAATTAAGGAGAAACTTCTGGCATCTTGGCTGGGATGCTGAGGGGTCACAAAGCTGGATTTTGCTTGTTTGAAGCCATCTTTGCTACTGTCTCCAGCACACAGGTCAGTACTGAGACATTCAGGAGTAGTTGCCATAAATCTCAGTCACCAAAAGAAACACAATTTTTCCTTGTACTTCAGACTCAAATGAGTAACCCATGAAATGTAGTGGGGGTTTTTTTGGTTTGTTGGTTTGTTTGTGGTTTTTTTTGTTTGTTTGTTTGTTTTTCTTAGCATAACTATGAATGCAGGGTCCTGTCTCTGGTGTTTTTTGCATTTCCTTGACCACATCCCAGCCCATCCTTGTGGGGTTACTGTGGCCTTTCCCTCAGGTGAGATTTTCACAGTCACACCTGCAATTCTCTGCCTGGCAAACGCAGCAGGTAGGTCAGGTTTTCCAGGAGATGCACAGAGGAGCCAGAAAGCAGCCAGCCGTGAAATCCCACAGGATTGCAAATCCAGGTTTGGCTGCTTATTTCCAGACATACTGCAGGCTTTTCACATCATGTTCTTATCAGTGTTGTTGTGGCTTAAACGGGAAGCTGCACACAGATGGAGATGGGAGGAATGTATCCACAGACAAAGGAGGGTTACTCGGCTGGCTGAGGGAGTACACTCGTGCTGACTGTTGTGGAGTATTTTTCAGTGAATGACCTTGGATTTTCTCCCTCTTGGAAACCATGGCAACCAGCATTTGTTCTTGTAAAATAATTTCTTGTCTTGCAGTGAGTGATTATATATCTCCTCCGAACTCTGAGGTAAAAATCTCTCYGCAAAGAAGAGCAAAAATTAGTGAAGAGCAAGCCTGAGTTGATTGTTCTGAATCATTGTATCTTAAAATATGTGATGCAACATGGTTATCTGCTGCCAGCTGAACAACAAGCTAAAGAGTAGCCTCTGGATGATTGTCTGATCCTGTTTCTAGGTTATCATAATTAAGTCTGAAATAAATTCAGACGTCTTTGGTGAATGCTAGCTTGTTTCCCTAGTTAGCATCTGACAACAATCAGGAAAAAAACATTCCAAGATTATACTCAGGCTTTTGTTGAGCATTTTGGGAATCACTGACACAGTCATTTCCCTGTTCTTATAAGTGATAAAGGTCAGTTTGCAAGTTATCCTTTTTTCAGATAATCAGCCTGTGTAATTCTGCCTGTAGCACCTCATATATCTTGTGCTTCATCCATACAAAACTTCCCAACACCTGGGCATTTGAGGGAAGAGAAATGTCTCTCATACATCCATACAACTCCAAATCATCTGCCAAAAAACCCTGAACATCAAACACAAACCCAAATACAACAAGACAACCAAAATCTACTTAAAAAAAAAAAAAAATAAAGATGTGATAGCAGCTGGCTTGTCTGTGCACCATACCATCCACCCCTCACTGGTGAAAAAATGTGCAAAAAAAGACATGGAAAATCCTCCACACCTGCTTCAGGATCATCTCTGAGGTGTATGGAACTTCATTTCACAGGAAAGCAAGTTGCTGAGGCATTCAGCTGTGCTCTACCCATCACAGCTTTGTAGTTGCCTCCTTTCATCTGGAAACAAGGTGCAGATGCTAGAAATTGCATATTTTAAGCCTAGATCCAAAGGAAACAAGTCCTRAGGGGGAGCCAGCTGTTTCTCATTGTGAATAATCCCTCTTCTGCAGTAACTTTGAGCCTTCTGGCAGAACCCACAYGAATCTGAGTGAGGACATGGAAACCTCAAGGACACTGATGCTGTTCATAAGCGTCTGAGCACTGGAAGCTGGGTGGGAAGCAGATGTCAGGTTTTCCTGGTTTCCCTCCTGCCTGAGCTCTGTCTGAYGGCTCTGTGAATCCCAGCAGGTCACCAGGTGGTGAGCCCAGCTTTCTCCTGAACACCSTGAGGACTCTCTCCTCTGGTTCTGCAAGGTCAAGCCTGGGGTCTTCTGCCCACAGCAAGAGGTGAGAGAGCATCCCAAGGACATGGATCCAACTGCTGCTGCCCTTGGGAGCATTTCACTTCACCTGGCTCTCCTTGAAGGCTGTGAGTTTCTTGGGAAAACTAACCCAAATACAGGTTTGTGTGCCCACCTGCAGTGCCACCCTCTCAGCAGCCCCCATAGCCCCCTGCCCTGCTGGGAGCTGAGGGACACAGATATGAGGAGGCAAGCAGGCAGGGCTGGCCCTTGACAGCACAAGGGAGGACCAGGRAGGACCACCCTCCACAGCCTTTTGGTCTCTTCTGACCCTTCCCTTGGGATTTGGGCACCCTCCCTGGAGCTCCAGTCTCTGCTTGCACCCCTCATCCCCTGCATACCAGCCAGACTACAGAGGGAAGATTTATGCACACTGTAATATCCCCACAGCTTAKGTGGATACCATATATATATATATTTATAGTGTACCAAAAGGCTAATGCCATTAGTTGCTTTCTCATATCACAGTAAAACCCCTCTACGATAGACACAACACTGGCATTATTGGTGACAATTAAATGGCACACTTGAAGGCAGGCAACATAATTCCTATTTCATCACAAGACTGCCCTCCTGCTCGTCTGCTCTTAGCAGTGGCTTTACCTTGCAGCTTTAAATCACCATGCCAGGAGCGTGGAATCCCCACCAGCCAGCTGACATCCTCCAAGGAAAAWGCAGCAAAAGCTCATTTTAAGAGGGGCTCTGACAGACACAGGGGCAGGTTGCAGTGGGACCCACGTGTGCCAGCTGAAGGCACTGCTGCCAAAACTGTGTCAGCAGAGGGGCCACAAGCTGCATGGGTGCATGGACTGCTGCATAAGCAGGCTTGCTGCAGCCTGTGCTGGGGAAGGAGCACAAGAGCAGAGCTCTGTGATGGCAAAAGAGGGTCTCTCGGAGGACTCAGATTGATGCAGGTGCTTGGGAGCCCCCTGGGGCCCACCACAAACCCTTCTTTAATTAGCACCCATGGTTCAGTGCAGGGAGCATTGCTGCTCTGATGCACACACACAGAGTTTTGGGGTGCACAGCATYCCAGCCCTAAAGCCTGGGAGCCCAGAGGTGGGGGCTGGCCCCAGGCCAAGTCAAAACACTTTGAGGAAGTTGCAGTGATRCTGCAGCCAGACATGCAGCAGCCCCTCCTGCACCCCCAGCCCTCCTGGGCCACGGTGCAGAGTGCCCACATGGCTGTGCTGAAAAGGAATGCTCAGCAGACATGTGCATTAGTTCACAGATTAACTCTGCAGCCTTTCCCAGCCACTCACTATGAAGTAGGGGTTGAAATCTGAAAGCATTGCATGGGATTAGCCATGCATCTGCCATTAAAATCAATCCCCTTCATGGCTGTGCAAATCTCCAGCTGCAGTTATCTGCCTTTTGGACACAAGAAATGAAGAGGGAGCATAAGAAAAAGGAGAGAAAGAATCCARAAACTTTTCATACACATATTGTGACTCCGTGTCATTTATTGTCCTAGGACAATATTCAGATTATTTTAGTTGTTTCAGTTCAAAACGCCTAAACAAAGAAAAGGACAACATACTGATTGGGAAGAAAAAGGTATCTGCTTGTTTTCTATAATACTGATGGGTCCAGGGACAAAACTTACGTCAGGAGATAGACAAACACATTTTTCACCAGATTAAAAAAAGTACAGGTGGCTATATTCTGTTATTCTAAACTTCTGTGGGKTTTTTTGTTTTGTTTTGAACCATAGCCTGGGAGAGGAATTCAGGACTTTCCCTGCAGCATGTGTGCCAGAAACATAGTATTTGCATAAATAAACAACCCCCTGAAATTCTCCTGTAATTGCTCAGTTCTGGGTATTGCCACTTTCAGGATTCAGAAGCTTGCAGGCATGGTGTGCTGATAAGCAGGCACCTGCAATGTGTGGGAGGGTGGTCACAAGTGCTGTGTGTTGGGAAAGAAAGAAATTATAGTAAAACAAAGACAGTAAAAAAACAAAAACAGAGGACTGGAGGACAAAAAAAAAAAAAGAGGAGTGAAATCCATGGAACAGGTAGTTAAATGTTTCTGTGAATGCTCTTATTTTTTTTTTTGCAAAAGATTCTTTATCCTGCCAGTCATATAAAAGGTGAAGCAACTGTTGGTGTTAGGAAATAAYATCAAAACAAACAAACAAACAAAATAACAAAACAATTGCTGATCACAAAGCAATAATTTAAAAAATCAAAAAGCAGAAATATGGTTCCTATCTTTGATGCATAAGAAGCCTCACACTTGKTTCTTGTGCAGGTGCAAGTGAGTGAACAGGGTGACTGACTTGTCCTGTATCCCTCACTTTGCTCATCTGCAAAGAGGTYCAGCAATAAACATTTCTAGGAAGAAAAGTGAGATCTGAAAGTGCTTTGAGAGTAACAGCACAGCAAACCAAGAGATGAGAGCCAGACAGGGGAAGAGGAGGGGCAGGTTATGGAAGGGCAGCTGATGCTGGCAAGGAAGATGAGTGGGGACAGTTGGCCACTGGAGCCTGGAGAATGCTGGAGTCTCCAGTACTGGAGCTCAGGGRAAGAGGCAGTCTGAGCAGTCAGACTGCTGGACAGGCACTGCAACTGCTCATCCTCAATGTGGTGTAAGTCCCACCATTTCACTCTTCACTTGATCATTCATTCTTACTAGTTAAGTGGAAACCCTTTTGTACCAGATAAATTTACCATTCCAAACAATAAAAAGAAGTTTGACTTTGCAGCCTATATAAAAAAATAGAGGAAACAGCACAAAGGTGAGGGTGAGCAGAACAGCAGAGAGGGAAGGTCTTCCTTCTTTYTAACCATGGAGGACAAGGGACTCGTGTGCCATACACCTCTGCCTACTTTTCTGGTTTTGAGACAGGACTCTTCCAGGATTGTTCTCCACTGTGAATCTGCCCACTTTGTGTGGCATCTTTAGTTACACATCAAACAGCAGAAGGTAAATGGCTAGGGCACTAGTCACAGAGACAGAGCACAAGGGTTCATCTCCCAGCTCCACCAATATCTCAGTGATTTTGTGACAGGATTTCTGTAGCAATCTCCTGGATCAGAAGAACATTGAACTTTGATCTCATACTCTCTACATAAGTGCAGACCCTGGCAACAAAATATGTTTCACTGGTGATCTGCCTGCTGCCCACTATCCTCCATCTGACCCCCTTATGCAAACAGTATTGCCATGTGCAAAAATACATTATTCAATGAAGAAACCATTTTCTCAAATCCCACAGCTCAGGGGAATAGCTTTCACAACACAGTTCTTTTAACAGCTACAGCAGCAGACAGTGGAGAAGGCTGCGAAACTAAAATGGAGGAGAAGATTTGCTGTGTTTCKAAGCAGTCTAAAAGTAGCCATGCAATAAGAAAGCACCAAAATACAGAATGACAGTGGGTACCCAAACCACAGAGCATGGTGCACGCTGGGGAAGAGACTGAGGCAGCAGAGGTGCCCTGGTAAGGGCTGCCTGCAAAAAGAAAAAGGGGGTAGGGAGCCAGTTTCGTTTCCACACTGTTACTAACCACTTGTGACCAGCAGAGCTTCAAGATGCACAAACGCCTGGAATAATTAGGTCAGTCGTGTCTAGATGCAGAGACAGCTAGATCAGACTTGGCTGTGCTTTAGCTTTCCCCAGGAAACCATGGCTGTCACAACACCAAGAGTTCAGGAGATGGGTACGAAAAAATCTGCATCTGAGGGGCTAAAAAAAYGACCCTATTGTCAGCAAACTGAGTGGGCTACAGGAGCTGCCTGTACCTCAGCCTCSTCTTGCTCCCTGCACACTGCTGCATAAGCAGGTCTTCAACTTCAGAGCCCAGTGAGAGTAAACAGGGGAGATCAAACATATCCCATACTCATCCTGTTTAAACATGAGCTGAATTGTCTGTGAGGCAGGACACCACCACGTCCGTGCAACACAGTATGTGCTCAAACCCAAGGATTTCTGTGGGCAAGGAAGGACTGTGGGATCACAGGCTGAATGCTAAACAGCTTCATCATATCCACTGTGTCAAAACATCGTTTTGTGCCCCAGGAGGATCCCTTGATTAATGTAATTAACATTATTCTGCCCAGTATGTGAGGCAGTGGGTGTGTCAGGCCTGGGGTCCCAGAGCAGACACAGAGAGGGGAAGGGGCAGCAGAGTTATTCCAGCAGGAAGGCAGCCAGGACCCCTTCCCTGCCTCTCTGCCTGGGGGGACTGCAATTGCACCTGAATCTCTGCAGCAGCCCAGCCTTGCAGGGCTCACTTCTCCAGCATCACTGGGAAACACTCTGCTAGTGGAAGGTGAYGATGGAGTGTTTATCCTGCAGAGATTTCAAAACCTAACAGTGGCAATTTGTGTTGCAGTCACATCACCGGGTCTCTCACACCAGAAAAATCAAGCAGTAACACGTTTCTGTTGCGCTGCTCTCTCTTTTTGTTTTCACAACACAACAAAGCAACCCCGCTAACGAGAGCAGGGGAAATTGATCTGATTTGGTTCTGTTTTGATTAGGATGTTTGCAGGTTCTCCTGACAGCAAAGAGAAAGCTTCCCTAGGTGTAAGCCCCAGGCACAGGATAAGTAAGATCCAGAAATTGGATCCATTCTTCTTTTTGAATAGAATATCCACTGAAGCAACTCTGCTTCTTTCTTTGATGTGTGTTAGAGGCCACATCATTTATTTTTCATTTGATTTAAAGTGAAATGCAGAAAGACCTGCTAGTTACCAGCAGCACAAGACTGCAGTACAACTGGAATTTAGATGACATTTGACCAGGAAAAAAGAACATTTTTTCCACACAGGTATTTACAGTTTTTTATACCTACACATAGGATTGCTTCTAGTCTTTGACACAAGTCATTCTGAAGAAATCTTAATGGTACAGAATTGTGTTGATTTATCTAAAATTTTTAGATTTTGCCTTCCACTTGTGGTCTTCAACATTTTCAACATTCTTTACAGATATGTTCTTTCTTACCTATCACAAAAATATCATTAAAGAGCTTGGAGACAAAACAGGGTCTTATGCCACAAATGGAAATAGACTGATGAAAAGGCACAGAATACCATTTGCAAAACAGCAGTTATTGAAACAATATTAATTGATTACCTAAGGTACTCACCAACATCCTTCATTCAATTACTCTGTATCTAGTAATGTAGGAAGGAAAGTATTGTATTTTAATATAGATTATGCTTATTGTAGCCTCCATAGGATTTGTAGTGTAATGAGAGCCTCCAGCAGTTTTCAGCTCTGGTAGCAAAAATGTTACCATACCAAKGGCATCACATCATACACTGACACTGGTCAGCCAGCAAAAGTAGTACCTTATGACACAGTTGGGGTAAAAATTAGACTTTTATATCACAATTCACAACATAATTCCACCACCTCAGGGAACAAAGCATGGCAGCAGTTGACAGAAATACACCATATTTATGGACAATAACTGAAGGAGTTTCAGACAGCATCCTGCCAGGGATCACACAACAAAATGGACAACAAACAACAAACACTGCTAAGTGCTGAAAATTAGAAGCAGTGATTCCAGGATCCACTCTCATCTAGAAGGTGGCACTTATTATGTGCTTGTGCATCCCCTGTCCCACTATTRTCTCAGGAAAAGCCCCCCTTCCTTTCTTCTTATGATAATTAGAGGAATTATCATGYTTCCATGGATAAACCCCTGGCTCCCAAAGGCTCCTTACAAAGCCTGCTGCCTGGTGTTGAAGACACACTACCTGCAGGCTTTAGCAATTTAGGGGTTTTGTTCTCTCTTTTTGAGCCCCTGTGCCCACACTTTGAACACCACCCACCCAACAACAGTTAACTTTCCTGCTAATCACGGGCCTGGGAGAGCAGAGCTGGGAGCCACCCAAATACTGTGTGCTTTGGTGCCCTCTCTGGTCCTGAGAACCACTGAGTCCTTGGAGTGAGTGGTGGACAGATGGATTGACAGGGGGTTGGGAGAATAGAGTGTGACAGGAGGCTGGAACAAGTACAGGATCTATGCAACAGCTGCTTGGCTTGAGAAAGAAGGGTTTATCTGCCCAGTTTAGTCTTGCTGAACATTAGCTAACACCACATTAAAGCTTTGGGAACAGTTTTCTGTCCATCCACACCAGTCAGGGGTTAAACCACAGCATGGGCTGCCCTGAAGAGCTSAATCACCTGTGCTTTGTTTGCCAGCTGTACCCACCCTGGGGATTCTCCTGTGGTCTTTCCCCCTTCCATGAAGTCTGATTCTGTATTTAAATCTCTCCAACTAGTTAAGTGCACACCTGTTCCTGAAAAGGGGACCTCTGAGAGYTCTCACAGCAACTGGAGATGTGGCTTGCCAAGGTGGGGTTGTTGCCAGGATTGCATCATTTAAGCAWTTCCAGGCAATCCAGCCTAGTGGGACTGACAGAAGTGATAGAGGCCAGGAAAGACGTTGTGGGAACACTTTACACCACTTGGTCTTGGTCCACTCTGCTGTGAGAACACGAGTTACAAGGCAAGTTTGCAATTCTATGCCTAGGAGGAGGAAGGAGCTACAGCAACCTACATTAAGGACTTTGGAAAACTGCTCTGATAAAGCCTTGCACCTGCCAAGAGTGTAATAAGCTCTGTGAAGATGTAYCAAGTCTGAGGGTTGATGTTCAACCTCCCAGAGTGGCTTAATAACAGTGAGACAACTTCTCTGGATGTGCTTTGTGAAAGAAAAGGTTTTAATAATGACAAAAATAATAAAACATTATCAAACAAAAGAAATATAAGTCAAACATAGTGCAGAGAACACTCCTGTCTGAGGCAGTCAAAAAAAGCAACTGAGCAGTTCTGTGCAGGTTTTTAAGTACTTGATGGTCCAGGTGGGCTTTTTGGCACTTTGCCCAATGAAATTGGCAACAGGTTTGGAGGTACATTTCCAAAGCCCAACCAGTGCCCCTGTGCTGGCACCTGGCCAATTACTGGGAAAAGAACATGGAAGTTTCTGGGTTCTTTACCTTATTTGAACAGCAAGGGATGAGAAACCTTCCTTATATGGAAACACCCACCAAGGTGGGGGCGCATTCCTACACTGCTCTAGAGTCCCCATGTCATTTGTAGTGTCTTGGGAAGAGCCCCTTGGAGGGGGCAGTGTCTCTGAGCCTGCTCACAGACAGGCATCCAAGAAACACTGTCTTGACTTCAAACAAAAATTTCATTCATGTGTTTGAAGACTCCCAAATACTGCCTATCTCTTTGTCCTAATAGCAACTAGCACATAAATCAAGTATTGGCTCTTATATGAGTGCTTTGCTTCTTAAACAGAATTGTTGTGAGAAAAACAAGGAACTGATCAGTTTGTTTTGAGCTTACAGTAAGAGAATCAAAATTGAGAGTTAACTCTTCATAAAAGATAGTAGCACTTCAGAATTTGTCCATGAAAGACATCCTGTAAATCTTTTTATTTACACTGCGGAACCAAACCATCTGCATGTGAAATGCTCAAATCCACAGCGCTTCAAATTTTTTTCCAATGTATTTATTCAGCATGTATTAGAACTCTCATGCTGGGGTATACAGAACAACAAAAGGATCACACATGATCCCCACAGGAAGCTGTTCAGAGAAGCACACACACCCAAAGGGTTCCTTTTGTCAGTGTGTATAAACACCTAAAGGCAGAAAAGCATCTGAACACAGTCTGGGGCAGCCAGGTCCCTGCCTGAGCACCAGAAGACCTCCAGAGGTCYCTTCCAGCCTCAGCCATTCTGTGGCTCTGTGATCAGCAGTACTGCTTTCAACAAAACTAATCCTGTGTTTAAGAAATCATACAGTTCATTACTAGTAAGGACAGCAGTGCTGGTTTGTCTGTGGTGCAGCACACCTCAGTCTGTGTCCTCACCTGGAGAGTGCCATGCTAGACTAGTTCTCAGGAAGTCACAGGTTTTACAGCTGTTACGGGATGTTGTCCAGGAAATTTTCGTGTATTATCAAACAATGCCATAAAGAATGGGTGTGAAATCAAACCAGAAAATGGATATGTATCTCCTTAGTGACAAGCATATTATGTAACCTACCTTCTATTCATACACACACTGCACAGACTGGCAGGTCAGAATGAGAGCCTTCCTTCATCACCACTTTTATCTTAAATTTGATGTTTGACAGGAGTCCAGTGCTGCTTCCTTTGAAATCAATGTTCAAATTATCACTAAGCTGAAAGAGAGCAGGACTGGTCTACCTGTCCGAATTTGAAAACCGAGTCCAACACTAAAAAGATAAAATTAAGTCAGAACTCAGGTTTGAAAATATTTCTCTTTTGTAACAACAGTACTCAGCATGCTGTTATGAATGTCTGTGGACATAACTGGGGAGAATGTTAATACAAGTAGTTGTTAGCACAGAATAATAATGATCTGTTAGATTAGTGCAAAAGGAAAAGATATAATTATTTGCAATGAACAAGACTTGAGGCTTATGATAATGCTGTGTTTTGCTGAACTTTATTTCTTCACAATAGTCTTAGTACATATTAATCATTTTTCTGAGGCTTGTTAGTACTACTGCACTTCCTTTCCCTTCTCATCTCCATGCATTGGAAGGGAAAGATTTCAACTGGTGCAGATGCACCAGCAGATCAATTTTTCTAAAGGCAAAATCACTAGATGTTTACCCCACAAACTGGGGTTTTAATCAATGAGGTTGTGCTGCAGAAACAAAGTAAATGACAGTCTGATTGASTGGGAAAGCAGCTAAGGACTGTTGCACAGCTGTGCCAAACTTAGCTGGGTTAGTGTGAATTAGAGTGTGGGGTAYAACCTGTTCTGACATGAGATGAGGCACTGTGTATCTGTGAGGGTGTTACATTACCAGCATTGCTCAGCAGGGTTCAGCAGAACTGTACTCCAAGAGTGAATCCAGTCTAATGATTTCAGATCATACACCTTCACCCTGGAATGGTGCTGCCCGAAGTTCCATTTGAACTGGAATTTATAAGATCACTGACAGGGATGGGATTYGTTTTTGTTTATGATATGAAGAAAAAGGTAACACTGCTGCAATTAGGGCCAAGATTAAACTCCAGAACTATTAAAAACAGTGGGTTCTTTATTTCTTGTTCTCTCCTGGTCAAGAACTGATTTTTTTTTTTCTTTCTGAAGGCAATGCTTTCATTAGAGACAAATTGCAAGACTCGACACAGAGTAGCTGGGCAGAACTGTGGGGAGTGCATCAAAGCAAGAACTCACTGCAAGTGACACAGCAGAGCATTTTGAGCTTAGGATTTAATAGAAACAGGTAACAAAACCACAGCTGTATTACACTGCATGGGATGCAATTAAAAAAAAAAAATAAAATCAACAAACACCCACCAAACCTCAGCCTGTTACTGCTTTGTATCTGCTCAACAAAACAAAAGATTCCAAGAGCAATCTATGTCTAAAATGATCATGACTTAAGCACAGTGTATGGGATAAATTCCCAAGAAAGGAAGCAATCTAGAAGACAAAGCTGTAAATAAAGATACAAATAAAGATACACGTCGGGGAAATCACTTTCATTTTGTTTTATTCAGACTTTTACCCTGCTACTCGTATGGCAATATTACAGCCTTTTGGTTTTTTTTTTAATTTTTAAATTTTATTTTATTTTATTTTATTTTATTTTATTTTATTTTATTTTATTTTATTTTTATTATTTTTTAATTTTTTAAACTTCTAGCTTGAGGAACAGAGTGTATCCTCATTAACAAATCCTGCCTCACAGAAAATGGTTGTCCTCCCAACCGTGTAACATGGTCATGCTCTCAGATGTTCACTGAACTTCACTTCTTTCATGGCTGTGGTTCTCTGTCTGGCAAATATCTTCTCTCTCACTGTAATGCTTAAGAGGGGAGAAGAGCTGCATGGAAAAATTGCAGAAAAATTTTCCGAGGGCTTCATAAATTTTGTGTCTGTTTTGAAGATTTAAAGCTAGCCACAGCACAGGTAGTGTTTTCTTGATGTCAGCTCAGGGCAAGGATAATAGTTACTGTTTGCATGGACAGTGATAGGTAAGCACATAATGCCTAAAKTATCACTTCAGGATCAGCAACAGAGAAGTACATCAGTTTCTTTGTCCTACTTAGATTGCCTGGATGTGTCACAAAGATAAACACGTTCCCCAGAATTAGCCTACTTTGTTAATTGGACTGAAACCACCTACAAAGACAGAACATTTCAAGTTAATCCTCTGTGGMAGGTGTCCTTCATCATGAAAACACAGGTGAGAGAAAGGTAAGCGCCAGTCATCTGGGAGTTTGGTTCTGCACAAAGGCAACATCATGCAAAAAAATCCCCAAGAAACTCTTGAAAAGGTCTTTTAACACATCCCTTCCAGGTGAAGGCAGCTGGTTTGCTGATTCCTGTTTTCCACGGCGTGCCCTGGAGCAGCTGGGGTATAACTTCCCAAAGGTATAACTTCCCAAAGTGTGAGGCRCCTGCAGCTCTAGGGAAACATTCATGCCTTTGGTGTTGCCCATCACTAAGCCAGAAATGCCAATATTACTTGGGCATCTGTACTGTAGCCCTGTACCCACTGAAATTTGTGAGAAACACCTAAACTTGCTCAGCTTTTACACAGATCAAACTTCTGAAAGAAATCACAGAAAGTGTTCCTCTTCATAATTGGGTGCATATAAATTCAATGCACAGAAACCCACTGAAAATCAAAAATTTAATTCGGCAATACTAGGCTTTTTAGATACTTCCTAATATATCTCACCTGATAGTCTTTTTTTTACTTCCCACTCAGGCACACTCATCTTTTTCTATTCCAAGCAAATAATTCAGATAACCACGGYGATGGTCTATAAAAAGCATTTGATTTTGCTCGCTGTAGCTCAAGACAGATGTAACAGCAACAGAAGAACAAAAGTAGTGACAGAGCACTGGGGTGTTAAGCAAAGTCTCTTTCAAAGGAGAAAGTCAGCAGCTCAAGAATCAAGGGAAAAAGATGCATGGTTTTGGCTAAAAGAAGTCAGTGTAGTCATTCTCCCTAGGCAGGATTTCACCCATGATAAAAAAGAGAAATTTTGCCTTTGCCTTTACCACAGAAAGATAAAATATGAGTGATAAGTCTGGGGAAAGTGCCTTCTTTATTTGGCCTTTATAATAGTAGAGAAGAACAAACGAAAAGGAAAAGCATTTCATATTAATATTAGGAGATGGTTTCGTGCAGATAAGCCCATATGGAACCCACTGTCAGTAGGTTTGGAGGATTATGGAAGGACTGGATAACAGATCCTGGCAGCATGGCATCCTGCTACAGAAAGCTGTCAAAGACTAATTACTATTAAAAAATAAAAAAAAATCATTGTGCCATTGCCATGAGAATGCTAAAAATAATAAAAGGCTTCTCTTTTGAGCTGAATTGTTAGAGACAGCCTTTCTTGCATGTTTGCTAATATATTTAATACTAGCTCCTGTTAAGAGACAGAAGCAGGACAGGTCCCACTCTGGATATTTGTGGCTAGTTTAGCATTTTTTACTCATGTTTTTACCTTCCTTTGTTTGGCAGAGAGAGGGATCCAAACAGAAAAGGAGGTGATCAAAGGTGAGGCACATTTCCTCAGCTCTAAGAGCAAAATTCACCTTAGCTGCTGAACACAGTCCACTCATAAAAGAGATGTCACTTAGTGGCAGTCAGCTCTGTTATAGTTCTTCCTAAAAATAAAGCACATTTTTTGTAGTGGTGGGTGTCTGAAGATGCAGACAGTGACAAACAGCATCTCCTTTATCTTTGAATTTTTCTCTTGATGTCTTGAAAACACACCCATGTCAAATATTTAAAAGAAAGTCATCTTTTCCCAATCAACGTATTTACTCCTCCAGAAATGCTAATGGAGATTCAGCACCAGAATAAGAAAGAAACACAAAGAGGGCAGCAGCACTGTACTTTCATCTGCTACACAAGCGGCTGTCAGCACTAATATAAAAATTATCCAGCAGGCATCCAAATTTATGCTAAGTAAACACTTCTTGAATCTATTACATGCAGCAGGAACCTAGTTTTTCTCTGGCCATTRTTCTGAGTAACTATTTCCCAGCCTTTCTCTCCTGTGGCACATACACCAACCCTCTCACCTTGTCGTGGAAGGCTGGTTGAGCAGATTTTCCCCTTCATAAGTCCATACCAAATACTTGCAGACACCTTCTTGCAGATGTCCCTGAAATGGTTTCCAGGATTAGCTGCTTCACCACCTTCCCAGGGACTGAGGTGAGACTTCATAGGCTCTAGTTCCTCAGATTCCCCTTCTGGACGAGCAGGAGAGACCCTTGCTTCCTCCCAGTCCTTACAGCTCATTTCTCCACACCTTTTTGATTGCAAGCAGCCTGTWATGACACAGGCCAGCACCCCCAGCACTTTTGGGGCCATGGATTCTGTAGGTACAATTTATTATATTTATATATAACATAATGTATTATTATACAGTTTATTATACAGTTTATATTCCCTGACCTGACCATCCTCCACTGGGAGTAAATGTGCTTTGTGTCCCTGCTTCTGCCTCCAGTACACTTCCTTTTTGTGTCTGTCTGCTGGGGAGCTCCTTGCTCATCCTCTGCCCTCTTTGCTTGGTTTCTGCTTGATGGCATGGACCATTTTTAACCTTAAACATCCAGTAGCTTTCCTGGACTCCTTCTCTCTCCAGGGTGATATCCCATGGAATTCTTCCAGGCAGATCTCTGGACAAATTTTGCTCTCAAGAAGTCCAGGGTGGTCTTGCTGTTTGCCTTATTCCCTCTTCTAAGGGTCCTCATCTCCACCATCTCGTGGTTCCTGCAACTAGGCTTGTCTCTGATCTTCAAATTACTGATCAGTTCTGTCTGGTCTGTAAGAATCAGGTCCAGCCAAGCACTTCTGCTCCATGTTTTGTTGATCCATGTAGGGAAGGTCAGTGCTGTTCATTCTTCCATGGGAAATTTTTTGAAAATGGTGTTTATTGCTGCCAAAACCCATCAGGTAAAACACTTCCACACTTCCTCTTGGAGAGAATAATCTGTTACTTCACGGACACAAGCTCATGTCAGGTTCTGACTTGTTGTAGTGACAGTTCTGCTGCTCCTGAAAAGGTTCTTGGACCATCTTGTGAACTTCTACACAAACCATTGCTCCCTGTTGGCTCCCTCTGTTGCATTTATCACCATCCAAGTGCTTCGTTGGCTGCAGAATGACATTCAATCATCCATTTTCCTTAGAAATCTCTAAGGAAAGTCTAGAAATCTCCCAATCTTTTCATGCCAGTCTTGTAATGCTCACAACAGCTACGTTTCTGAACTTCTTTGTCATCTGTGTTGCAAGCAGCTCTAGGATTTACTTGGGTTAGCTTTGCCATAGAGACGGTGTAGGGTTCCCCTGAGACCACATTCCACAAGAAACTCAGCACTTTTTTAAATATGGAAAGAAYAATAGATCTCATACAAAAATGGATTACAGATACAGAGCAGGTAGAACAATTTAGGCATCCATCCTAAATCCATGGGCTGGACTCCAGGACAGAAGCACTTCCACATACAGAGCATGGACATCTGATCGGCTGGACACATTGATGCAGGGGCTAAATCTTAGTTTCACTTTTTTCTACTGACCAAAAATACTACTCAAGGATGAAATTCCTTTAACAGTTATCCTTCCTCTACCTTTCATGTCCTCATCCTCAGAAAAGAGCTGCAGCTTCCTGGGGGAAGGCCTTATTGGACACAGAAACCAGAAGCTCAACACAATGCTGTAGATTACTGGACCATCACATTCAATTCTAGTGGGAATGCAATCCTGTATTGAACTGAATTGAATAGGTACAGAAAAGCAGGGTGAAGCTCCAGAAAGAAGTATGGACTGGATATTCCTGCCATTTAATTCTCTGACTGCTAAAAACCCTCACTCTTTCAGGCACTGCCAGTTCCACTGTACAGAAAAGAAAGAAAATTTTAAGACCTGTGCTAAGAACAAAAAATGCCTGAACATGGGGATATGGCAAAAGCAAGGCTGTCTGAGGTATAATTCCCTTTTGCAGGACCAACAAGGGGCCCTGACACAATGGTGCCTTTCAAGGAGTCACAGTCTAGTGGTGATGTTCAGCATATGCTCCATGGGCTCAGCACTAAGCCTGCCTGGYCCCAGGCTGCCATGCTGACCAAAGATGCCAAACTAAATGAGTTAATTCCCAAAGCCACTTCATGGGAAACTGTGAGGAGAAGAGAGCAGGAGAAACAGTAGGCTGCAAGAAAGCCTAAGGGGAACAAAAGGAGAGAAAAAGGGGGAGAGAGAGAGAGAGAGAAAGAGAGAGAGAGAGAGAAAGACACCTGCATATAATGCCTGATTAAACAATTCAGCTGAACTTCCAAAAATAAAACCAAATCCTCTGACCAAACTTGGGCAGAAATGCATAGTGAAAATCCAGGACTGTTGTGGCTCCTAAYAGAACAAGTTTTTAAAGACTTATTTTATTTTCTTAATTAGTTTATGTATACAGCTSTAAGCATAAATATTCAAGAAAGCCAATGTTATAGAGGAGAAAACTCGGAGACCTCCCRGAAAGGCTTTAGTTGGCACTGAGGGACACCAAACAAAGCACTTTATTTGAACGACTTGCTGTAGCCAGAAAAGAAAACAGCTGATCTACTTCTTTCCAGACTTCAGGTCAATTGGACAGGAAGGAACTTCTTTCAGCCTGAACAGGCTCTTCCAAGATCTGAATGTCAGCTAACTACATTGTGCCAGCTAATTAAGACACAGGCAGAATGAAGATCCTGCTGAACACAGCAGGATCCCATCACAGGATTCAGCAGACTGTACCAAGTCACATGGGGTGAGACTCCAGGGCTGGTGGTGACCCATATCCACCTGCAGGCTGCTGGTTCTGGGCAGGGATGTGATGTCTGCAGGGATTTTATCTTCTTACAGTTGTTAGAGACTGTGA
>QVAJ01000046.1:1855429-1943522 GCA_003546035.1 Mixornis gularis | reverse complement strand
CCTGAAGTGTGCTCTCCTCATGTCCAGAGCTGAGGTTTCGCTGGTGCTTTTCCTTCTGTCAGAGATTTTAAGCCTGATTGCTACACGGTCGCTGTGGCAAAGACCAGCCACCAGCCACCAACCTCCACTTCACTAGCCCTCTCTGTTTGGTAAGCAACAAATCAAGGAGATCATCTTTCCTAGCCAGCTCTTTTCATACCTGTATCATGAAGAGGTCATCCAGGTGTTCCACGAATCTCCTGGACCTGTTTGTGCCACCTGTGTGGTGTTCCCAGCTAATGCCCACCAAATTGAAATCCCCCATAAGGACAAGGGCAGTTGATTTAGAGGTGCCTCTGAGCTCCTCAAAGAGTAATCCACCAGCACCACTGTCCTGGGTGGTTGGTCTATAGCAGACTCCTATGATGACATCTACACTGTTTATCCTTAATCCTTACCCAGAAGCCTGCAGCTGTGGCATTGGCAACTGTGATCTCCATAAATTCCAGCCCTTCTGTGGCCAAAAMGATAATACACGTGTGACCTTCCTGAAAATGTTTACACCTGTGGTGAATGCAGCTTTCACAGAAGGATATTTTTCTGTAGCTCTCTGTATCACTAAGGTTAAAAAAAAGTTCACTGAAGTTTCACGTTTATCTTTCCAGCAATGTCTCTCAGGTGAGAACTTTCAACACAGCACAGTTGGAAGAGGCAAAGAGCATGAGCCCCACAGGTTGTCAGAATGATGGAATCACTGCATGGCAGAAAGAAAAAATCCATCACTTGAGAGGTTGTGAAGAACAAATTCAAGCTACTCCCCTTAACCTACAGCTTGGTGTCTGTGTCTCAGGTCAGCTGAACCTGGCATTTCATGTTCTGGGAACAGGGAGGATGCTTTGAATTGAGTCTGGAAAAAGAGACAGTCATAGCCTTTTCAGTTTGTTTGCCCATAAGCAGAAATAATYAACTCACCAGATTTAGGACAAACCACCTTTTTCTTTATTTTTCTTTTTTTGTTGTTGTTGTGTTTTTTGGTTGGTTTTTTGTTTGTTTGTTTTGTTTTTGTTGTTTTGTTTTGTTTAACCTATCCATCTCAGAGAATCACCAGTGCAATGTACTTTGGTCCTGGTATGGACCCTGCTAAACAGCATCTATGCATCCTCCAGATTCCCTAGAAATAGTGAAAAATTTAACAGAATCATGGAATCACTAAGGTTGGAAAAGACTTCTACGATCATTGAGTCCAACCTTGACCAAACACCACCTTATCAACTAGACCACAGCACCATGTGTCACATCCAGTTCCTTGGCCACCTGGGCACTGCTGGCTCCTGCTCAGTCACTGTCACCAGCACCCCCAGGTCCTTTTCCTGTGGGCAGCTTTCCAGCCACTCTGCCCCAGCCTGTGGCCCTGCCTGGGSTTGTTGTGAGCCAAGGGCAGGAGCCAGCCCTGGGCCTTGTTGAACCTCCCACCATTGGCCTCAGCCCATGATCCAGCCTGTCCAGATCCCTCTGCAGAGCCTTCCTGCCCTCCAGCAGATCAACACTCCCACCCAGCTTGGTGTCACCTGCGAAGCGACTGAGGATCCCCCAATCTCCTCATCCAGGTCACTGATGAAGATATTAAACAGGTATTAAACATTAATGAAGATGTTAAACAGGACTGACCCCAGGACTGAGCCCTAGGGAACACAACTGGCCACCAGCTGGATGTAACTCCATGCACCACCAATATCTGATCCCAGCCACACAGCCAGGTTTTCACCCAGCACAGAATACAGCTGTCTGAACCATGGGCTGACACCTTCTCCTGGAGAATGCTGTGGGAGTCACTGCCAAAGGCTTTGAACTCCAGATGTAGACGACATCCACAGCCCTTCCCTTACCCACTAGGTGGGTCACCCTGCCAAAGAAGGAGATCAAGTTGTTCAGGCTGGATGTGCCTTTCACAAACCTCTGCTGCTGGAGCCCGACCCCCTGGTTGTCCTGTACCTGCTGTGTGATGGCACTCAAGACAATCTGCTCCACAACCCTCCCCACAGCACTGAGGCCACACTGATGGGCCTGTAGCCCCCCAGATCTTTCTCTGACTCTTCTCAAAGGTGGGCATCACATTGGCCAACCTCCAGGATGAATCATTTTCCTGTAATGACTCAAAATGACTATGACTTAAATCTTTACTATCACACAGGAACAGTAGGATAAAAGATGGCACAAAGAAACTGAGCAAAAAGTTACAATCGGTGAAGTGATACAACAGTGGAAATTGGTCTAATAAGGTTTTCTAAAGCAGAAGTAAAATGTTCTTGCTTTGGTAAGACTGCCCCTTATGCAGCTGAAATTAACTGCAAAGTTTTAAAGACCTATTTACTTCTTCTGAGTGCTTAAGTGCACTGGCATGGAACACTTACCATCTTTTGTGCATCTTCAGAATGTCAGACATGCTCAGCCTCACTGCTTTCTTCCCTGACAATAAGAATGGCTCATATAAAGTTCTAAAAGTACAGAACACTGGCATGTCCCTAGGGTTATGCCAGCACACAACAGCATTAATAGAAACAAGGTGTCCTGGTCTCAGAAAAAGTAAAATTCTAAGTGAATAATGCCTTTTTCCTCCTCCTCTTTCTCATTTCATGTTAGAATGACAAAGGAGATGGGAAGTAATGCTGCACAATTAAGCATTAACTTCTTTTAGTCGGTAAGGCACTCAAGTACATACAAAATTTATTCCAATGGAAGGTGATGGAGAGAAGCTATGGTGGAAGCCCAAGGGGAGAATGCACATAACAGATACTAGTACTGTAAAATGGAGTACAAATCATAATACAAATAATGCAAGTGGATACAAATTCACCTCTACCAGAAGCCATGTCCGTTTCAGAGGGAAAAAAAAAAAAGATTACATTTGGCATATAAATGGTTCTCTTTTAGTCAGTTCTCTTGCAGTGAGTTTGTGTCTCAGTACTGGGGTCCTGTCTTGATTTTATCTCCATCTTTTGTTGTGAGAATAGCTGACATGAAGTTTGTATTTGCAGCTGGCAGATGATGCAGTAAATAGCTTAAACCCTTTATATCACCAAAAATGACAGATGGAATGAAACATCAGTATATGTCATCACAACAATGGATTGTGCATGAAAACATGATACTGAATACCAAGAACAAACCCAGCAAGCAGCTACCGAAATTGGAAGTTGTCATGAAAATGGTCCTTGTCTTGTGTATAAATCTCCAATACAAATTTTCTGGTCCCTCTGAAAACACAGTAACTTCGTGTTGCAGTAATTTGTTGTGATTCAGCCTCTTTTGACAGCAACTTGGCATACAGGGGAAGAAAACAGAAGCTGTCACCATCTAATTGGATAAGAATTTTGTTCTTACTGTGTCTGTTGTGGTCACAAATATAACAAGGAAGGAAAAACACCACACATATTGAAATACAAGCTCTTTGTAATAAAGACAGGAGAACACACAACAGTGTCTGATCAAGGCTTCAACGTACTTGTCAGCACACCTATCCCTGTGTGAACACAGAGCCAAAAATATGGTAAACACTGCCACACTGACAATCTTCATCAGGCTAATGGAGAGACAATGACGCTCATCTGGAAAGAAGATGTGACTTCTGCATGAGAAAAAAATACTGGTGTGTCTGCTCCAACCTACTCTCACCTGACCTCTTGGTTGTTAAGGGGAAATAAGAGTGACACACCAACTTCCAGTTAATTTTTGTTTTATATCATGTTTAAATGTCTGTGGAATAAAACACACTCTCTGACCTTCCTCAGAGGGAATAGGCAGGCTGCCTCTGGATAATCCTTCATGGCATTTTCATTTCAATGTAATTAACAAAGTTGCCCCCTGTGCAAACATGGCCCTTTGCTGTTTAAACACTCATATGACTACACAGCCCTGAAGTTCAGTTCCCACCGAATGGAATGTTCAGTTTCATCAAAAGAGAATTAGGTAAATGCTGACTTGTGACTTGTTTCACACCCTTTGGTTATTGCTTTTTTTCTCACCTGCCTTCTACACCTTTAAGCAGCACAGAAAGATCAAGGATGAGTGACTCCCCAAATGATATACAAGCCAACTGCAAAGGAGTCAAAATTGTGTATCACTCACCTCTTTGCCTACCCTGAACCTACCTTCCCTTCTTCTTTAAGGGCAAACAACCACATAAACTACTTTTGCTAGCTCCTTTAGTGAACCTATGTTTCAGCACAGTTGAAGTCCCTATTCAAAAACTGCAGGAACTTTAAAACGTTTCAGAGGTTTTTCAGGGGATGAACAGAGGGGAAAGCAAGACACCAGCCTAAAAATCCCATCATAAAAAACTAATTTTAATATTCTGTGTCCTGCTTTCTAGGTTAAGATTACGTGTTTGGTAAACCTCATCATCCAAACATTCACAAAAAAGTGACAGTAGGTTGGGCATTACAAACAGAGCTATAAATGTTTAGATAGTTGACAGGACTGAGCTCAGTAACTGCACACAACTCTGAGGCTTACCACTGCATCAGCTGTGCCTTTATCTCAGTGTGCACAGAGGCTGTGGCAGCATTTGCTGCACGTTTAATTCCTCCACAATCATTGAGCCACCAGCTTCATTCATGGGCTGAGGGAATGAAAAATACTTTGCACTGAGGACCAGACACGTTTAAGGAGGAAGACATTTATATCAACGAGTAAAAGATTCTGTATTTTCTTTGTGTCTTTCAGATGATGTGAGGGGAAAAGAAATATTACTAATAGCATGTGAAATGTATAGAAGATATGAAATGATTTTCATCTGGCCCACTTACACTGCTGCCTACTTCCCAGGAGAAACCAACGCATCAAAGAAAACATCTTGCTATTTACTTCACTTTGCTTGCCTTCATCAGAGCCCAAGCTACACCACTTCCAATTTTATTACACTATTTTTGAAATTAAGACAGGAAATGAGCTTTCTTCAATATGGACTGTAGCACTGTGCTTTTTTCGGGGTACAGTCCAAAAGTTATTTCAAATGTTTTGCTCATCACTTCGTACTAGAGAGGAAAATCTGTAAAAGTGAAAATAGTTCCATCATAGTATGATTTATACATACCTTAAGTAAAGATTTTCTCCTTTTTTGGTAAACGATTTGGAAAGTTATGCATTACAACAATTTTCCCAGTACCTTTTTTTTCATATACTAATGTGCTAAGATTGCCAGGAAAACAACTCATCTTGAAAAATACAGTAAATTCATACAGAGAAACAGCAAGATAACAATTAATATTCTACTCTGGTCAAAATGAACTCAAATCCTAAGCAAAACAACAGGACCAACTGCAGTGAAGGCATAAGCTTGTCTTAAATCCCAAATATATTTTATTTTAATGTTAAAAAATAATTGCAGGTCTTTCAGGGGTTTTCTGAAACGCAGAGAGGAAACTGAAAATATTTTGAAATTACTTAAACTTGATAAAAGAAACTGTAGCGAAGCATTCAATTGTATTTCTTCATGCAAACTGATACCATCGTATGACTTACAGTTATTGACCAAACCCAAAGCTACTTTCAATTTCAACAGAAATGCTGTATCTTCTTAGTTAATTTTTATTATCCAGGTAAATGCTCATCTGCAAATAATGAGTTCTTGAAAAATAAATGAAACTGGGTCACTGCAAAGTCATCAGGGACTCTGGGGATGGGTAATGTGATACTGTACCTTTTATATCCAAGTTGTCAGTTTAAATCCAGTCTAGGCCAGCAGTTACTGCAGCCCACTGCCACATGCTTTTTGTCAAGGGTAGCAGGTTAGGAGACTTGGTTCATTTTGCAGTGAACAAATTACATTTCCCTATGGTCTTGTGAAACTGTCACTGAAAACCAAACTGTCACTGAAATCCAAACAAACACAGAATCACAGAAGGCCTACTGGCAAGCACCTCTGGAGGTCATCTGGTCCAATCTCTCTGCTCAAGTAGGGCCAAGTCCAGGTGGCTTTTAAATATCTCCAAGGGAGACTTTAAAAGCTCTCTGGGCAATTTGTTCCAGGGCTCAGTCACTTTCACAGTAAAAGTTTCATGATATTCAGTGACTGGCTGTGTTTCAGTGTGTGCCCAATTTCAATTTCAATTTCAATTTCAATTTCAATTTCAATTTCAATTTCAATTTCAATTTCAATTTCAATTTCAATTTCAATTTCAATTTCAATTTCAATTTCAATTTCAATTTCAATTTCAATTTCAATTTCAATTTCAATTTCAATTTCAATTTCAATTTCAATTTCAATTTCAATTTCAATTGTTTCAGTGTGTGCCCATTGCCTCTTGGTCCTGTCCTGAAAAGATCCTGGCTTTGCCTTCTTTGCACCTTCCCTTTCCCAATACTAATTCACATCAACAAGGTGCTTTTAAGCCCACCCTATTTCATGCTGAACAGAGCCAGCTTTCTCAGACCCCCTGTGTATGTCATAAGCTCCAGTCCTTTAACTGTGCAAGTGGCCCTTTGCTGTACTTCCTCCAGGATGTCCATGTCTTCTCTTCAGCTGGAGTCCACTACTGGACAAAGCACTTCACACACATCTCACCAGTGCTGAGGTGAGGGCAAGGATCACCTCTCTGGACCTGTTGGCAACACTCCTCCTAACACAGTCCAGGATACCTTCTTTTCCAAAATAACACACTGCTGGCTCATGTTCCACTTGGTGTCCACCAGGACTTTGTTCTTTGCAATGCTGCTGTAGACACTGGTGTCATCAGTGTGAGCCTCTGAGATCAGTGATACCTCTCTGTGAAATACTGGGTTTTCCATTCAGATGGGGCACACACCAGGAATAAGATGTTTGAAATTGCTGAACCTAAGCAAAGCTGACTTCTCCCAGTGCAAGGCTAATTTAAACAGATGGGCGCCAGTCCAACTCACAGATCACTTTTCAAATAAGCTACAAAAATCTGAAGCAGTTAATGCACTGCAAGGCAGTATGAAGAGATTTATTGCAGACACACTCTCAGAAGTTCATATAACTAAGAAATGTTCTATTTACAAAGAGGCATCTAGGCTTGTGCATTTTTACACAATGTATGTTCAAATTTAAGGTTTGATTTTGCAGAGTACCAATGTTAACTGCAAATATATAGTTCAAATGTTTACTCTACCACAATCTTATTGCATCACTACTGTGATACCTCAAGATAAGACTTTAAATAAACTGACTTATGGGTGGGCTGACTGCCTGCATGACTAATTGTATTCATGCCCACTAAGGCATATGGATGGATATACATTTCCTGAAAGGAAAAAAAGAGTTTATTTTATTGCTTTATCACTTCAATTGTAATTAAGTAATGAATTGTGCTTTTATTTCAAGGTATCAGTCTACTACTTCAATTTTATTATTCTTTAACATGTATTGCGTATCTTCTCTCCATCTCAGAAGATACTTCTATGATATTTGAATTTTATATCCAGGAAGGACCGAAGTGGACCTCTCCACAGGAGACACTCCTGCCCTCTTATTGCCTCTATAAAAATATTTTTGTGGAACTCATAACACAAGGCCGCATCTATTGAACTCGATTATCTCTTTATTTAGAAAAACACCAACACCACATTCTTCAAAATTACTGGAATTTTATTTGCCTCAGGCTTATGACTTGCAACCAAAGACATTGTGCAAAGAAAGCAAAGATTAAGTACACTTTAGGGAAAAGGTGATAACCCACATTGGTAACATAGAAGATCAGTCTGATGAAAGAAGCCATACGTTACACTATATAGATTGCAATATTCAATAGCATTTTAAACCAACTTCTTTAATAGAGAAAAAAAAAAAGTTAAGCAAAGTTTACAGTAGACATAAATTTGATACAATTCAAAAAGCCTTTTTCTGAAGATCGTCAAGCGTAAAGTGGAAAAACTTATATGGGGCAAGATGTATGAAAGCTACCTACTGAACATTTATAAGCTATTAAACAAAGTTGCATATATGTACCACAGTGTAAAAAACCAATACAGGACAAATAAAAAATTTGAAAACTGCCTGATGAAAAATAAAATAACCAGTGGTTTTTAACGACTTCTCCTGGTTATCAATGCTACAAAAGACTTTTTTTTGCTGTTGCCTTTCTGATGCCACTGAAAAAAAACCTTATCAAACCATAAAACCAGGCACAATCAAACCATTGCCAAGTCAAAACCAGCCCATAGAAATATACTATCAACCCACATTTTCCCTCAAAAGGTTTCTTTGTTGTTTTGTGAGGCCCATTTGGTCACAATATGTTACATTTTCTTGCCTTTTTTTACACCATGATATCATATGTTTGTCTGGCACTATCCTAAAGCTAATTTATAGAGAATGAGAATACAGAAACAACCCGATGTCTATTTGACAAAAAGAGTTCACTGGGTGTAAAATAGGAGAAAAGAGAAGAGAAGGGGAAGGGGTCAGTTCTGCCAAGAAAATAAACCCTATGGATCACTCATCATCACTTCCGCTTGCTTCCGACTGGTCCTAGAGGTAAGAGACACAAGACAAGTCAGAAATTCTTTCCAGCTATTCTGTGGAATTTGTTAAAGAAGGAAAAAATAAAAGGAAGTATGAGGAAGAAATATGACAATTAAACTGACGAATCAAGATAGCCTGAAGAAAGGTTAATGTGTTATCTAGTATTTCTCTTTCACGAAATTTCATCTAATTGATGTAGACTTCTTTAGAGAGAAAAGACAGAGAGTCAGGAAACACCAGTTCTTTCTTTTTTTCTTTCTATCCAGACATTTAAAAACAACTGGGAAGACATCTGTTTTCTTTTGTTGCAATAACAGAAGCACCCACCAAAAAAAAAAGGTGAAAAAATAATCAAGCTGTAAGTTTCTCATCTGTGGACAAAAGCGAACAGACCGTGAGACTTAAAGGTTCAGTGAATGTAGGAACAGCATGAAGAAGTAAGATCCAAACTTCTTAGACTTCTTGTCTTCCAGCACTGGGACCAGATCTCATAAGTGCACTCAGGTACAGCTAACACCCCCACCCAATTCTCTCAGGATGATCACTACAGGTTAAATATGTGCTTAAGCATGAATAGTTGAGAATTCTGACAGCAAGCAGGACAGGGCAGAGATGCAATCACTGCAACCACTTCCACCGTCTCACTGAACAAAACTTACATTTTCATCTTGATCCTCATCACTATCATCATCACTCACGACAGGCTTGGCTTTTGCTCTGCTTTGCCTCTTCTTGCCTTTTCCTTTCTCCCGACCTTTTTCATCCTTCTTATTTAACTTGATTTTGACTTTCACTGATTTCGCTGCAAGAAATTTAACAGTGTACGTTAATGTATCATTCACTTATCAACTTCAAATGCTGTCTCTTGTTCACAGAAACTCACTTCTGGTAGCAGCCTGAAAATGCATTCCCCTGTGACTTTATATGGACTGTGGAACAACAAACCAAGAGGTATTTGCTTTTATTTATCTCGTTTTTAATACTTTTAACAATAATATATATTAAACTATAAAGACTAATTTAGAGTTAAGCATATGCAGCTTCTTTTCATTCTCAGAATGTATGGTGTGTACAGATAGGATATGGTCCTCTGAGAAGACAGACATTTAAAAATATTTTATTCCTTACCATAGAAATGTTTAGCCTTTGTATAAACAGGCTTTTTTTTTTTTTAATTTTAAAGTATAGAAATGCTATGTGTAGGTTCCTGGTGAATTTTGAGTTGATTCTGATCCCATAATAGCCACTCATTTCCAAATGAAGCTGCATGCTTAGCACACACATGTGACACACTTGGAAGGATAGCTCAGGGCCAAGTACTACAGCTTCTGTAACCAGAGAAAAGGAGCAGCTGGAATTTGGATAGATGTACTGGATTGGCATGAAGTGCAATGAAGGAATCCATCCTTTTCCACTCCATCACGTTTCCAAATCTACAGGGATTTAATGAGTGTTCTGAAACAATCAGGGTTTTACTTAGTCCTTGTCACACTGCAGAGTGTTTTCAACATCATCTGGTTCTTAACCATGTACTCAACCTGGCATGTCACCTCATGCCTGAAGGTTGACCACTTGCTGACAAAGACTGTCTCTAGCCTTTCCAGACACTTCCATTTACAAACAGGGCCTGAAGGGCTTATGAACAATTATGGATGCCCACAAAGCACCTCTGTGATTTGTTTCTGGCTTAAGAATAGTTTAAATAGAAGTAAGCCAAAACACCCAGTTGAAAGACCAAAACAGTGTTACACCCAAGCAACCTTAGTAAGAAACTACTTCCACCAATGGAAAACAGAACCTTATAATCAGTCTCCATGCAGAAGCAGCAAAACCTGCTCTTCCACCCCCAGATATATTTCCTTGTCAATTATCTAGCAAAGGACTCACATTCTGATTCCGATTCCTCTTCTTCATCCTCTTCTTCATCATCATTGCTTTCATCCTCACTTTCTTCTTCTTTGGCTATCTTCTGTCGTGCACTTTTGAACACAGACTGAAGAACAATGGAATCCTCATAGATCTACAGTACAGGTACAAATCTCTGTCAGAACTATGAAGTCAAGCAGAACCAGAAATTCACAGAGGAGACCTAAATTTCCAGTGTAAGTCTAAAGAGTACATGGCCTTTTCAAATACCAAATAATAATGTCTGTTGCATGAATTGTGCAAGAAATGCCAACATTAATTCTTCATGCTCTAAATGAAAAGATTTGTCAGTAGTGAGCTGCAAAGAAACAACTCCTATTACATCTATAATGTCTAGTTAATGTTTTTCTTATTATTTCTGCTACCATAGGAACTATTGTGCATTTTCATCAGATCATAACAGCCTTGAAAACCTGCCAAAGAAACAGACTTCAGCAGTAAGCACCTTAATTAAAACATGGGTTATCGTCTGGCAATACAGTTAATAATGACAAATGGCTAACCCTCATTTAATTATCTTTAGGCTTTTTCTGAAATCCAAACAGGCTACAAGGAAAATAATTTATCCCAAGCAGCCCATCCCTTCCTTCCTCTCAGATCTAGGAAGACTAGGGCTTGCTCTAAATTGAACATGTGTTCTCAAACATTCTGTAGTATCCAAAGTATCTTGGGTACATCAGATTTTATCTTTTATCTCCAGCATGACTGGACTCTCAACAGTGACTACTTTTGGCTTATAACTTATTTCTTACATTGACACAGTAAAAATCTCATGTTGCTGAGTATCTGATTCTTTGTCATCACCTGAACAAATGCCCTTGTGCAGTTTATTTTGTAAAACGTCAGAAGGTGAGCACTGCACAACTCAGCACAGAACAATTAAGAACAATTAATAGAAGAGTACAGAGTCACAGACTGCATTTGATTTTATCATCATCACAATCATCACCATCATCATCATCATCTACCTTGGCTGTCTGTCATTTTACTCCTCAGGCTAAATGACACACTTTGTTGTATAAAGGGACACAAGGTATTTGTGAAAAAGATAATGGAAGGATTTGAACTCCTCTAAAACTTTGTGGGTTCAACAAATTGAATTAGAAAAAGTTTGTTCAGAGTAGTTAACATGAAATATCTAATTCCTACTTTTTTTTCAGTTGACCACCAAGTGCTCTCTATGAAAAACTGCCTTTCACTGTGGATTGTTCCCCACTCTGTAAGCTCCTCTGTGCTTTTTGTTTTGAGATGTTTGACTGCTCTCAATCATGGTAAAATTTTTATATATCTATTATCTATAAAAAATAATCATGAATGTTGTGAGAGGGCTGCTCTCCTGTCTTACAACAACCATGAGCTGTGAGACTTCAGAACTTCCTTCCTAAAGTCAAAAACCAACTGACTTGTATCTACTCCTTTTTAAGTTAGCTATTGATAGAACCTGCCAAGTTCCTCTTGAGAACTATTTATTTTTCATATACCTAAGCCTAGCATATGCAATTGTTTGTAGGAATGGTTCTTTCAACTAACCTTCTGTTCTTTCTCACAAAAACACTTTTCTAAGTAATTAAAGACCTGTACAACATTTTATTTTTTAATGCTGGCCACTACATATTTATGGCATCAATGTGACCCAGACTTTCAAACAGTTTCCCAATGAAATACAGGGGTTTCAAAAATTATTTTAACCTTCTTTATGTGGAATTACTGGTACTATTCCTATCTATTTTGATACATAAAAAACCCATGGCGCTGCTTCATGAAAAGCTGTGCAAACAGAAATTTTGTTATTTTGACAGAAACCCAATTCCAACAGGTTTCAAAAAATCAAGCAACAATGACAGTAGAACTTCCTTCAAAAGAGGAGAAGCAGTGACAAAAGAACTTCACAACAACTCACAATCACTCATGAGAAATCTTCTGTTTGAAGAGACACACAAGCATTTTTAACCCTGTACACATCTACGTGTCATTTGACTATTACAACATGGAAAGCTTTTCAAAACACTGAGGTTTCACTGAGGACAAAAACCTTAACACATAAAGTCAATCCATCCCTGAAAACCCTGAATAAGCTTCCATCTCAGATGGAACTGCTCTGCTCTAAGGAAAAGCAGCATGTACCACACTAACAGAACACTTGAAGTTCACTGTGTGCTTAAACAACTGCCTGAATTTTCCCTTTTGTTTTGAGTGCACACACAAATAATCTGATTCACTGAAGTCAATTGGTATGTCAGAACAAAGGTAGATCAGAACTATAACAAACAACACAAGGTAGCAAGGAAGCCTGGAAAACTGGAGGATTACTGCAGAAGTGTCCTGCAACTCAGGGGAAATCAAAATGAATTTTGAGAGAACTTTGCAGGAAAAAAAAATTGAAAGAAAAAATCTTAGATACACATTATTTGGGCTTCATGATCTAAAAAGTAATATTAGGTCTGGCAATTAATGTTGGTTCATTGGGGTGGAAAATAATACTAAAACACATGTATCAAAATGTTAGGTGATGTCCAAACAGAGTAGCAATATCTACTAACACTTTTCTCCACTCAGGATTGCTTCTCTCAATTTTACCACCTCTGTGTAACAAGAGACCACAAGCAGGTTGAGTCATTCTGATGTGAATAATTCCAATATTTTCCCATTCCACTACTGTTTTTTCATTACCTCTCTTTATCCCCTCTACCAACTTTCACCACATTCTGAAGTCTCAGTTATACCTTCAGTTATTAACTTTCCTCCACTTTTTCCCCCCCTCTTGTTATAATTAGATACTTCTAGCCATTTTACAGCTATACGAATAAGCAGAAAACTGAAAATTTACATCTGGATATGTAGCAAAATTTTGTCCCAAGTATTCTAGCATAATTAATTTACTTTTTAAAATATTTTCAGCTGATTTATTTGCAGTTGTTTCCATGTAACTGAAGATATTAAAAACATCATATATAAATCTTACAGAAATAATTTTTTCCATCTCTTGAAATCAAAAATAATCACTAAATGATGAACTGAATCCAACAATTCTCCATAAATTCCACACTCATTTTTAACTCATAAAATTTAACATAAACTCCCCAATTTAGCTAAATGTTAACACTAATGTGTAGAAATTTTAAGAAAACATTCATTGTTGGCAGCATCATTCTTCAGCTTACTTTTATTTAGGCTTCAAATAACATCTTTTTTTATCTCTTGCATGTTACRGAAGCTGTCTTCATGGTCTCTGCTTCAAGTGAATATTGTGTTTGCATCAGACTTTTTGGATTTCATCTATAAAAATAATCATCCAAGACTATTTCACTGTATTGTGAGACAACTTTCTTATCTGTTTGTCTCATCTTTCGTATCTGCCATCCAGATTTCATAGTCTTTCCTTTTGTATCAGCACCCTGCCCTGAATCCTGAGCCCAATCATGTGTGCAAAACATCTGTTTGAGATGAGTTTGCCTTCCAAACCTGAGACTYATCTGGGATTTATTCCTACTGTTTCTTAAAATGGACACTGACCTTTCAACAATAAAAAAAAAATTAAAAAACAGGGTTTTCAGAGGGTGAAAAACTTCATAGGTACATCTTTACTGATGGACAATCTTGAATTTTTATCTTCCATTAGCAGAACTGAAAAGCTTTCTATGATGTATTTTCCTCAACATCCTGTACTAGAGCTGTACTGTTACATCTGCCACTTCTGTGATCCAMTGTGGAAAACCTACACTGATGCATCATTCCACACACCTCCTTTTACCACAGATTCAAATAGTTTTGCTGCAGCTTTAAAGTGCACACAGATCAGAAAAATCTGATCTCAGAATTATTCAGAATTAAGAATTTCTGAAAATTCACACAGTTCAACAGTGTCCAGTGAATTATGGATTCTAAAAATGTGGACATTTTTCTCTGCTTGAAGTAAGAATTGAAACAGAGAGGTCATAGAGAAAATAGTAATCAACAAGCACTAAAGACATTAGATAGGGGGAACCTGCATGTTTAACAGAAATTAATTCCTTCAGACCTGAGATCCCTCCAAGTTAAAGGTTTGTGCATTGTGACACAGCAGCATGACGTCTTTTTCTAAATCCCCAAGACTCCGATATTTATGGTTGCGAATTCTTTCCTGTTGCATTTGTTGAGGAAATGAAGACAAGTGTTGATGGGCAGTGGTGCAGAAAGAAGAACAGCAGAGAGAAAACTGAATTAGTATTTGATACAACACATTAAAAGCCTTCCCTTAAATAATTTTACCTAAGCATCAAGGTAAGTATCTGCTTAAAACAATCGTGTTGTTAACATATTACTCAAAAAATGCATCAAGGTAAAATAGCAAAAATAAAGCAATTTCTTTGTGAACTGTAAGGGTTAAATGTGAGAGAAATGGAGCTCTTTTGGTAAAAGAAGTTCCAATTTTGTCTTTCTAGCAAAGAAACCCACTAATTGTTAACACAAGTGAAAGACAGAAAACTGTGACATCACTCAAGGTGCGACACACTGCCTRGACCCCATCCACCAAACTCTGGATCTGACATGATATGACATGATGGGTCAGATATGAGGGGAGGGTCTAGAAGGAGCTGAGGTCACTTGGTCTGTTCAGCCTGGAGGACACTGAGGGGAGACCTCAGTGCAGGTACAGCTTCCTTGTGAGGAGAAGWGCAGGGGCAGGCACTGATCTCTGCTCTGTGGTGACAGTGACAGGACCCGAGGGAATGGCCTGGAGTTGTGTCAGGGGAGRTTTAGGTTGRATATCAGGAARAGGTTCTTCACCCAGAGGGTGGCTGGGCACTGGAACAGGCTGCCCAGGGAAGAGGTCACAGCACCAAGTCTGACAGAGTTCCAAAAGTGTTTGGACAAGGCTTTCAGGCACTTGGTGTGATTCTTGGGGTGTCCTGTGCAGGGCCAGGAGATGGACTTGAAGAAATGTGTCCATCCCTTCCAACTCAGGGTATTTATGGTTCTATAATTCTAAATGTAGGGATAGGTATATTCCCCTAGAACTATTAAATCCTTGTCAACAGTGTGTTTTTACCAGATCTGTTGACAGATTCACAATTAGGTCTTTGCAAAAAAGGCACTGAGATGTCATCCATGTCACACTGCTATAGTTTGATTTGACCTTGAAATTACACTGAAACAGTGCACTAAACAAAATTACTAACAAGGTGTGTGACAGTGTTTAAAATCTAATCCACCCATACAGGTGGCATGAAATATTCATATTGTTATTTTAAAAACAACTTTTTTATGCTCGCCCCTCTGTAAAACAAAAAGAAATGGAGCAATCTCCACTTCCAAAATCCCTCCATTCCTTACCTTTATCTTTTTGAAGTCCACTGGCTTCCTAATCAATTCATAATACTCTGGTAGTTCTTTCCTAGACGGGAGCTGAATGAAGACTTCACTTAGCTGCCGTCCTGAACTGTTGAGAAAAACAAAGCCATACTGAAAAGAATTACTACAACTTTCTCAAAAAACACACACACAATCTGACAGTAAGAAAAAAATTCAAATAATGTAATAAAATCATAGTTTTTCTTTCAAAGAATTAGGAACTGAACCCTGATTTTTGAATTTGGTACAGATAATTTACTAACAATTTGAAATTTGGAACTGTTGTCTGAACGTATCATTAATATGTCATYGACATCTAACATCATTAGAGATGAATATGTAGAAGAGGCTTTATGAAAGAAGAATCMGGATTTGCATCTGAATTCCACAGTCTTTTGCTGAGTACACTCTTATTGTTTCCTTGGTTTTGTTCAGTAATTTTTAGCAATTATCCCTTCTGTCACTCTTAAGTTTGTCTTCTTCTTGTTCACTATACAGTTATTCTTGTAATTCCTCTTTACACCAAATCATACTGATTTCCATACTATATGCTGACTGCTATTAGACTAACTTGATGTTACAACAACAAAAAACCACTGACTTCTATTAATAACTCTTGGGTTTTTGRGAAGATCATTTCAATGATACTGAAAATCACTACTGCCATTTGTACTTCTTCATTCATTTGAAATAAAGTGATTATCTATAAAACTTTTACACTGTCAGAACATTGTCTATAACTTAGARGTGTCCAAATTCTTCAAGGTTCCCATACTTCCCATTGTTTATCCTCTTTTAATAGCTATTATAACTATTTCATACTGAGGATCTTTTAAAGATCTTCTTGTCATTTTCCAAATAATACATGGCTGTAAGTCATCTTGAGAGGAAATGTGCTGATGACACTTAGGGGTTTAGATGGTTTTGTGYTGTTTTTGGTTGGGTTTTCCCCCCCGTGTGGATGTACTTTTCACAGAGTAGCAGAAAAAAGCAGTCCTGTGAAGAACTGCACACAGCATTCACAAGCATTTCCCAGTTCACATTCACAGGCTTCCTTCTYTCCCAGCTGCTCCAGAGAGGCCCTGTTTTCTCAGCTGAATTTTCAAATAGTACCTCAGGAACAMCAAACTCCACAGGAGTTGGGCAGGAAGGCTACCAAGTACTGGTTTCCCCCTGGGATTTTTCTTGCAACCACCTTCYGGGGTGGTGTAGGATCTTACCAGACATTAAACCAAAACTGAACTGAAGGTTAACAGAAGCAATTCTGCAATGGAGAATAAGCACAAAGCACAAAGTAAGCAATAATAATAAGTAAAAAGCACGAAGCTGGCAACAGCTCTGCCCTTTATGGAAGTAATGAATGCTCACTATACATATGCATTTCTTGCCTGAGGTAACATTGGAATTTAGAAGGAACTATTTTTCTTATGGTCGCGATAGATTAATGAAAAAGAAGGAATAAACAGATTTTTCTCATTTCCCAACTATCTGGTGCTCACCTAATCCACAATTTTTTACTGTTCTCAGTTTAGTCCTGAGACAACGCTGCTCCTTCCATCACAGAGAACAACAATGTAAACACTCTTAATTCCAGACTACTGATCAGCATTGTCCTACCAAAACCTTGGCACCAACGGGCAGCTGGAGTATTTTTTCATTCAATGCAGAACCAAAAGCCTCTGTCTCATTCTGTACAGTTGTGTCTGACTTGCAGCAGCAGCAGCCCCTGCCTGCTCAGCAGTGGTTGCCAAGCTGCCTCCTGGGTCTCAGCAARGCTCTGGCACACACCTGAGTGTGCTCCTGGGCACGGCTGCTGCAGGTGAGACAAGGCAGGGGGCACACAGTGCATCCCTGTGCCAGGAGAGGACAGGGAAGTCTGTGCACTCCACACAGCTGCTGGGATAGATACTCATGGAGACCACTGCCATCTCAGCAGCAGCTACTAGCAACTTCACCCAACAGATCTTATTTATTTGGGAATAACCTTGTTACTGAAATAGAAAAAAGCATAAAATGGCAAGGTAACTGTCACAGCCAAGTCTTACTTATTTCTCTCCTGACAGCAAATAAATGAAATTCTGGCCACTGCACCTGCCATCGCCTCTGGTATGGACTCACMAATTTATTACTTTCATATATCCCCTGTCCAAGTGTTTACACAATGGATTTAAAGACACCAGTCTTGTTCTTGACCTGTGTGAGGGTCTATGTCATGCCACATGACAGAACCTATCTTCATCACAGACTGCCCTCTCAAAGTGAAACTGGAAGCGATACAAGGAAAAGCAATGCATTATATACATTCTACACAACTGACTGAATTAAATTTTCGAAAATTGAGAAATTGCAGTGCATTTTTATTTATTGGGGTTTTTTTTTGTTCACAGAGAGAAGTGTTGAGCAGTAACAGCTGCAACTGAGATCAATGGAACTTCTTCTGAGCATATACAAAACTATGAAAACCAGCAACTGGATCTCTGGTGCACAAATGGCATCTTTAAGTTTCTATTCCCCATTTATTAAATGAGAATAAAAGAGAGAAGTACTATATCTGCAAAACATTCAGAGTCCTTAAGAGCATTATACAGAAGCCCAGGGGAAATTCAACTATTCCTTACAGGATCAGTGTCCACCTTATACACGTAAGGCACTGATCCTGAGGAAAGCAAAGCAAAACAAAGCAGCCAGCACACTGTGACCTACCTGCCTGCACCTTGGTATAGGATGAGTGTGGATTAGTTATATGAAGGACTATCACTGCTGTGTTTTATTTCAGCAGCCTTAACATAATTTTCTGTTTGAGTAAAATTACTGAACCACTGATGCTGGGTTTCTTCAACTGTGCTTTAGAGTCTAATATTGAAGAGAATGGCTTCAGTAAAAAGGAAACAGCCACTAATAAACTAATTCTGATCAAATTTTAAAACATGTTTAGCCTATTTGTCCTACTGAAATAGCTCCTGAGATTATAGCTTTTAACCTTATGGCTGTATTCTTTTCTCTTTTTACATCCACACACTCACCCTTATATGGTATTTTATATTACAAAATACAGCTCATAAATTATTAAACAGTAATATTCTATTTTCCAGGTGCAAAACCAGCCAACTGTGATTTGTTCACACATTCTATTAAACTAAGAATGCCATAGAAAACCCTCAAGCTTTAGTCTTATTTAATTAATTACTGAAAATCATTTAAGGCCATGAAAAAAAAAAAAAAGCATTAAGGGCATGACAGAAGACTACAGCCTGATTTTGCCTACTCAGATCAATAACAGCTTATTCTGTTCTATCATTTTTACAGAACCTACTCTCACAAAGAAGTAATATCTTGCACCCCCATTGTATATGTGCATCCATACTACAAACAAATGCAATCTTTTCCAACAACCTCAAATTGCTGTGCTGTGCACACAGGAGGCAAAAATAAGTAATTATTAATGCAACTCTGATTTTAATCCTTTTGCCCACTTATGTAATTAGAAAATAATAACCACTACAACTACCACATAAAAATCATGTGCAGTGGAAAAAAAAAAAAATCACTTATGGTTGCCTAGCAACTAGCAGGCTACGTGCTGAAAGGAAGAACCAGAATAAATTAAAAGATCTGACTGCGAAAGAACTGTGACAGTTCATTGCTACTGCATCAGCTCAACACACTAGTCCCATGTGTGCTCACATTAAAAATACTTCCATACTGTACAAGTTAAAAAAGCCTTAAAAAATACTGATTATTTAGAAAATAAAAAAAAATATTTGTGTGCAATGTTTCCAATTTTCTCTCATTTTTGTCAAACTGCTTACAAGGTGCACACAAGCATATAATTCCACCCTTTTATAGTCAGTATTGTCTTTGGTGAAATGAAATGCAGGAACCTMATTTGTATGAGGCTCCTTTTCTATTTGTCTTCCCTGGCAGTATTTGGCCAGAAACAAGCTGCCACAGGCCTGTAGGAAGTATAACTGCTACCAACACTCTTCCCCCTTTGGAATCAAAAGGAGAGATAACTGTGAAGCTGAAACTGATTTATGTTATCGTATTTCTGGCAGATTTCAAACTTTAACAATGAAATTCAATTGAGAGTGGGTAGAATGCAGAGCCCTGCACGCTTGCCCAAGTCAGAGTGCTCACAAACAGAACAATGGCTTGAGAACTGTAACTTTTAATCAAATTCAACTCACAAAGATGCAATTTAAAAGAAAAGCRAATTTAGGGGAGGAGAATTATAAGAGCTGACATAGTGACTTCCAACAGTAACCCAGCTACGTAGGGACATGATTAATTTTCATTAGTGCTTAATGATCCCTCTTTGGAACTAATAGTACATGGTAAACCTGTCCCCATCATTGAAATGGAAGTGGGTAAAAATAGTTAAATATGTAATCCCTGGGTTTGACATATGGCTATTTACTCCATAACTTGGGCTTGGATGTGTGTGTTTGAATACCCAAAAGTACCAGCTGGCATAATTAATTACTAGTTAGATCAGTAATGGTTAACTGTGTTACTCTCCATTTTAAAACAGTTAAAAACTGGCAGCTTAAGAAAGCAACTGAAAAGACTATGAATAAAATCCATTTCACATACAGAGAAAATACCTTCTCCCTGAGCTGTATCATCAAAATGCTGAGCACCACAGACAGGAGGAGTCTCTTGCCAAGCAGGCAAAAGGCACAAAAAMTCCACCTTTCAATTTTTTTCTGTCTTTATTTGAATGTGGTCAACAGCTACCTGATTAGCAGGTAGACTTTGTGGAATTAATTGGTACACCACGCAAGCCCTCACTTTAAATCTATGAATAGATCATATGGCAGGTGGGGCACAAATGAAATTGCTGTATGGAACAGAGCTATCAGCATCCCAGGAMTCCTGAGTTCAGCTGCTGCTATTTATGCAAAGTTAATGCAAACTAGTGGTAGTATCAAACTGGTACCCAGACAGAAAACATTAAATTCTGATGCAAGGCGGAAGAAAACAATGGGTTTTTAAGGAAGTTGAAGGGTTGCAAGGTATGAATGACAGAATCATRGAATTATTTACATTGGAGATGACCCATAATATCATCCAATCCAACCTTTAACCCAGAACCCAGTCTACCACTAAGTGCCACTTCCTCACACCTCTTCAACACCTTGAGGAGAGTGATTCTACCACTTCCCTGGGCAGCTTGGTCCAAGGACCGAGCACTGTTTCAATTAAGTCTTTTCCAATATCCAGTCAAAATCTCTCCTGGGGCAACTTGAGGACATTTCCTCTTGTTCTGTTACTTGTCATTGTGGAGAAGAGGCTGAACCTCTTTCAGGCAGCAGCTGTAGAAGGCAGTAACACATTCCCTGGGCCTCCTTTTCTCCAGGCTAAAAATCCCCAACTTTCTCAGCTGCTCCTCACAGGACTTGTGCTCCAGACTCTTCACCAGCTTTGTTGCCCTTTTCTGGATATGCTCCAGCACTTCACAATCCTTCTAGAAGTTAGGGGCACAAAACTCAGGATTTCAGGTGTGGCCTCACTAGTGCCAATTACAGAGGGATCCTGCCAGGATCCTAATCCTGCCAGGATGAAGTATCATTCACCTTCTCTACTTTCTCTACTTCATTTATTTAATCAGGAAAAGAAAGCTACACTTACAGCTTGTCCTCCTCTGAAATAAACCATAAAGAGGAAAACTATCACAAGAGGAAAAATACAGTTTAGGAGACTAACCCTGCATGTATATGATGCAGAGCAGCAGCTGGGGCTCAAATGTGGCATAAAAAATTCTTATTTTGAAAGAAAAGCTATCAGCAGTAAAACTGTCCCTTCTTTCACAAGGCTACAGCATTTTAAGTGAACACACAAACTACTTTTTGTGTGCCAAACTGATTCGGTGGTACCAAGCAATAGGATGAGAGGGAACGTGCAGATACGGATGCACAGAACAGTTTCACCTTAACATGAGGGAGAAGTGCTTTACTGTGTGGGTCACCAAGCACTGAAACAGATTGTCCGGAGACACTGTGGAGTCTCTCTCACTGGAGACATTCAAGAAATATCTGGAGCAACCCTGTGCCATGTGCCCTGGGATGACTCTGTTTATGCAGAGAGGCTGGACCAGATCACCTGCTGTAGGTCCCACCCAAACTGACTCATTCTGTGATTCTTTCATTTTGTGTTGTGAAAACTAACATACATAACATATGATTCTACGATATTCATTTCTATGGGCATTCCTAATTTTAGAGGGAAAGAAAGACAAAAGCATGGGAACTGGAAAAACATGTGACAATAATGTTGGACTGATGCACTGCAACTTGCTCTCTTCTAATCAGGTGTTTTACACTGCAAGGTTAGAAAAAGGTAGAAGGGTGTAAAGGCACTTAAATCTTAGTTTAAGAAGTAATTGCACCAAAATCTCAGATTAATATGTATTGCAAATGGAGCCTGCAAAGATGATGCATATACTTCCCCTGGGAGCATCATGGATCACTGCGCAACTGGAAACATGTTTCCAGGTCCCTGAATCTAGGGTCTTGGTACTGTAAATAATCATACAGAACTTTTTAAATCAAGGAACAAAGGCCAAATCTATTCAGTTATTTCTGTCCCACTATTACATATGGAAAGATTACAGAACTCTTAATCAGTAACTTGTATGAATTAACAAATGCTTCCAGTCATATAACCTTGTGACCACCATCTTGTATTTTTTACATATTTCTACACTTCCTGTGTTTATGCTTCCCTTCAGCTTCCCTTCATTCCCAGGTGAATTTACTGACAGCAATCATCTTCCCCTCTCAAGATAAACAAACCAACCTGTTTCCTCTTGTAAGGCTCTCCCATGCTACTTTATCACTGAAGTAATTATTTACACTTGTCTCAGTGTAACCTAATCTTTCTTGAATGGAAAAGCCTTCAGGTACTATGTGCAGCAACTCCAGCTTTAACAGTATCACACTCATAATGAGTATTTCCACATCTGCACAGGCAATAAGTGTCATGGTAAAACTCCTGTTTTCTTATGTCTGGACAATACTGAAGGATCATAGTTGGCTTTGATCAGTAACTTCTCTGCCCATGTAATTCTTCTTCTGCCAGTTCCATTTGAACTGACACTTGAATCAGAAGAAAAGTTTCTTATTTCTGGTCTGTGAGTACCATGTAATGCACTCTGAGATACTGCTCTTTATGCCATTTCTTCTACCCCAGAGGTAACTGTGTCCAGTCTGATGTGATTAACACACCACTGCTGGTATTTTAATTTTGGCCAGGATATTCCTCGTTTTTAATACATATCATAAATACATTGTAACCTATGCCAACATCATTTCTCCAAGAACTTCTTTCCAGTTTACCAGTTACTTTGTTAACAGTGCTTTCAGCTAAGTATTTTTACTTCTTTTCACTCAGATTAATGACCTTACTCATTGTATCTCCTCTTTCTTTCATATTAGCACATAATGTTTCTGTGGTACCCTAAAAAATGCTTTAGCAAAATCACAGAATCATAGAATGGTTTGGGTCAGAATAGACCTTTGAAGGTAAACTAGTCCAACTTCTCTGCTGTGAGTAGGCAGAGACACCTTTCACTAGGTCAGATGACCAGAAGTCAGAGGATTCTGACCATCTTTTCTCTCCTACTTTTGCTCCATTACAGATCCATTCTCCATTTTAAATGAGTATAGATGAAACTGACATTAATTCAGCTTTGCCTATGATGGCAAAGCAGTGTAGAAGAGTAAAAAAGGATCTGCATCATTAGTACCACCACGTGTTTTATGGTTTGATACTGAAAGCTGAGTAATGAGACCACAGGTGCAGTTTGAAAAGGTAGCAGTGGCTTCAACAGTAATTTTTTACTGAATGATTTGGAGCATGCACCTCACAGTTCTTCAGACTGTGGCATCAGCTATCTGTTTCCAGTTTAACAAACATAAATATGAAGATAAGATAAAAAAATGCCTGTCAATATGAAAAAAAATCTTGAAGCACATCACTCAATACTGGAATCCAATGCAAAAGAGACTGCATGAATCAAGTACTGTCGAAGATCTCAACAACACTCACACCAAAGGCATTCAAGCAGTCGAAGCTGAACATTCTCAGTGTCTTCCACCTTTGTCCTTTTCCTTTTTTTTAAACTATTTTCTTTATTATATGGGACACACTCTAGACACTGTAATTTCAGGAAACTACTACTGGCTGCCAGTCAAGTCAAATCTCACTGCAGTTTTTTCTCCTTCAGTGTGTCTCTAGCTTTCTAGAAATATGCAAAGAAAATCAGGTTTTACTTCTAAATTGCTCTCTAAGAACTACTAAACCTATTGTGAAAAGAATGTTTCACTAAAATCAACATCACATTGGGATTAATGATGGGAATAAAAGGAAATTGAAGGACTGCTAAACAGTAGTTCATAAAAGAAAAAAAATCTAAATTCAAAGTTTGAAATTGCACTGAGGACATGACAGCAAGAGCAAATTGACCTCAGTGCTGACTTCCACTTTCTTGCATGGAGTTCTTTATCTGAGGTTTACAAGTACTGGGATAATTACTTCTGCATTTCCTTTTTTCAAGAACCATATGCTACATTTATCCACACGGAAAATTTACCTAAAATATTGCTAATATGTCTGTTTAAACTAGTTTTAATCTTCACATTTAAGTTTGACTGTGCAATTGCTTTTTACTTTTGCTTATTGTTTGTATTATTGAAATCTTTTAGCTATCCTTGACATAGACAGCCAATTTTTCTGGATGTTTTTTAAGTAAGGGAGGAAAGGGTGCTATTTATTCCTAGATGCTTACAACTAAAGTCAAGTTCTAGGCAGTCAGGAAAGCACTTGGAGAATCCTTCTCTGAATCAATATTAGACAGTGTCACCACAACTAGCTAGTTGTCACAGCCAACTAGCAGTTCAGATTTTTGTGAGCACAAGTTTTACCTTCTTTTTTTTTTTAACAAAAGGCTTTAATAAGAACAGAAAAGTGGTTCTATATTTACAGGCAACTCTTCTCAAAAGCAAGGGAAAACATGAGATAAAGCACAGAGACTTACTAACTTAGTAATGTATTCTTTTTACCTTTTTTCATGTTGCCCTTTAAAGTGCACAAAACTTACTAAAGATTGTAGAACTGGCTTTGATAAAGTAATTCAGGCCTAAGTCAATAAGATTTTGGATGGGTATCACCTGATCACCTTTTGGGATACATTTAGTTCTCCACAGTCCAGATGAGCCCTCTGGACTCACCATAAGGAAAAGAGTGAAATGTCTTTTAGCACTGAAAATTTAAGCAAAAGACAAAGATGATTTCAAGCATTCAAATATTAAATACATGAAAACCCATTTTTGTTCCCCAGATAAAACTCATGGCCTACTTTTCTTCCAATTAACCTGTCCCTCTATACTTGCCCCAATTGTCTTCACACTCACAAAAGCCCAGAGCTCAACAAACATTGAACCCCCAACAAAACCGAGGGGTTCCAAATGCCTAAAACCCACTTAACTCTAAAGCTGCAAATCCTGAAAATATTAATTGAACACTAGAGCAAGTTAACCCCAAATATTTTAAGATATTAAAGTACCCAGCTGCCTAAATTTGTAGTTTTTTTCTTTCATACTATTGAGTGGTTTGATGCTAGCTCACAAAAAAATCAGAATGCAGAAACTTGGAACTCCTCCTTATAACTTACAGCACTGAAGAGCTCAGTTTAAGAGGTATTTTTAATTCCTTACAGAATAGAGCTCCATACACTTTTTAAATGGGGAAGCAATTCTGTCTTGCATCGATGTGGGGTCCTGGGAGAGGGAACAGTATGCCTTGTCACTACAGAATTGCACAGTTGTTAACTTTTTTTGACAGAAATCAGATAGGAACTTCCTGGGGCATAAACATCAGGTAAAAATCTTTAACCTCCCCAGAAGCTATCAGTTACTATCAGTAGCTCTCCCCTACGGAAGGCTAGTGGAAGCAACTTTACTAGATATTTTTAAAGTGAGAAATAGATATCCTGATCAGGAGTGCTTGGCTTCAAGAGAAGGTTCAAGACCAAAGATGTAAAATGCAGAGGTGTTTCCTTGCAGTCCTGACTGGAATACCTGAACTTAAACACTTCTTCTTTCTCAGCTATTCCGTTAGTTCAGAGTCACAGCAAGCTAAATACACTGAGATTGCAGTCACCTTGTTGCTCATCGTGTTTGGTGCTACAAATGCTGTTGCAATACAATAAAATACTTTTTACGTACTCTAGAAAGAGCCCACAGATCTCAGAATGGTTCATTTTAACACTTATGTCCAAAAAATGTCACAGATCACAGCAGTGTGTACTTTACCAAGTACCACTCAAACTGCTCTTGTACAGGCAGAGCCAGAACAGCAGCTGTAAAAAAAGGGCAGAGTGCAACCTGCCATTTAAAGTCAACGACTGAAAGTTGTTCACAGGCAAAAAATACACTGCTACACATAGGTGCAGGTCACCTAATGCAAATGCTTCTTGACTTTCTCTGAATGCATTTAATATTAACTTAGTTCATAACAGGTGTTCTATGATCTAAGTTAGTAATTCAATGTACAGCAAAGAAGGGATAAGCACACAAGAAGCCTGTACTGATTTTAGGCAGATACAAACTGAGTTGAAATACAACTTTTGCAATCAAGTTGGATTCAAAGACATTATGAACTAATTCTCAATTTCTTGCTCATGAAGCACAGGTATGAAAACCTGCAAAACAGAAGTCTTCAGATGACATTTCACATTACAAGGAACAGTTTTTTCCTAAAGCCTAAAAATATTTTGCATATTTTTATGCTGAAAATAGGGATTTCTTGACAAACAGGCTTCCATCTCTGATGTTTTGGTATTTCTGTATTTTTTCTTTTGGCAGCTCTGATGCTCATGATACGAGCATTTTGGGCGGCCTTTCAGCCTTTCATTGTGAGACCCATGTAAACTTGAATTAATAAATCTGTAGTCATGTCCTCGAAAAGATTAATTTCAACACATGCTCACGCTAAACTGAAGGGAAACCCTTCTCAAGCTGAATATTCTTAAGTACACATCTTGAGCAGAATGACTTCATTCCTAAGCAGGAGCTCTACACTTACTTTTTTCTTATTTTTTTAAACTGTATTTCAACAACTTTCTACCAGGTAGTTGTTAAAAAAAACCCTCTACAAAGCGTGAGACTTTCAGGTTCAGGCCCTAAGAGGGATTCCTCTTCAGAAAAGCAGTGTCAACACGCCTTTCTAAAGACTGAAAAAAACGAAGCTGTTATGAAATGCAGAGAGTGACATCAGCAGGGAGGGAGAGAGGACATGCAATAGAGACAGGCTGTCTCCAAGCTCACCTATCCTTGTAGTTTATCACAGTATCAATGATAGCATTCATTTGTTTTGTCAGTTTGGGTGGATTGGGCGACAGCTTCTCTGCAGGAGGTCTGCCTCTCCTTTTCTTTGCTTTCTCTCCATCCTCCTTCCCAGAATCCTTGTCCACATTTCTTCGTCTTTTTCGCTTTTTAAGCCGGACTTCCTCTTCCATTTCCTCCAAATTGCCGTCTTCAATTGCCTGACAACATGGATTCAAAAAGTATGATTTTTAAACAAAACAGATACTGCAAAGGGAAATAACAAACTGTATTTAAAAACAACAATAAAMCCCCCCTGCAATTCCACAGGATGCAGATAATTCAACACAAAATGATTAGTTTATTTATAAACARGAGTACAAGAAACTGACTTACTAGCAATCAAAGGGACACTAMATACCAACTTAGGAATTCCTAAGGATCCCACTATCATCTAAATACGTTCTTTATCTGAACCTTGAATTCTGCACCAAATCACAGTTTCACACAGAATGGCCTGGGGTATTGTCTCAGGAAGTGAACAGAAAACATTCATCTTTTTCACATCAGTGTCAGTTCTGGGTTACACGGTTCTGTGCAAAACAGAGTTTGACACCACATGTTTCCAAACAGGACAGTCTAAACTGTGCTCAGCTCCCAAAGCCAGTTCACACACATTCTTTGTGCACACACACAAAACAGAGATGCTTACTGCAGCAACAACTCCTCTTCCAAGCCTTTTAWGCAACTTTAAATCACCTAAGTGTTAAAATCATCTCAAAATGTATAATTTTCTTCTAGAACAGTAACCATGAGGGAGGCAGAAGCACTGACACTACAGTGGTTACAGGACAGTATAGTCCTGTGAACAGGACTCATAACATGGGACGAAAAAAATCCATCCYAGAACCCAAACCATACACACAGTCACAGACAATTAACACTAATYTCAATTGTTTCCATTACCTGGATGTATGCTTTTACCCAGACCCAGCAGCTCTACGCAGAGGGATAAAAAAATTGGTACAAAAAACCAAACTAGGAATAAAGTGAACCTGTCCACACACGCTATCAGATCCACGTCATAAAGCAAGAAGCTGAACTTTTTGTGATTTGAGAAAGCCAACAAAAGAAAATAAATAAAAATACCAGGTMATAAGATAACTGAAATTAAAAATAAAAAATAAAATAAAACAGAAAATCTTAAAACTAAGGCTTTCTGATTAATGCTTTCTCAGAACATAACTGATGTTGATATTTCTCGCTTTTGCTTCTCAATATTGCCTTGAGTACATGCAAATGCTAATCAATTCATTCTCGTAGCTGAAAGAGCTCTAATCCTAAGGCAATTACCTTCATTTCTCCACAGCACCAAACATGGCTAATATTTATGATCATGTGAGCATAACAATCAATATAAAAAAAGTGATTACAGCCTAGACGTTATTTTTCTCAATTGTGTACAGTGTCTCTTCAAAAACATTTTGTGAACAAAACCTGATGCACAAAACACAAAATAAACTGGCATGTTTAAAAAACAGTGGGATTTTGAAATCTGTTTCCTATGCATCCTCCAAGGTGCAAATCCAAGACAAACACAAAAGCAGAATCCTGAGAGACAGCCTGAAACTAGGCCTTAATAATCAAAAGACAATTTACATCATGCTTCCACAACATTCAGATATTCACTACGAAGGAGGCTCGAGATCTGATGAGTTAAGGAAGAAAGGAGAAGGAAAAAAAAAAAAATCTGCACACAAAATTCATTAATATTCATCCGGCTAAAGCAGGACACGCACTATAAACCACTGAGGCTAATGAAGATTAAGAAAAGGAAATTTCTCTGCATATCTTGGAAGCCAGAAAAGCTAATAATAAATACAGCATGCAAGGCTGTCAACAGTTAATGCCCTTGCTCTCCTCAAGCACTCAGTTGTACAGTGAAACACGGAGAACACCGACTTTTGATGTGTTACACACCTACACATGCCTGTGATGTAGTTCTACTGAATCTTCAAGACGGCAATGAAAAAGGATATTTACCTTACCACTATCAGCAGGCCGGCTATCGGAAATCACAGTTAGTGGGGATAAAATTAACAAGCCAGCAAAGCAGCGAGCTGCTAGTCTCTTCATCAGCTGATCAGGAAAAAAAAGAGAGCTGGGGAAAGGCTATGTTTTCATATACAAGTAATTTTATTTTACTGAAAATTTAATACTGAAAGSATTGTGGATACTGAAATCTGCTGTTTCATTCTACCTACTACAAGGCCTGAAGCCTTCCTCCTTCAGCCGGTTTTAATATTGACATCTACTTATCATATTTCTCCCCTTATTATTCYAGGCATTCAAATTAGATTTTTAGCTGAGCAGTTACTGATTCTTGYTATTATTTTAATAATAATAGCAAAATTAGAATATTCCATGCATGATTTTAAAACTGAAATTGGTTGCATGCATTTTAAAGATGCATTCATTACAGAAAATGTATTCCTACTGCTCCACAGCAAAGAGATCAAGTTTAGTTAGTGAAACTGATACAATAATCTACTCTGATTTACAAGAAATTAAAAAAAAAAACCCACAAAAAAACCCAAGTAATCATTCTGTTAACTTTGGTAACATTTTGCTGTCCTTCAGAAAACTTCACTTAACTGCAACATATTTATATTTTTGCTTGCTTGACTCATTTTCTACCACCAAAAAGAAATCACAGTGGTCCTGTCATCACAGAGTTTATAACATCTCACTTTGGAATTCTGCATAGAATTCTTGCTTAGAGTAGGCAGTATTCTGGGAAATAAATATTAACAAAAAGAAAAGATAAAAGTGAAAGCTTGGGATTTTTTGAAATATTACATATAGCAATGTAGTAAAGACAAACAATAAAAATAAAACCCAAGTAAAGTAACATATACTCTTACATTCTTAAAATTAGTGACTAGCAGGAAGCAAAGGAATTCTTAGTGAATTACAAATATACCATCAAATGTTAAACTTTCTATTTAACCAGTAATATATCAATCAATTACTATATTAAGCTTTCAAAATTTCTATGCATGAATGTAAACTCAGACAGCTTTCTTTAAGACCCTAGTGACCCCACTGGAAAATCAGTCTGACAGCACAAGCAGTACGAAAATGTTGCTATTGTGACTCTTAACATTCATTCTCAAGAGACAGATTTGCATTTTGTACATAAACAATAACATTTAAACCCAAACCTATATGCTTTACTCTGTCTCAAATGGATGGCTCAAAACTRTACCACATGAATCAATTATCAGCAGACAGGTTAATGCTCTGTGCATCTCCCAGCAGATTTCATTATGCACAYACATATGATCCAAGCATGTGGGTATTAGCAACAACATATTTAAGCTAATTCATCTGACTGAGCTTTGTCAGAAAAGCTTACTATTCCAGGCCCTAAGTCCCACTCTGAAGAGAATTCCCTTCCAAACCTTCACCAGTATGATAATGATACAAATCTCAGGCACCAATCTCCAGTTCCTGACAGATGATGGGCTGTGTGAGAGTGCAAAGTAGCACAGACATCTCCCACGTTCAAATGCCTCTGGATTAGTGAGGTGAACAGCAAGGCAGTTAAGGAAAATGGTACACTAATAAAAATTTAACACTTTCCTGCCCCTAAGGGAACTGGACAAAACAGTACCAAAAGAAGTCTGGACACCTCACTTTTTTTTCAAAGACAGCTGCAAAAATTTAATGTCAAATTTTGCAAGTTGTCAGGCACCTCATGAAAGGCAAATATGCCACTGAAATACRAGGACCCCGTGTTAAGTTCTGTACTAACAAAATGTTCCTGCTTTTCTGACTCATATTGCTGTAACCTAGTCCATGTACACAAACCAATTTCATTTCTAAAGAGGTAAGAGCACACTTACAATGGATTAAAGAAATTAAACTGCTTTCCTCCAAAAAGAAGCTTCTGCCTCCCAAGAACAAAAATGTATTTTTCAGGAGGCAAGCAGCAGCTATTTCTGAGACAGCTTGTCCTCCTATTGCTGCCTGCAATTAGATTTTCACCTTTCCTAAAGGAAAAGAGTTGTTTTGAGGTGAAAGTATTCTTAGGGAACATCAATACAACATTGATACACAAGCTCCAAACAGAAACAAAGTAAGGATAAAATGCAAACTGTCTCTTTTCTCTACTTGAAGGACACAATATTACACATGTATTCTTCCCTTGAGTATGATACAGCACTGTGATTCAACACTTTTTCTATTCAGAATTACAGACACAAATRAGGACTAACAGCTCAATTTTGTTTCATGACTGTGTTCTGCAAGTCAATAATTGTGCAGGCCTTACACAACTAATATGTTTTAAAATAATTTTACAGGAATCAGGTAACTCAATTGTGGTGGCAGTCAATCCGTGGAGTGCCCATCATAAAATCAGCTTTGGTGTCTAAGGCCTGTCTCATTTAGATGGTAAAACATTGCAGTACCTAATTATTTTTCCTTTGATTTATTTATCCTTTGGGATAACTAAACTGGAAAACAGGTAGAGATAATACATAACTGGAAACTTGAGACATAGTGAAAGCTATTGGTGCTACTTATAGTTTAAGAGACTGGACACACAAAGCAGAAGTGGCAGGGAGCCATGTGGTAAGACTGCTTGAAGATGTTCACATGAAATGGGGACACAAGCACAGGACATACAAACCCCTCCTGTGTTCCTCTCCTATTTTGTCTTAACAAGATGAACATTCAGAGAACTTGCCACATCTGTCAAACATCAATGCCCTGTGTCTCTCCAACTTGCCAAGTTGAAAGAGAGCTATTGTAACTAACATTATCGTGTGAAGAAATACCTTAGCATGCTAATTAAACTCAGTATTTCAAGAGAAAGCACATACACACAGGAGAACAGAAAAAAATGCACCACCTTACCAACTCCCTGAATGTAAGTTCTAACCCGATCATACAAAATTTCCAAAAGAATGAGCTTTTTTGGGAACAACAAATAACTTATCAGGGTTAATTTTACTGACTACTGGCCAAAAAGCACTAAGCTTAAGGGCTGTCAAGCACTTAAAACAACATAAAAAAAAGTCAATGGTGCAGTAATAAACAGCAGATGACTGCTTTGCAAAATGAAGTTCACATTTACCAYATTAGAAGAGAAGAAGGAAGAAAAGAACCCTATGGACAGCTGACAACAAACACTGAAAGCCCTAAAATGACATCTACCTAGCTTTACTAATTTCTCTCTTCAACATGATGCTTCTTGGAATATTATATTGATATTCCAAGAGAAGTTCTCTTGTTTTGTTAGGATTTTTTTTGCTGTCTTGCTCTGTTTGAAATCCTACCATTCTTTATTTTACATTTGTTCTCAAATTAAATCTGGCGACCAATGAAGACTTCAWCTTTTCACACTGCAGTTCACATTCTTAAACAAATCTCTTCAAAATCCAGTTCTCTTGCTTCTTTTTTTTACCATTAACATTCCGACATCTGGGACTGCTTCTAATCTTCCCATTAGAATTGTTRCTTGGCTCTGTAGAGCAAGTTTGCTTACATCGTAATTGTATCTTGCTATGCAACACCATAAAAGTCAGTATACCAGATAAACACTGTGAAGAAAAATGCTGTTAACACTTGACAATTAGATGAAAGGGCATAAGATATTCTATCAACAGTGCAATCAATAAATACCTGAAAATAATTATAGAAGGTTGATGAAGAGTTACTTTAATTCAATTTCCTCTCCTTGTTGGATATCATTGCACCATAGATTCACCAGTCTAGTTTTTCTGAGACTAAACTAAAACAGAATATCAACCAGAATCTGTCAAAGGCAAGGAATTATTGACTACATCCAGTTTTAACTCGCTTTCATGAAAGTATTGCTTTTTCTAAAAACTCAAAATGCAGTTATTGCAAATGCATATCAACTTGTAACACATGGTCGTCTCGGATAGGCTGAAAATTCCACCAAATATGGCAAATGAGTTTTTTAGCCAAATGTTCATCAATCAAGAGTCTGCGCCGTCGCATCACTGAAACTATCATCTTTTTAAGGAGGGAGAGAAGACAGTTTTCTGTTTTGCATTTGAAAATTATTAATAGCTGCCCAATTATCTGCACTGAAACTCCAGCTGCATATATTTAATTAGACATTAAGAGGAACAATAATGTAAATTATAGTTTTTCCTATATTTTGATTCAAAGACTGATGCCAAAATGCCCTGACATAACCATACAAAAATATGAATTATCTGTAAAGAGAAACAGTCTCAACCAAAGCAACAAAGCATAAAATAAAAGTATTGACTTGAAATATTAATAAATCAAAGCTTTTATCGTGTTTTCTTTCAGGTCTGGGAAAATTTTTTCAGGTCACATATCCTAATATTTAATCTTGATATAAGATATCTTAATGCTGCATCTTAATCTTTAATATTAATATTATTATAAATTATAATTATTAAATCATATAAAATTATAATTATGAAGTAAAGCATCACGCAATGCAAAGCCAGCATCGATAAACTCTGAATTACAACAAAACCTGCTGACAAGCATATAATATTTTCTTCTGTTCAAAAGTGAAATCTTGCTGAAAAAGAAAAAAAACCCCATCTGTAATTAGTCTCATTTGTCCCTCCCCCAAAAGGGAAACAGTGATTTTAAATGGAACTCCCCAAACTGATTTTGCACCCATGAGATTTTCAAAAACTTTGGGGACAGAGAAATTGAAGAGCACAATCAACTATTCATGATACCAGGACTCCATTATTTGTCTGCTCATTGAGCACCACAGAAGTTCTCCATTAGAGGGAAGGAACTGAGTTATAGAAAGCAACAACTGTGTCATGCTGACTATAAAAGTACTTTGCTCAACCAGTCAGAGRACTGAAAAAACACATACTCACTGTGTCAAGGCCCTGAATGTGAAACTACCCAAAAAATCATCGCTGTTCTGTAGTCCACATTTACTTAGCCACACTCTGAGATCTACAGGTCTGTAACTGTCGTCTATAGTTTTCAAAATGTCTTTCTAGGAAGACTTAATCTTAAAAACCTCTTGACCAAGACAACCCACCTAGAAGCAACAGAAAGATGGGAGGGGAATCTAAAATAATTYTATGCCAGAAACTATTGGTATCATCCTCTTACTCTTTATCACTGAACTGTATTGTTGTGGTGGGGTGTTTCCCAAACCTTCTTCCCTTCATCTTAGAAAGCTAGAYAACCTGCTGAAGAATTCCTGTCACTTAGAACAATAGCCTGATTCTAAACACAGGGAAAAAAAACTCCTTCATGACTGGAGGACAACTTATAATGGACTTGTGGAGTATTACACAGGAAAACTTCCAGATGATAAACAAACATATTCCCAAATGGATCTTACAATATTATTTCTCAAGTACAAGGCATCCTGGGTATTTCAGATTGCCTTCATGCTATTCAGAACCTTACAGCAGCATATTGATAACTCAAAGACTAAGTATTGCTAACAGACTGCTATTGGAAATACTTGCAGGTATCCTTGAAGCATGATTGGAAGTAAAATTGAGGACTGAATGAGATGTAACTTTAAGAAAGACACTGGAAGACTAATGAAAATACTGCAGGCACCTTTCCTGGCTATGGATTCACAAGAAATCCATCTTGAAGTAAAATCTGCCATGGTAGAGATGCTTCATTTTTTCCCCTTTATCTTGTTCACTATGTCAGAGAGACAGATGCTTGTTGCATAGACAAGATTCTGGAGCATTTAGTGACTGGTGTTACTCAGTGAGGAAGTGAGAATRGGGAAGGTTTTTCCCTTTTTTAGTTTTTATCAGTGTTTTTCTTCCTGTCTTATTCTGATTCAYGAAAGCCTACTAGAGGAGTTAGAGGACTCTGTACTGACAAAGGCATTGTGAGATAATTGGTACTAGAGTTATGCTTTTTCTTGAACAAATACATTATCTTCCCTACACAAGGGGCAAGGAAAGTTAATTGCATGAGGAAATGACCATTTCTGATGGGCATCAGGAGGAGGTGGGTGCCAGGGGGTGGTGGTGGGGATTACTTTTCTCATGTTTTCCTATATTCCTTTAAAATAATAAGCTTGGAATTTAATAAACACTAAACATGTTTCTGTCCAAGAACAGATGTTCTTTATTTCCCTGGYGTCTCAACAGTTTAGAAGGAAAATAGTATCAAGGTCGTAACAGCTTGGCTTCTGCTGAGGGTTTTGCTTCCAGAACTTCATTCTTTGGTCTAAAGTAAATCTTTTACTGAAGGGATGTATTGTCCTGTTCTGCTTCTGAGGTAACTTTTACATTTCATTTTTAATGATTTGCTAAAATARTTGATGAATTAGTTTAGAACTTATGAAAAAGTTTAATTTTGTAGTATTTCTGCTAACACCTACATTCCATTCAGGCGTACAGATAAACGTCATGGAAGAGGAGGAACCATGCTGCATTGAACTCATGGAAATACTCATCAATAATAACCAGATCCAAAACCAAGACTAAAGAGGAATTCAACATTCCAAGGATTTATCATCTCCCACTCAGGTTAAGACATTGTTTCTTTTACAAGGGAGATCATGCATACAAAACCAATCAGAAACACATGTATATCTCAACACTATTAAATAAATAGTTAGTTAGGATGGCTTCTTTTCCAAGTTCTGAGGCAAGTGTTTGTAGTTGTGTTTTACCTTACATTTCACAAAATACTGTTATTGTTGCAGGTTTATGGGTAATTCTAAGCAACGTTAATTTATCTTTTTTCCCTTGACATTTACCTTTTTATAGACATGACATTCTTCTGTTGTGGAAAAAGTAGGAGATCTTTACTTTGTAATGTCACTTACTGGCAGACTAGCAGTGTGGATGATGTTTTGAAGCTCTTAATGCTAACAACCGAAGATAGATTTCTGTTTGATTTTATTCCTTATGAAAAAAAATAATTAAAATTCAATTTAAGAATGGGAATTAATGGATTTTTAAAAACTGTTTTTTAAAAAAATTTCCAGGCATTTAGCCCTTTTGCATTCAAAAAAATTTGTCTCCCTTATCTTCTAAGACCCTGCTAATTAAATCAGAAAAATACCTGATATAAGGACATGGTTTATACCCTCATCAGACCAGCTCTTAGCAAAGAAACTGCAGTTTTGGCTCTTTCCAGGACTTTTGCTTCCACTGAATGTTGCCAATATTTGCAGCAACAGGCACCTGCTCTATGGTAAARACAGAATTGACAATTCTAAGCACTGGAAAAAGGTAAGAAGCCATTACAAACTCTTGTTCTGCAACATACTCAACAGCAGGATACAATAGTAGAGGGTTTCCTATAAAGAAGAGGATGCCTTTTCTTCCATTATGGAAACACCACAGGTGAGAACTAAACCACAAAGGGATGATTAGCAGATTTCCAGTGTGGAATCACTAATTTTGAGATAAATTAGTAGTGTTAGAATAAGTGAGCTAATTTTGAGATGAATCAGTAGTGTTAGAACAAGAGAACTATTTGTCTCTCAAATTAACAGATATTCAGTACTGTCTTCTAAATTGCTCAGAAAAACAGCAAAGTTGTCTCACTTTTTGATGAACTGACTAATAGACTAACACAAGGCTTCTAATTTAAAGATGAGCATAAATATTTGTGCCCTGAAACCTACAGCTCTTAATAATATAACAAGAGAATCCTATAGTACAAAGCTTAAACTGGCATTTTTATATATGTCAAAGTAAACTCAGCTACTGCCAGTAATCACACCATCAAATATTTCCTTTCATATGTTCTTCTTCTTATATTTAAGTATATTCACATATTCTCAAGCAGTAATCTTTTATTCCAAGTTTAAAATGTGGAACATAATTAAATGGGAGMAAAATTGAGGTAATAAAATCAAAACAAAATAGATAAAATATCTTGTAAAAAACAAATGCCTGAAGAAAAAAAGTAACAGCTTTCAGAAACCATTGTAGTTTAATTATTTTTCAGTGGATGTTCACAGACCTCTTGTATCTATTCATTCACAGAAAAYAGCTTAAGGATTTTTGCAGTAACATGGGAAATTTGGTTTAAACATCTATCATTATTAATATAAGCACTYTGAGGCAATTAAGAATGGGAAGCACACAGTGCTAAGAGAGCATGATATGACAGAAATATATGGCAAGTGGTTAGAATTCCTCAATTCCTGTGCCAAAAGAGAAAAAAAAAAATTGCTCACAGAAATAGACTGTATTTAAATAATAAATAGTAGGAGGTAGCCCTTGATGACAATTCCAGTATAGTTTTTCAAAAACTTACAAGAATTTGAAGGGAGGCTGTATGGAATGAAACTAAGTCAAACTTTGTAAAACTTGCTGAGAAAAGCTAAATTGCATGTATCTTTTATGCATTTTATACCACAACAGTATGCTGTGATGCTAACTCTGAGCACTGTGCAGTGAAGTTCCATGTCTTCAGGATGCTTCTGAAGGTGCAGTTATCTGACTTTGCCAGGACTCACAGTAGGGCCTGACCCTTTAATATGCATATCACAACTTAGAAATAAAAATCTAATATRACCAGCATCTGTCTAGAAGGCTTTTTTGTTCTGGGCTAAGTTGCAATACAAAACACAGCCTGATGAGCACAAACTATTACCTACAAGTAGCACCAAGGTTCTTGAAATGCCAATGACTTAAGAGCACATGACATTTCTCAACAAAATAATGTACAGTCTAGTATAGGTGCATATACAAAAAACTAAAGTAAGGCCGTAAGCAACAACGAAGTCCTTGGTTCCTCATTTGAAACTCAGCTAAAAATGTCAGATGAAGAGAATACATAATGAATATCCATGGAACCATGATTTGGAAGTTGCTAAACATGCCAATTACAGGGTACGAGACAAAATTACATGGTTGTGGTTACTTAAAAGTTTTTGTAGGATTTTCTTTAAGGTTAAAATTTTACTGCTAGAATAAGGAAGTACACTACCATACTCATCAAGCAGGGTACTTCAGGATGTCTCAGGAAACTGACTGCCAGCCATGACATGCCTAAACATTGGCTGAATAGTTTTTGAGAAACTCARTCTGAAACCTCCATGTTCTTCCATGTCTGTAAAGTTAGTACTTCCACACTTGCTTACATACAAGGAAAGACAAACTGCTATCATTTAAGTTGCTAGAGAAGTAGTTTCTATAGAAGAAGCAGAGCTCTACATAAATACACCAATCCATCAGAAGAACTACTTTTGTCTGTCTGTGTACTGCATAAAAAATGTCAGCATAAAGCCTTCCATCACCTGCTCAGGTCTGCCTCCAGAAGGTGGCCTTGTACAATAAAGGGTCTCTCAGTTTGCCTCTGATGACAAGGCAAAATATTAAATGGCTCCCTTTTTACAGAGTAAATAAATAGTTTGGCCACATAATACACTTGGAAAGGTATGGGTAACTTACCCATTTTGCAAATGCAAATCAACGTAAAGAAATGTAATGCCTTTATTAAAAAACTGATAGGTGATAGGAGGTGAAGTACTGCATATTGCCTATCATTGTTACTGTTAAGTCATGACAGAGAATATAAAAATGCAGTGGACCCAAACATTAATATGTTTGCTGCTTCTTGTCCCATTGTCATACGGCCCCAGCAACAATAACATTTTAGACTTTTAATGCAGACTTCCGTTTTTTGTGGGGTTTGTGAATTAGTTAATATTTGTTTTTGTTTCAGTTTTAGAGTCACAATATMCTGAGCTGGAAGAGTTCAACTCCTGGCCCTGCACAGGAGCACCAGAATAATCACACCATGTGCCTGAGAGCACATGCTGCTTGAACTCTGTCAGGTTTAGTGACCATTTTCCTGGAGAGCCTCTTCCACTGCAAAACACCCYCTGGGTAAAGAACCTTTTCCTACTATCCACCCTAAACCTCCCCTACACAACTTTAGGCCATTTGCTCAGGTCCTGTCACTGGTCACCACAAAGAAGAGGTCAGTGCTTGCTTTTCCTCTTCTCCTCATGAGGAAGTTGTGGACTRCAATGAGGTCTCCCCTCAGTCTCCTCCAGACAGCTGATCTGAATTCTGACCCTCCACATAAAGAGTATTTCTGGCATCTTAACCACAGGGCCTATTTCTTCTCATGAAAAATTTTGCACTTGAAACGGTAATGACATAACAAAAYCTGAAACCAGATTTTTAACTCACAGCTTCCAGGCTATATAAACTTGATGTGTCAGATACAGCTATTTCAAAGAAAATGGAGTTCATTTTATTCTAATGCTAACAGTACTCCCTACGTTTTTTAGAAGTACTTATTTGGCATCATTATGTTTTCTAGAGGAGAATAGATGGACAATTTCACTTGAAGGCATGTTAATATGTTATGGTACTTCACATGTACCATTGTATAGCCAAAATCACAAACTGAAAAAGAAAGAATCCTATGAAAATACAGATAAGTAGTCCTCATAAACAGCTGTTCATATTTCCTGACTTTCTCACCAAAAAAACATTTTATCAAACACTAAATTTCTTCATCGAGAATATCTCTGTAATACCAAAAAAGCATTTCAAAGTACTTTTTTAGTTTTCAAAATTAATATTCTCAACCCTCAACCCTCTCAGCCCTCTGAGAAAAGACAAGAGAATTTCTGAGTAAGTCACCCAGTGTGAATCAGGCTCTCTCCCTTATAAACTAACAAARCCATCCTGCCAAAACAGCGAACCAAAGCTATCAGAGAGATGCATTTAAATTCCCTCTCATCCATGAAAAACCAAGAAAATGCCCTTTCTGCTTCACTAGTTTTAATTTCACTGCAATGTGAAAGTACCCTTTTTTCCTTTTCTTAAGTAGATTCTGAATTGAATTTCATGAAAAGGACATGAAAGATAGATAAGTATACCAAACACAAAAATGGCTTGGTTCAATCAGGCCTTGAAGTCATGTCCAACTTTCTAACCTTTCAAAAAGCAGCTTCCACATGCATAAAAATTATCAGCCTCACAATGAACATTAGAAAACAGTACCTGGGGCATTCTGATGATCACTGGTCACAATATAGACAACACCCTAGGATGGTGGACTTTTTAATCTTCCAGTAACAGTCTTTTAAAAGTGACTTGTTTTCCCATACAGCTTAACAAATTCAATTGCATCTGCAATTCAATACTACAGAGGAGGGTTTAGATCAGAATGCAATTTTCTTCCAATGTCCTGTGCAAATGCACACGTACTTGATTGTGAAACAGGTTTAGCAGCAACTCAGGAAACTTTGCAACTCTAACCAAAAATGTTACAGAGTAGAAATCAAGAGAGAAAAGCAAGGGTGCAGTGAATTATGCAGATAAACTCTCCACTGGGTAAAACCGGGTTTTTTCCCTCCTTCTACGAATTTCAGCCTCCAATACAGACTAAAACAACTACAGACTATAATGCTAATTTTGCACACAGGTATTTCAGTACTTAATGTAGTAAGTTTTGAACAACAGGCCCTGTGCCAAAGCTGACCTCTAGATGAACCCTCCAAAAGTTTCATGTATCCACTAATTAGCAAAGTACTATTAGCAATATGATATATGTACCTGCKCCTTGGGGAAATACGTATTATATACCTTTCCATGTTTAGAAATCAGACAAGGACACATCTGGCCTTGTCTGGGGGCGGAGGATCAAACTCCCTTTGTTCCTCCTTGAGCCCTGCCAAGGTTTGGGAGAAACCCAATAGGAGGATAAAACCTGATGTTCCTGCTTTAGAAGTAATGGGGGCTTGCTTRTTACAGAAGCTGGGCTACTCTCACAGCAAAGTCATATTTTGAAAGAATCCTTGTTGCCTGCAAAGGTGGAGGATGCACCACAGGATTTCCCAGCTGCCAGGCATGGTTCTCCAGTCCTTCACTGTGACACCTTTCCTGGACTGATACACAGATCTGAATGAAGGGTACAGTAGGGTAACTGTAACCYTTCTTAATCACTACAGCATTTTTTGTAGTAATGATTAGGTGCATTGCTTATCATTTTGTATTATAGTAAATTACACTATTCCTTAAGTYGGTGTCTGTCTGACCCTACCCGTCAACAAAACACTACTCTAAAATCAAATTCCACCATCCCAATTTACAAAAATATGTCTTACAATACCTTCCTAGAATTGAATCTGAAGTTATATATACAGAAGTGAAGCTTGCTCAGAAAACACAAACCTACTTGAAAACTTTCAGTAATTTATACCAAGTTGTACCAACAAGTTGATCCAAATTTATTATCTCTGCAATGAAACCTGTAAACAGACTATCAGAGAGTGTGTAAAATCAAAAATTTAAAGTTCARGTTGATGAGGAAACACTTAAAAACATGCCTCAAAATTTTCCTGCTAGGTAGTTTGATTTATTATATCACATAACTTTAGTAAACATAAACAAACAAAATTTTGTTGTGGCTATGTTAAACAATATTCACCAGACATTCTGCTTGAGTGAAAGCCAGCACTGTTTTTCTTTAAGTAAAATYGACTAATTACAAATCAAACACATGAATTTCACTTACAATTTTTAGATCAGCAAAACAAGCATGGCTTTTACATGTCYGCATGACATAAATGAGACGCTGCTAATTTTGTGCTCAGATATGTTTCCCTGGCCAACATGTAAGGCTATTTCAAATAAACAAGCACAACTAGAGACTAAGACTTCATGTATATCACCTAACCAGCAATTAAATTGCATGAGAAGCTGAAACCAGATGCAACTGTCTCAAGGGTCTTGTACCTACTCAAACAAATCCTCTGTTTCTTGAAGCCTGKCTCAGGCAATCAAATTCTTAGCAGATGACCCCTCCCAAAAATATTATGCCACGAGAAACAGCAAAGTATTTTGCAGTTCTGTTAGAAGTGGTGCAGGGACAGAATCTGCTAGAGCATGAAATACTTGCAGAATATAAATGTTTTGTAGGATCAGGAAGAAGACTCCTCCTTCCAGATTTTTTTTTTTTTTAAGGAAATATGGTTGTCATGCCAACAGTTAGAGAACAGTGGGCTGCAGCGACAGCTAGTGATGAAGCCTGTTTCTGTCTCAAGAGTTTTCCTGGGAGACTGTCAGTTAATTGTAGGCTGTTCTGGGCAGCAGCACAATCTCACTAAATACTGCCTGTGATCACAGGTTTGGCTTCTGTAATTATTTTGTCCTTCCTMACTCAGATACTTGACCTCCTAGCAAGAAGGGAGCTTGACATACTTGGCCAGTGTACGGGCATGCATACAGACCTTGAGGTAAACTATCCTTGAGGTCCTGTTGGGATCTGCCAGGACCAGAGCTACACTCTMCAGGGCTGTGTGTATCAGCAGAGAGTTCAGGGTCTAACTTAAAAGGAGCCAGCACCTATTCCACAATCAGAGCTGTGGCTGCTAAATGAGGCAAAACTCCTTGGAAGAGAAGAGATCYAGTCAACTCCCCAAGACATAGAAGAGACAGCTCAGGACTACACACCAATATTATGAAACCAACTTAGTGATCAGAAATGCAAAGTTTCATTCAGAAAACCTCATGAGAAGACAGCTATGAAGCTGCAACAGCAGCCACAGCAAGAGAAAAATGTGAGAGGTGTCCCTTGCTGCTGGTAAATCTCCTTCTTTTGTAATACTGCAATAAAAACAGGCCCGTGCTCACCTTTGGAAAATGGCATGACACAGGACATAGCTAAAAGGGTGTCTTTTGAATTGAAGTATTGCTTTTGATTCAGAATTTGTCTTTTATTTTCAGTTCAMCTGCTCTGAAGTAGTTCACTGCACCCAAGTTAACATGAAACAATTAATTCACAGTTTTCATGTGCTATGCATGACACCAGCATAGGTTACAGTGAGGAAGCCACAAAATACRAGTGGCTWATGAARTAGATAGAAGTTTATGCTTATAAAYTATCTACCATCTTTTTTGTTTATACATGTTTATATGTTTATATAGTTAAGTATTCCCTTGAATATGTTGTACACTGTTATTATGACASCTTCTAGAGACATCATTACAGAAAAATCAAACATATTCTCAAAAACATGAAAGTGATGCTGCTGAGAGCACAATGGGTGTGACAAAGAACTCTGTTTCACACACATGAAAAATAAGATAATTAATAAAACCTCACAAAACTTTACTTTACTTACATGCCATTATCTACCCAGCGTAGTGCTATTGGGACTGTGCGTAAGTAACATTACATTATAAATGTAACTCCACCGGAGAGAATAAAAAGYAGTAGTAGCTCTTATGCTTTCATTTATTTCATCACACCTTCAAGTGAACCTAAAAGCATCTTAAACTATGTATACAGTAGAGTTGTATTAGTAATTGCAGCGCACCAYGAAGCAGTCTGTTCTAAGGCAACTTAGCTAATTTGAAAAAATGCTTAATTACTCAACAGAGAGAAGGGAGAATAATTTCTCTCAACAGAATAACAAGCCATGGTGAAAAAGGGGTAACATATGTACCACCTTGCCTAGCAAGGTTTCTAACTCAGCCTCACAAAACAGCCTCAGAAGCAAACAWTCAAAACAAATATCGTCAAGCATATAGGGACATGCTGAAAACTTGTTTTCAGAGTAGCCCTTTATAGCTTTCTATCAAATGGTCCAGCACTTCAGTGTTTTTAGTGTCTTTAGAAAGACAAAACAGAAGTTATGCCTAATGAATCTCAAGAGAACACCAAGGTGACCAGAAGTTCACCCAAGGACAGGCTTAAAATTYGGAGTAATTTTGGTGAAAAAACCCTTGAAAATTATTCAAGGGCATATGCTAAATCCTCTTAGGAAGGAAAGATCGACAAAATGAAACATGACTTTGAAAATCTGGCAAGGAAGTAGAGCCACAGAAAAGGATTAAGGTCTTACTCTGTATCAAAAATTTAGCATGAGACAATACCTTCCATGTTAGAAAATGAATTACTGGACTGTGAGGTATAAGTACCACAGAAGTTATGCAAATGAMCTCGACTCCTCCTTATTCAAATGACTCTGCATCTGGAATTCTGATTTCTAGCTTTTGATCAAACTTGTAGAAAGATGTCAGTTCACATGTAGAACAACTATGGGAAGTCAGTGAAAACAATTCAGAGGTCTAGAAAACAGGAACTAAGGGAATAGAGTGCATAAGCATGGTTGTTAACCTTCAGAATTTACTCAGCTGGGAGACAACTCTTCCACAACACAAAGAAATGTTTAAAAAAAGAGTGGCATCAGGCTTCTCTGCATGAGCTGAGTTATTAGGACAAGGTAACTAGCTTAAAATACAACTGGAAAATTCAAATAAAATGTAATAAAAAGCCAAACAGGTAAAAACAATCCACTGGGACTTCTAAGTTCACTACTCAGAAATGCCTAGAAGAGGTCAGGACCTGAACTTCTATTATAAATGACACAGGACTGGATGATTCTGCCCATAGTATGACAGGGATCAGATGATTTCTTTTAGGCCTTTTTTGACAATAAAGCACTCAAAACAAGTATTACAGCCAAGGCATGTCACAAAACATGAAAGCCAGAGCTAACTTCTATGCTGCCATAGGCAGAGTGTTCCATCAGTAAGAAAAGTAGCTTAAAATTACCCTGAGTAGACACACACTATACTGCAAGCACTTCCACTGTAGGATAAGGTAAATCTTCAAGAATCCAAACAGGAGTTTAYGTTTCTAAATCTTTCTTCCTGACTGACTGCTTGAATGTCAGGTATCAAACCTCTGTAGTTTCACAAACTTGCCGAAATTTACAGCTGGTGARTAATTCAGGCTTTTTCTCCCCTCAGCAACAGGTTTGTTTTAGCTCATAGTACAGTACTGCACAATGAAGCCTCCCAAAAATCCCATTTTAAACTAAGTACGTAAGATTTTTACCTATCTTTAGTGAATTACACACAAAACCTATATTGCATATTCTTGTTGCTATCGTCTGTAATCATTCAACAACAAAAAATTACTGTCAAACTATATAAATTCTTTTTGCACTTACAATACATTATTTTTAAGTTTTGGAAATCATACTATTTTCAAATTTCTGAAAAGTCTTTCCAACAATCATTTCTCACCTCTTTACCGTGCTCTTGGTACCACAATGAAAAGAAAGATGGATTATTATTCATACAATGTAGATTTCAAAGAACAGCAAGAGACAAAATCCCAGATTTGGTGTTAGTTAAGTGTAGACTCTTTGCTTTCAGGTCTTTAATTCTTAAATAATTTATCAAATGTTTTGATCTCAGTGGAGCCAATAAATGCTCAAGACTTGGAAATTAAATAGCCTGAGAGAAAGAAAATTTAAGTCAAAATTTCTGAATTCTTAAAAAGATTAAATACAGGTATTTAAAAATATAATAGGCTTGTGTGGCACAGAAAGTTTTAATATACYCTGACTAATAGTTTCCATGAATATTGAAGAATTTTTCATGAGTCTGAAAAACAACACTTAAAAAAGTACCTGAAGATGAGAGACCCATGGAAATAAGAACAGTTCCAATAGAATGCAATCACAGTCCTGACTCAGTAACACTAGTAACTTAGTAACACTGATTTAAGTTTCTGCAGCGCAGTTCAAAACTTACTTATATCTTCAACACAGCAGCAGAAGCTGGATAATGGGGACTCTGCCTGGTTGGAGAGCCCTAAAATTGTGCTCTCCCTGGTGCAGTCCCCAAAACGAAAAGAAAAACCCACCACAAGTGAGTAAATTTCAAGTGTAGGAAACCATCAACCAACAACCTACCCGCAGCCACTGCTTCTCTGTGAGAGCATCACTGTAGTCCACATCCCTGCGCTGACGGGATCCCCTTCCAAATATTTTCTCTTCTTCTTCTTCACATGTAAGCCTTTCCACTTCAGCATCATCCTTAATAATCCAGGATGGTAACTCATCCTCCTCCATCAGGCGAGGTTTACGTTTAGGGTTTCTGGCATCCTCCCTGCGACGATCCATGTCCATGCGCTAAAACGGAAATTGGCAAAGGATAAAAAAAAAGCTTTAAAGGCAATTATTAAGTGAACCGTGTCAAAATGCCCACCTCTCTAAAAACACCTCCCAGGTATCTCCCTTTCAGAATATTCCTAAATGCTTCTAAAATGYTGCTGTAAAAAGAAGCTACACTCAATTGGTCACTTCCAGGCATATTCACTACTTCATAACCAGCTTTCACTGGAGGAACTAAGACAACACAGAGCCAAGTGACACAAAGCAGATCACAAAAACACTGCTGTCCCAGTAAGATTTTACCACTATGTAACTAAAAAGAGTAACTAAAAATACACCAGTTTTGTTACCATGAATATCAGAAGAAAATTTAAAAGTTGGTATAAGAAACAAAGAATCAAAGGAGAAATAATAAATTCAGAGTCAGAACCCCTTCAACATGCTTGAAACCCTGAGTTTTTTTCTGATCTTACTGCTGTACCAGACAAAAATGAAAACACAAAAATATCAGATAAGCTTAGGTGAAGTGTTAAGAACATTAGAAGGTAAGCTAAGACATTCAGCTGAAATTTATAYAATCATTCATTTCAACTGTGGTGGATGACAGCTCGGATATGGAGACAGAGGATACATTCCCACGATCCACTGTAGGCTCATCAGTGAGGTGTTTTATAATCCTCCTGGGGAAGCATCCACCTCTATGAACTATGTGTTGGCCTGGCTTCCTACAGTCCTGTGAACTGCATCTGCATTGTCTTAAGTACCCAAATCAGGTAATATGAATAGGCATTTCAAATAGGCCATTTGAATAGTCATACAGTACTTAACACTCAGTAATCAGCTGCTAAGCAGAGAAAACAAACAGATGGCCACCAACMTTTTTGTATTTGAAAAAAATTCTGTAAATAGATGGGCATCAGAATTGGCTGTAGCACTGTAAGAGGTTACTGCTTTGGCCACTAAACCTTCATAAAAAACTGTTCTCAATTATGTGCAAACGTCTCCCCAAGTGTACATGATGCTGCACTTAGCACATGCTGCCAACTAGACATATCATCCTTCTAMAACCTTAGCCAAAACACAGACATGTATGAATTCAGAGGTGTTATCTCTCCAGAGGGACAGCTCAAACCCAGMCAGATTTAAAAACTGAGGCTTAGTGATGGCACCATTGAATATGCTGAATCTTCTCACATCTTGGCACTTTTCAAACATGAGCATTTCTAAAATACTACCTCAGCAAGTGCATGTTACAACTTGCTTTCATCATCTTGCCTTGTGCACTATCTGATTTCTAAAGGGAGTGAAAAGCAGAAAGCAAGATGTGTGTCTTCAGTCTGCAGGTCCAACTACGTCCAAGAAGCAACTATAAATACATGGGTGTTTTCCCTGTTCCCCATTACTTCAGACAACAGTGAATGGGCTGTGCAGCCTGTAGTTTTTTATAGGAGACTTCCATATTTCACCTTTTGAAGAACATCTTATTCAATTTGAATTAATTTCAAAATGTCTCTCATTCAAGCCAAACATGTGACAGTTTATTGCTAACATGACAACCAGAAAGCTGCACCAAGAGACAGCTCAAATGGGATAAATTAAATAGATTTCTCTATTTCTGTTATTTAGCAGAGAAGTTGAGTGAAGTCAAGAGACATCATATTTTGATGACATTAAGAACATGAAGTCAATGCTGAAACTTATATATTTCTTCCCCAATGAACATGTTTCTTTGTCTAACAAAAAGACTATTATGAAAGTATATTCTAATAGCTGTTTTGTGATATAAAAGCACTTGGGAAGGGAAAATAAAGACAATCTCAGTTAATCTGACATATCAAAGATACAAACTGACTTTTTTTTCTGAGGATACTACTCAAAACTGTATTTATATCTGGGAAATCTCTGGTTCTATCTTTCCAAAACCTGTGTTTCAAAGAGATATATCTACATTAGTCGTATATAACTAAAATAATAGAGTAACTAGTTCACTGTCCTCAGTAAGGCCTAAATGCTAAAAATAATATGCTACAAATACTTAAACCTAAGCAAAGAACTTGAATGTTGGCACACTCAAGGCCTAAAATTTCCAGTTTGGAAAAACCACAGAGCACTGCTGTCCTGTGAATTGYGAATGGTTATCTTAAATTTTCCAAATTAAAACTAAAAGAGTCCTTGAAAAAAAAATTGAAGCCACTCAGTGTAAAACCTAAAATTATAACTAAGAGAGTCCTTGAAAAAACATTCAAGCCACTCCGTGTAAAACCAGTAATTTATACACTCAATTCTACTAGATTTCCATTTTCACTTCAAGGAGATTARGTGTATTAGCACAACAGGAGTTTTGGTATCCATTTGGCCTTCCACTTGAAAGGCATTTTTTACATCAAAAATCAAGATTTTTTTAATGTTTTCTTTATTTAAGCAATTTTAACACTAMAAGGAACACTTTATTTTCCAGAAAAGTAACTTATTGAAGGATSCCGAAGAAATGACAAGAGTACAGATCACAAAACCCCACTGATTTTTCTCTGAGTATTTTCTAAATTTTTTTTACAATGTGAAGCCTCTAAAAGCCATGGCAGCGAAGGCCACCTGTACCTTCTTTCTGAACAATAAATYTAGTTCTACAGCTACATTTCAGGTCCTGTGTCAGGTAACACTTCTAACCAGAAAAGTAACACTTCTAACCATCTACAGAAGAGATGTTCATGGAACTGATCTCTCTTGTAGATTGTTTTGGAACTGCTCACTCCAAATTAGTAAAATACATAAAACACATGCTTTTACACACCTAGGACTAGTTAAATTAACAAACYCAAACACATTTTTGTTGGGTACTGCAGTCTTCTGAATTCTGACTACGTATGCACAACTTTAAAAGGKAATGAGGTGGCATAGGTATCTACAGTAAGAATACAGACTACCTTTTGCTCTTTATCTGACTATGCAAGACTTGAAATATTGATAGACAAATTTGTGTCAGGGGTGGGGTTTAGGTTGGATATCAGGAAAAGGTTCTTCACCCAGAGAGTTGCTGAGCACTTGCACAGGCTCCCCAGAGAAACTGTCACAGCGCCTGACTGACACAGTACAAGAAGTGTTTGGACAGTGCTCTCAGTCACATAGTATGATTCTTGGAGTGTCCTATGCAGAGCCAGGAGCTGGAATCGACCCTTGTGGGTCACTTCCAGCTCAACATATTCTGTGATTCTGTGATAACTGTCTTTACTCCAGGTTTGTCAACTGTTTTACATTAAGTAGCCTTCAAATAGCCTGAAAGTTGAAGCAAACAGACTTAACTTCATCAGCTACTTTCAATCATGGATTAGTTCTTTTCTTCTGGGTCTGAAGGAGAAATCAGAATCTCTTTTCTAGCTCCAAATCCACTTTCACAGAACTCAGGGGTATGTTCAGTCAATAATGCAGATGGCATTATTTGAGTTTTGGATCAAATGGCCACCTCTTGGTTTGTGTCATGTAAATCTTACACTCAAATCACTGATGGTAAGTTTAAAAAGACAGGTGTTTGTAAGCACTCCTTTTCTGTGCAACCTGGCTTTAGTGATTTCAGTTCTGATGAACACTTAATGAATCTTAGCACAAAACCACTAAACTGGGAAGTCAGCAATGACAAAAGAATAGTCACATGGGGGAATAAGGCCGTTTCCAACAGTGTAGGTGAACAGTTGTAACTTAGGTAAAAAGAACCCTGCATGCTTTTATAACAGCAAATTTTTACAGATGAATTCTTGAGCAGAAGACAATGAGGGACTAACAACCTGTACTGGGTACACAGGTTTTGCACTGGTCCCATCAGCATTTGTTTCTGTGGATACCACCAGATACACTTCCATTTATGCACACAGGAGTGTCTGTCATTTTCCACCTTGCAGAAGAAAGCAGCCTCTGTAGAATTAGGAGGCATGGTGCTTTACCATCAAGTACTTAAGTATTGCCGTGTACTGGTGTCAGTGAAGCCCAGAGGTCCTCTAGCAATCCTCAGACCATACCAACACTAAAAGGCAAGAGCCATGCCTACAAAGGCATTTGAGTAATTATCCCATCAGTTCTGTAGTAGCATAAACAAAACGGGAACTACTAAAAAAAGGAAGTGGCTCACATTTGAATCACTAGCTCTATTTTGGTAACTGTTCCAACAGTTTTAGCAGCAGAGATGCGGCTAACCGGATTCTTGAAAAAACCATCAACAATACCCCAGTTAACTCACCAGATAACACCACTGTTAGTCCACTAATTTATTACCTTGTTAAGTTCCTGTAGTTGTCCTTGCCAATATCAAAGTCCACAAGTAAGAAATGGCTAGTAGTAAAAGTATGCTGTAGAATTAGCAAGCCAAACYGTGACTGACATTTTTGCACTATAAATTTCTCAGGCTGTGTCAAACTCTTCCTCCAGATTGTCACTGTTTCACTGACAGCAAGCATCTCTCAAGTCTTTCTGTCATTTGAGGAACACTGTATTTAAGGGGACTACACTTCTTTCCTCATATGAACAGTGCAAATAAATAAAACCTACTCCTCCGGTAAAGTTTTGACAAACTTGAGTGACGAAAAAGTTAAGGCCTTTATTAAAAACAATAGAGAAGATAACTTTTTATGATTACACCATCCTTACCATAAAGAGATCAAATTCCTCCTCACGTCGAGCAATCATCTGATTCAGTGTCTCATCATCAGGAACTTCATCTTCTTCCTGGTTGGAAAGATGGATAAAATCATTAGGAAGTACTCACATGCAGCTTGAACCAACAGCCTCCACCAGTTCAGAGCTCCACTGACCCTCTTTCACTGACAACATGTGTGAAGCACTTAAACTGAAACTAAACCATTTAAAGTGTTCAGCTATTCAGAAGTAACAAAACAACATGGTGAGAATGACAAAYGAGACTTATTACTGCCTTCAAAATCTGAGAATGAGGAAATGAGCAAATACAAACCCAGGAAATTTTGGGTTGTGGTTTTCCTGGGTCAGAAGCACAGTTAAGTGCTCTGGTTAAAATTGATGCATTTCCTACTGTTCTGCGATTCTGCAAAACTCATTCAGAAATACCATTCTGGATTTTGAGGTCTTTTCCATCAAAGCAAGGAGACTGAGAAACTCCKGATTAAATTAAAAGAACAAAACATGTTTTTATCCTGCCAAATAACCCTGCTAAATCACTTTCTCTTGATCATTTTCTGCTTACAAATTGAGATGTGAACATTTTACTGCAGATGAAATGGATTATTCCATAAAAACAGAAACAGACACCATAAAACAATTTAGAACTGTAGTCTTCAACTRAAAATGTTAAAGCTGAAACTGTTATGACACCCACTTTAAAACAAAGCCCAAAATATTCAGTCTTCCTCCCTGAATTATTCTGAAACCACAGACAACAGGTCACCCTACATGGGGCTTTCTGAACCTATGTTACAATATGCTACAAAACCATAAATTGTCCTAAAAACTCATGTTTTGAACCCAGTTTAACAGGAGTATAGAATGCTGCATGTAGCACGCAAAAAGCTAATATCCTGTAGCTTTTTTTTCAGAAATAAGGAGTCATTTCTATATCCCCGCATCTTCCCTCCAGTGCCTGGATTTCTACACCTCAGAAAAACCCCAAAACAACTCTCATTAATGCAATTCTCAAGGAACATCTTTGTACCTTAATGAACCTATAATTTAAATTTTAACATGAACCAGGCAACTGTGAAAATGATTAAGAGAGTTAGAAGAGTTCTTCTAGAGAGAGTGAGAAGAGTTCTTCTCACTTCTAGTCACTGCTCCGTCACTGATCACAAAAAGGAAGTCACACAGGTTGCACAGAGAAAAAAAGATCCTTTTATAAATGTCACCAWCACAAAAGGCCCACATATTTCCTTATTATCTCAGAGTAACTTTTGACCTGAAAAAAAAAGCAATCTCACAGCAGAAGCTGTAACAACAGTGTCTGCATTATCAGCAGTTAGGCTGAATAATCCTGTTGCCAAACAGGTAGGCTTGGCAGAAGAAAAAATTATAAATGAACTCAAATACCAACAAAAAAATTACACTACAAACAAGTAACTTCTAAGCACTTGTCATTCATTGCTATTATTCTAATAAAACTTTCTAAATACACAAAAATTACCTCTCTGCTTTATCTAGTACTGCTAAAAGAAAAAAACAGATTAAAAAAAAAAAGAAGAAAGAAAAATAAAAGGAGCTTTGATGCTGAGCTTAAAAAAAACTCCACCTACTAAAAAGGATGAACAGAACATAGTACTCTACATACAGGTGTGAGAAGTTTAAAGCATGCTTAGCATGAGAATATTTAACCAGATGATCATTGAACAGTATCTTTGTCAGACATGCCAGTCCACATTTGCAAGTCGAAGTTGTGTCAAKATTGTTCATAATTTAACTTTTAATTGAGAGATTTACTTTATTCCCATCAATCTGCTGCTGGATACCCAGTGTTGCTGCAATGAAGGAGGAATTCTGCACTGCTGACCAGTGCAGGATGGTGCAAATTCAATTCCTCTTAGTCCTCAAGAAGTTGAGTGTCTGGGCAGAGTTTTGCACAGTCTCTACTCATAGAGAAGTATTACCTGAAAGCTTCAGCTAGGAGTCAGACTGCAATATCAGTGCTTTAAAGACTGGTGCTGGGCTATGGCAAATAAATTTTAAAAAGCCCTTTTTTAAATCTGCTTGCTTCAGGATGGCAGACTAAACATATTTGAACAACACAAGAAACAAATTGTTCTGAAGGCATCTACAAAATATGGCATGTCACACAGGCCTGAGCTACAGCCCTGACTTCTGAAACTCTGTCAGATAAATGCTTCAGAAACAAATGCAATCCTATTTTTTAAAAAAAATTCACAGGATTACTGAAAATGTCTGCTGGTTTCAAGTTAATCTATCTACTCATAATAGAAAGTGTGGTCACTTTGGAACTACAGGTTTACTTGATCAGAAACAGTACGTATGTATATMAACAAATTTCTGCATTACCACCACAAATAAAAGACAATTACTGATAAAAAGTGTTTGTCACTCTTCTTCAATTTCTACGAAAAATACTAAAACAATACAGAATTTCACCTTAATCACGCTTTTCTAAATGCATAATGCAGACTTTTACACAAAAGGATTGATGACTGCAGAAGTAAACTCCTTGATCTTTGAAACTTTACTCCACATAATGAAGGATGCCAGTGAAACACAGGCTGTAGAACCTTCTATCAGTGTGCACCTTATTCAGACACACAAGCCCCACTCAGAAGCAAGATCAGTCTCAAAAGCTCTGTCTTTTGGCCACTACAGGGTATTGTCAAGCTGGGAAAAAGTCAGTGCTGATCAAAAATTTCTCTGTGTGTGTCATCAGTATAACTGACAYATTTATTTAATTTCTCCCAAATATGGCTTTTGTCCAAACACTGAATTTTGTTCAAATTAAGAGAAGAGTCTGCAGTGACAGGCAAAATAATGGGTTCACCATCCCACATTCACAGTTCAACAGAAGAACACAGTGAAAAGAGAGGGACACTCAGTGACTTTATAAACCTCACTTCCCACTGTTAAAAGAAAAGACTTGGCAGTTCTTTTTAWACAGCTAATTATTTCTCAAAGAGAAAGTGATGATGAGAAATCCAGGCTGGACACAGTACCAGAAACAGTTACTTCCTGGCTTGTCCTAAGCCCAAGGCACATCAAAGCACAGATTCTAACTCTCTAACAGTTTCCAAAGAAAGCACAATAAACATTGCCCTTCAAACTTATATCTAGGTAATGCTAGCTGCTCAGCATGTCTGAAAATCAAATTGCCTAGGTGAACATATATATTGGACTTAGGAAATGGTTTATAATCTGTCCTGGAAAAAGTCTTGGATCAAATGCAACTATTAGCCAAAATTATACAGGGTAGAATGGGTTTTAAGTTGCAATGGCTAATTCTACACTAAGATTTAACCATAATCATTACATCATAACCGTAATAGGTTACAACCTATTACTGCAACCATAAAAAAAGATAAAAATTATTTCTCTGAATGGATGTTAAGAAATTATAATGAACTTTTAAATTTCAAGAGTTATGAAAATCTTTGTAAGTGATGAATAAAGGAAGAGTCAGTACTTCCTGAGTAATTATTTCTAACTACCTTACCTCATTTTCTTCTTCATGCTCCAATATGGCTTGCAGGAAGGCTCTCCTTTCATGGCTTGAAGATTTCTGATCAAACATTCCTGCCTGAATAACTTTCTGATCTACATTCAGCTTGTACTTTGCTGCAGCAAGTATCTTCTCTTCCACACTGTTGACAGTGCACAGTCTCAGGACTCTCACTTCATTCTGCTGACCAATTCGGTGAGCTCTATCCTGGGCCTGCAAGTCCTATTAGGCAAAGAACACAGAGAGTAATTAAATAGAGAGAATGAACACAGATAATTAACACTCTTCTTGGAAGTCTTGCTTCCCTTACTTTTACATGTGGCCACTGAGTATTATGTGATTTGCATACATTTGCACAATAGTTGAAAACACGTGCATGTAACTATGTACTTCCAGGGATATTGAACTTACTTTCATAAAAAAAAAAAAAAAAAAAAAAAGGTGGCAAAGGCATAATTCAGTTACCCCTTCTGGCTTTTTAAAAAAAGCCGAAATGATGTGATATCCTCTTTTTCTGGTAATCTGTATTAGCTCTAACCACCAGAGAGTAAATTCAGTGTCTCAGGCCAAGACTATTGCACTCACATGGTCACCTAATTTCATGAGACAGGCAGCATTCAGCACAGCCTTTACTAAAGTACACTAAAGCATATTACTAATACTACTTTTTTAGCCTTTACTTCACTAGAAGTATACTACTAAAGTAGTACTAAAGTATACTACTAGTATACTGAAGTATTGCAAACTACCAAAGGCTGAGGAGCTGGTTATCATATCCTAAGGGTTAAAGAATGAGTACAGTCATACAAATGAAGCAGGTTTATAACACTCCTAGCACTGAGTACACACCAAGACTCAGATAAAACACATATGCAGGCACAGAATTACCTCACCAATTCAAACCAAAATATTTCCTGATAGTGGCAGTTTGCCTCACTAATTCCTATCAAAGCAGCATTTTATCTCTTACTTGGATTTTTTCCTTTCGTCCCAGGCTATAACATCTATTTAAAGAAGCAACTCAAAAAAACATCAGGGATTCTTTACACATCTCATGAAGATACGAAAATAAAAATAACCTGATGAGGATTCCAGTCACTGTCAAAGATTATAACAGTGTCAGCAGCCTGGAGATTTAAGCCTAGCCCTCCAGCCCTTGTACTCAGCAAGAAGATGAAGTATTGTGACCCAGGTTCATTGAACTTCTTCAACAGGGCTGCTCGATCCTCTGATTTTGTTGTGCCTGAAAAAAAAAAAGAAAAATATCATATAATAAAGATGTGAACTGAAGTAATATAAATACAATGTCTGTTGCCAAAAGTACATGTGAAAGGGTTATTTTACCGTGCTGCTTTTTGACATCTCTGCCACATTTTCCATAACACAGGCCATGAATGTTTAGGTCAATTGTCTATCACACTGATGATATGGACTTCTCTTTAAATGCATTTGTTTTGACATGTCTGAAGTAGATCTTAAAATGTTGGCTAACACTGTTAAACCTTTTTATAACTCACATAAATTTCAATTGAAGCTACTATGTACAAACAGAAGAGAGCTCTAGTTTTGATTAATGCCTTCCGGCTACAGCAGCATTAAATATTTTTAAAAGCTACTTATACAGAGATTTATCAAAATGTCACTATTTGCCTTCGGAGTCATAGTTAATACCGAAAGACTGAAAATTCTTAAAATAACCCATCTTGAGTGTGATATATGTATAGAAAATGAAGTTATTAATATTTTTTTCTATTACTATGGTGGGCTGCTCCCCAGCTGGCTTCCAGATACACCCCCCCYGCCTCCCCAAACTCAGCAGTACATGAGGAGGAAATAAGACAKAAAAGCTCCTGTGCTGAGATAAAAGCAGCTTAATGAAAGTGAAAGGTGTGTATGCAGTGACAAGAGGAATTTATTTACTGCTTCCCAGCAACAAMCAGATGTCCAGCTGCTTCCTGGGAAGCAGGGCCTCATCACCTGTAATGACTAATCGGGAAGAAAATGCCATAACAAGTCATGTCCCAGCATCCTCCTCTTTTCCCTCAGGTTTTACTGCTGTTCACAACCCTTTGGTCAACCTGGGTCCCAGTTTGAGGGACCCAGGGTGTTTGGAGAGAAAGCCTGGACACTGCAAGTGCTGCTCAGCAATAGCAAAACACTRGGGTGGTGTCACTGGTGGTTTTACAAACCATAAATGTAAAGCACAGCATTACATGGGCCACCAGGAGGAAAATTAACTCCATCCCTCCTGCAGCCACCACAATCACACAGCCAAACTGCTGTCCCACTTCTGACACAGTGAACCCCATAATAAGCTCATGAATTGGGAGTAAAYACTCCATGTAGGAACACAGCTGGACAGAACCTGCACAGCTGGACAGAACCTAGATAGATTGCATCCCAGCATGGAAATATCTGTCATTATGGAACTGGGAAAGAAGAAAAAGGGTTTATGTAATTTAATGAACTACCTGAAAAAGACAATGAGGTGTATTTACCGTACTGTGTCTTGCCATAAACTTTCTACCATGAAAAAGAATGAATTTGAAAATACATGATGTAGAGTAATCTAAAACATTTAAAAAGCAGTGTAATTTATCCTTCTTTAATAGAGGTATTAAAACACAAGCAGGCCAGAGGTGTGAAGAGGGCTTTGTTAGCACACTAATATGTTCTTCAGGTGATTTCGGCATTCTATGGCACAGTGATACAGCTCATTTGTGTGTCCATTTCACAACCCCATTTTACATCCAAGGATGATACTGGTTCCAATTCATGTTAATGAATATTTGCAGAGGAYGAGAGTATTTCTTGGTACTACTTTTTCTTCTGAATAAAGAATGAAGCTAAGAGTCAATTTAAAACACTGTTAAAAATACTCAGAAGAAACTTCAAGTTTCACTTATACTCTGTATTTATCTTAAATCATTGCTTCTCTACTAAAAAAGTATTCTGATAAACACTGCTGGTCCTATGTAATACTATTATGTGTGAGACAAAACATGAAGTAAAAATGATCACTATTTAAGAAGCTCAGTATGAGGCAGAGAACATCAACATGGAAGACGACCAAAATAGAAACTTTYTTCAAACAGGTTTAAAACTCAGGTGGGATATGCTATTTTTAGTTTTTCTTCCATAAAATTATGGGAATCAATTACAAAACCAAATAGATTGGAAAAGACCTCYGAGATGGAGTCCAGCCTTTGACCAAACACCACCTTGTCAGCTCAACCATGGCACTAAGTGCTACATCCARTCTYTCCTTAAACACCTCCAGGGATGGTGACTCCCCCATGTTCCTGAGAAGGCCATTCCAATGCCCAATYACCCTTTCTGTGAAGAAATGCCTCCTAATGTCCAACCTGAACTTCCCCTGCAGCTTAGGACATGCTCTTGCCCTGTCACTGGTTGCCTGACAAAGAGCCCAACCCTCCTTTCAGGGAGTTGCAGAAAGGGATCAGGTCACCTCTGACCCTCCTCTTCTCCAGGCTAAACAACCTCAGCTCCCTCAGCTGCTCCTTACAGGACTTGTGCTCCAGACACTTCACCAGCACTGCTGCCCTTTTCTGGACATGCTCCAGCACCTCAATGCCCTTCTTGGAGTGTTCAGAGATACTGAACAGAATGAAGATATTAGTATCTAAAATGTTTCTAAACCCTCTTTTCATTCAAAGTAATAAAACATATCTACACATGAAGAAATGGAGGCTTTTGATCTTCCTGTGAAATTCAGACAACACACYGAAATTCAGATGTCCTGTGAAGGACAGCATTTGAATTTGAAACAGAAAAAAAATGAATTTATTCCATTGGAATACAGGCCTAACACTGGCATTACCATCTCTTATCATGAGAATATTTTCAGGCAACTTAGAGAGTGATGACTGATTGGGACCCTGGATTTTTAAACCCTGTGTGGAAAAGAGATGAGCCTCTAAGCAGCAAATTTATACATAATCTGCATTCCTGGAAAAGACCTGAGTGTATACCAAAATAATCCATTGACCAAGTGGTCTGCGGGTTAAACAGATAAAAGAAAACACTGAAAGAGACAGAGGAAATTACTTCTATCAACAGAAGCAAAAAGTATGTCCTYCTCTGTAACTTGTCAGGAAGAATACAGGAAATACTAATAAAATGCCACTGAAAGATCTACTGATAATTTCATGGTAAATACACTTGGAGGACTACGAAATAGCATTTTGAACCTGTTTTCACTTTTGTGTAGTCACAACACGTGACTGTTACGAAAACACCTGGAGGAGAACCCAGGGCTCCCATGCCCAGACTACCTCTTATCTTAGTATTTATCCTTTTTTCCACCTAGCTTACCATCGAGACGCAGGTAAAGGAAATTTCTAAATGCAAAGTAATCCTCCATAATGGTCATGAGTGATGTCATCTGACAGAAAAGAAGCACACGATGGTTGGTGGCCCGTAACTTTGGTAGAATACGATCGAGTAGCTCAAACTTCCCTGAGGCCCGATAAAGTTCAGCTCTGTTGGAGAGAAGCAGCACAGTAAATGCCAGAGTAAGCCCAACAGTTTAAAATTCTGTAGTCACTATCATGTCAGAGTATAGCAAAAAGACTGATTCACTTAATCTAAACACGACTAATAGCACTTTTCTTTCTTTAAAATTGCACGTTGATTAAAATAAATACAAGTGAAGTTCTGTTTTCCTGATTTTTCTTCAATTACAAAAACTGTGCCAACTTTCAATTACTCAGTTCTTTTTCTTTTTTTATTAAAACAAACATTTTTTCACAGTTAGATAAGCAATCCTTAAGCTACGACATTCACCTGCTATTTTGATCTCAGCTGGCATTAAAAACAACTTTGAAACTGCAGTTTCAAATTGTATTCATCAGRCATTTGTTGGAAACAACTCCCTTTCTACTCAACGATTGTGCACATGGAAGTGAAATACTGCAAACTGAACTAATATATGGAGATAGTGCCAGGAGTCTGATACAAGACATACCCTTTAGCCACAGAACCTTAGCTGTCCTGAACAGTATTTAGTTGCTTTGATTAACTACTCTTTTGTCTTCTATTGAAAGAATTGCAAAACCAACTCCTAGCACTGGAATTCCACCCATAACCCAGAAAATGAATAGAAGTAAACAGAATGTCTAAATTAGCACCACAGTGATGTACTTTAGAGAAATAAACTTCAAGCAACTTTTCTCTAACCTTGAGTCTGTACTCTCAAAATACAATTCATCATTAGCAATGGCACAAACACCAGAAGATACACAGCCTTTTGATATGCACAAATATGTAAACAGCCAAAGACTAAACTGTTTTGGATACAAATATTCTGYTATACTAGCTAAGGACACAAACTCTGGTGTACTAGACAAGAAAAAAAAAWATCATTAAAACCTAAACAGGAAGAAAGTTAGGTGGATGATACACACTTTTTGTTTAGAAAGCATCCACTAACTTGACATTTGCACACAGTGTCAACAAAAATAAAGCAAATCTTTTTCATTTCAGATAATGGAAGAMATGCTACTTTAATTTGGAAAAGAGATAGTAAAGAAGGAAAAGTAGGAGGCAAAAGTAACAAGAAACAGAAGAAAATCCTAASAGATATCTCTAAATTTAGAGTCATCCCAATGAATTCCAGATGATATGTTATTTCCAAATAAGGGGGAAAGGAAGACACGAGCCTTTTCTGTCTGCCATCCTGAAAGAGAYGGACAGTCATGAAAAGATCTTACAACACTTCTACTACTCTACTATTAGTACTGCAACAGTACTATTAGGTTTTGCTTTACRTACATGCCCTGAACTTCCTCTGCCTTCCTATGGTTTTGCTTTACATATGTACCCTGTACTTCCTCTACCTCTGTATAAAATGCTTGAGTTTCCTAAYATGCAGCTTCCAGAAAAAGAATGTGATCATTGATTCCAATACAACACTATGGACAGCAGGAAAAACAGAGAGTTACCCATTGATGACACCATTTGAGTAGCCCAGGTGTTCAGCAAAGGACTCCTGCAAAGTTATAAGCAATAAACGTATTACAAACTACACAGCAASCCAAAACTATGCATTCTTGTAGAAATCAAATTAAAGATATGAGTATTGTGGTTTGAGTTCAATGATGTTCATACTCTTGGAAACCACCTTGTGGCAACAGTGTGCTGCTTCATGTTTTCCTGTGTACAGTTATTTSAAATTCATGATTTGCAGAAGTGACTTCCGCAGCATACATTTTACTAGATTACAAATATGTTAGAATATTAATTAATTTATACTAATCAGCAGAATAKCCATCTGTGAATTACTCAATTGCTCAGCACACAAGATCATGAAGAGTGGAAACTACAACAATAATAAATCACAGTAGGTAATTGATTATATTTSCATAAATTTGGCTATATTCCAGATATTTATCACACTTTCTACCTTTTCAGATATATTATATCTACATACTTAGGTCCTGTTGAGAGATGCTATACAGGTAGTACACTTTTGCTGAAAAATCAAGATGGATGGAATACAACAAGAGTAGTTGACATTGCAGAAAATCAGCAGCCTGCTAACTACTAAAAAGATTTGAAACATGACATTTTGAACCAGTGTCTATATGCAATAAAATTGGTGTGTGTGAATACCAAGTTGCTCTGGGTTGTCTTAACAAAAACCCCTTCACTTTTAAAAGATACTGCTCTATAAAATCAAATACTTTAAAAATAGACTTTGGATTATAAATAAAAACATGACACTTCTTGATTATAATACATGTTTTTTTCAAATCTGTCCTTTCCAGTATAAATTAKGTGGACAGAGATGTCCCCTCCCACACACATAAGCTTTAGCAGTTTTCTATTATCTTAGCAATCTGAATAAAAAACAACTCTCAAATTCAAACCTATGAGTCTTACCTCAATGTGCTGGAACATGTATGGATGATTGCATATCTTTCTCAATTGCATGATAGTGTTCATAAGAGTTTTTGCTCCACCTTTTCCCTATGGGTACAAATGATACAAACCAAATGATTAATTTTTTAGCTTATGAATATGCCCTTTTGAAATATTTTTATCCCAAACCCAAACATTACATCACTAATAAAAAAAAAACCCAAATGGCAACAATAACAAAACTCCCCAATAAGAAAAAAACAAACCAGGCCAAACCAAAACMACAAAAATCAAAAAACTATTGTACAGTKGTCCTGSTRTATTTATTCACCTGTCATAAGGATRCTCTGTAATGAAAAAGGAARACCTGGAAGCAATCCATGAAGTGCACTACATTTCTACCTGCAGTACCCTTGGTGGGAAGCAGAGCATCTCTTGTCCTGATTATTTATATTGTTTATTATGAAACCATACAAACTCCATAGTGTCTAAACACTCCAACAGCAAGTAATTCTAGCTGGATTCTTTTCAATTGCACACTAACTTCTCCAGTCTGTTAACTCAATATATAGGTTTCTCACCCCAGGCTGAGTAAAACATCAGGCCACAGCTACTAAAATRTTACAGCTCACCAAATTCACGAGTCATATTATTTAAGGAAATATATTCTCAAAACATACACTGCAGTTAATCTTGTAGAATCAGGACACTCCTCAGACAGTCAGGTGTCCCAGACCAAACTGTATGGTTAAAAACTAACTGCAGCTGGTCAATGTAAGTTTGAGAACAATGTTAATCACATCAACATTGCCAAAAACGTGTTGCTTTCAAATGTAATTTTGTTTTGTTTCCATTTTATARAAATGTAATCAGAGTGGCACCAATATTCCAAGCTTACCATATGACTAATTCAGAATTATTTAAAAAATCTCAGCCAAAACAATTCACCAACTCTGAGYTGTAAACTAGGGGAAAACACAGTACTTGATTATAATATATACTAACAATATTCTAGCCTCTTCTGGGAAATACAGAAGAAAAATCATAACTTTGATCTAGAGCACAGATTATCCATTTGAAGGAGGAATTCCACATATTTAAAACTTGKTTTTGCTCTTTCCAAGATCGTCTCAAATTTGCTCCAAAATGCAGTTCATATTTGTTATAAAAGTAATTTCCTAGAGCTTTCCATCTGAGCTAATTGTCTCTAATCTCAGCTGGGTCCAGGCCAGAGCTGCAGAAAGACAAGATTTTTTCCTAACACAATGCTTGTTTCCTCATTGAAGCCAAGCAGTCTTAACAACCACCTCCCTCTGCTGCCAACAGGTAGCAGTGGTAACAGAGCTTAATTTAACACTTAAAGAAAAATAGTTACGAGAGGGTTGCAAGAATGGAAAAATTTTAGCCCTCTGGRGAGAGAGGAAGGCAAGAGAAGTGTTCAGAAGACAGCAAAGGCAATTTTGACTGGTTAATCACAAAGCCAAGTAGAGATACAGGTAGGACAAAATACACAAAAGCATCTGAGCAGATGAAAGAAARAGACAAGAAAAGGAAGTAGAAGACTGTGAAACAAAATGAAATTTTTAGGACAAATGTAAAGACATCAAACTGCAAAACTGCATTAAAAATACAACCGAGGAACATGAATTAATGTCTACAAAGTGTTCAAACTATGAACACTTGTGTTTCAATATCCAGTGAAAAAGAACCCCTTTTTTGGAGTTAATTAACACATGTAAAGRAAACAATTTAACTGCAAAGAACTAGAAAGGTAAAGTAAGATACTGAATAGAAAAATCACCCACTGTACCAATGCAACATGAAAAAGGATTATGGAAAGACAGTATGTGCACTGCATGATCAATACACACACAAGAGGGTGCAAACTGAAACTCTTACATTCTAGATATTCTGCAGTGTCTGTTTTAAGTATTTCACATTTACTRCAGTATTTCAAATTTGTTATCAGGTGAAAAGTTGATGACTGGCAATTTCTTTACTCTGTATTGACTGGATCAAACCCCATGACAGCCTAACCAATGTTTACTAATACAAAGTCTAAATCTTACTATATGATTTTGAATCTTACTGATCTCTTAAAGAATTTTGTCACCAACACATTGTAAGGATGAATGCAAGAATACAGTCCTAGCTGACTGAAACAAAACTTAACTAATAGCTCTGAAAGACAAGATACATGAACTTCTGCAGCCACTGCTGCCACAATCACAATTAATCAGGTATATCATTGAATTAAGCTCAGCCAAGGGAAATGAAGTTTTTTCTCAAACAGTTCCTGTTTGCAGAAAGGCCCTGCAACTACAGCGAATACAAACAATATCTTCTCCCTGTGAACAGCTGCAGTCTTGGAACTGAAAGACATGCCTGAGATTTCTCTTCCCATGGGAGATACATGCAGTAAGAGTCTACACATTCATTTTATAAAACAGAAATCATATCGTTAACATAACATGATTACTCATAATACGTTATTTCCTTCATTTTTAGTCTTTTGTACCTTCTTGTCTTTTTCAGAACCGTCTGTGAGAAGTATCCCCTTGGCTTGCATGTGACGGTACAGGATCTTTTGAAGAGCTGACATATCACATTTGATCACATATTCCACCTGGTGTAAAAAAAACAAAACCAAGAAACCATAAACATGCTGACACAATAATGTTAGTATGATATAACTGCAGGTTCCTGTCATCCTAGAATAAAACAAGACAAAAAAAAAACCAAAACAACAAACCAACTTTTATCCGTACCCTAACACCACAAAGAATTTTAATGACCAGAAATCCAACTGCAAGCAGAGAAAGGAGTATCTCAAAAGATTATCCATGAGTCACAGCCGCAGTGAGACAACTGAATCCTAAGGATGCAGCTGCAGGATTACCAAACATACTTTATTTTTCAGTCTGTAAGTTTTGATACCTAAAAAATAATTTAGAATTTATTTTATTTTTAATGTGCAACTAAAAAAGTATTTTATGTTTAATAACCAATGGGATTTATTGTGTCTGTTAAGTATTATAAAATATAAAGCAAAGTGTCATAAAAATATCATCACTGTATATCTAGCAATTAAGAATTCCTTGTAGAGTCTAATTGGCATGTTTATCTAGGCTGTCATAGAAATACACCATTTTATCAACATCCATTAAAACACAGGGAATTAATACAGTACTGCATGACCCCTACATTCAGCCTGGCTCGTTCAGCTTTGTAAAACTGTATTTAGTTTTTAACTGCACACTAGATTTAAAAACAGTAACAGAAAGACTTCACACACCAATTTTATGTCATTTTTTTCTACTGCCCAATCTCCAGATTATAGTCACTACGTTTTTAGTAAGTTACATCAAATAAAAACTGTAACATAACCATGCTAGTGGCCAGAAATCTTTCAAGCTGTGAATAAAACACAATGTSTAATACAGCTAATGTTGAATAAATAAACAGGAAAAAAATAACAGGCTATTTTCTTCTCAGAAAGACAGGAGTTCAAACTCCTTAAAGAGAAGGAACTTCCTGAGTGGCTCCTTTACCAATATTTGTAAGAGCAAATGAACCTGATTAGCAGGYTTCAGTCCTCAAATTCAATCCTCATGGCTGGATAAACTCCTTCTTTGAAGAYAATGGCAACAAAAAGAAATATGGTCTTCTGCGTAGGAGAGTGTATGCAACTTGAAAATTTTCCCCCTCCAATGCCTATTATTGGATTTATCAAATACAGTGCCTTGATTTCAGTATTATTTTCAAATACAAGCATCTTTTATTCTCAAATAAATGCTTCTAAGGGTATTCAGAATTTGACATTTGAAGGAACAGAAATTTGCAACAGTAGTAGTGTTGACACAATTACCAAGATGAAAAATAATTTCAAAACTACTTTATTTGTACTGCCTCTAAGCATCTGTTCTTCACATGCTCAGAGTTCTTCATTCATTTRGCCAGTCAGCTCACAAAACACCTTACAAATATTTCAGTTTGGTATAATTTTAATCCACTTTACCTTAAAACCAACTTCTCCTTATCACACCTTCAAATTTRTTTTTTTWAAATTTATTTTCTGTTGTTWTTCTGGTAAGAGGAATGTAGAATTGTAGAGGAGGACACAGTGGGACAAGATGAGTTACCCAGAAATAAAAACAATTACGTTTGACATCAGACAATAATTTTATGTTCTGAATCAAAATGCCACTAGTTAAAAATAATTGTGCAATTTCAACAAGGCACTTCACACAACTCCTGGAAAGATAATACTGGACCAAACTGTGCYTACTTTATAAAGTGCAGTAGTCCTTCAGAAATTTCAGTAAACTAGCTTCAACACAGTGCAAGGACGATGGTACAGGACAGAATTTTATCCTCAGTGTATGGCTGACTCATAAATGGAAACCACACTCTGATGCAAAGAAGTTGCCTATCTTAGAGTTACAACAAACACATTTAAGTTTGTTTAGGAACCCTGAGAATGCAGACACTTCAGGTAATCAGACTGCCTCAGTGGCCAGCTTTCTCTGAAGAGGTATAAACAAACATTAAAGAAGTTCTCTTCCACAAAATAAATCTGAAAATGGGACATTAATGCTTAGAAAGAATATTAAAACCACTTCCAAAACTCCTCCCACTGCAAACCTTTTCTGGCAGCTGAGAYTCAACCTCCTTCTTCAGTCTTCTCAGCAGAAAGGGCCGAAGCACTTTATGGAGACGACGGATGATCAGAATAGTTTCTTCCTCATTTAAGTCCACCTAGAGAAGTTTATAAAAGTCACTACAAGGCAATTCAAATGTATTAGGTAAYGTCTTCTCTCACATGAAAAGTTAAGAATGTGGAGTAATTTTTTGCATTTTACAACCAAACTGACTCTGAGTAAAAAACTGCACTTTAAACATTAAATTTGGTATTATAAAAAAGGGCTTTTTTAGTTATGTTAAGTCCCTAAGTACCAGTGCAAGTTCAAACACTAATCCTTCTGTGTAAGCTCTTTTCTGTTCTCATCAAAGTGGTTTATTTCTGATCTTTAAAAAAAACAGACTGCCACAGTACCCTTTCTCCAGTCATGGCAAACGGAGCATTGAACCACTGTTCAAATGTGCTGCAGCTCTTGAAAATGGTTGGAAGAAGGAAATTGAGAAGAGCCCAAAGTTCAGGCAGTTTGTTCTGCAATGGAGTCCCAGTCAGCAGGATTCTCCGAGGGGCCACATAGTGAGTGTTCAAGACCTGAGTCAGTTTGCAGTGATGGTTCTTCATTCGATGGCCCTCATCTACTATCATGTACTTCCACCGAATCTGAAAGAAAAAGAGAAGTTGCTGAAGTTAGAACAAAAAYACTTTGCCAAGTTCCTCCCAACAAGTACAGAACAAAAATACTTAAAGCCTGAGACACCCATCAGTCTCAGCCTTGAGGAAAGCCAAATCAAGCATTATGCTACTATCAGTGTCCTTGCTAGCAGCAAACATGGAGACAAACACTAGGTATGATGTTGAATTCTGACTGGAACTGAAACAGCTTTCCAATTTCTGGGAAAGAGATTAGAATGACCKGCTCTTCAAGGCCAGAATATGGTTCATAGTGGAAAAGAAACCACAAAAACTGTAAATAAAACTGTCTGTAACAAGAACCTTGACAGGAGACAAAAGCATTTTCAGATAAAGTTAAGTATGCTCATAAACAACAGCAACCCTGAACTTACTTTGTTTCAGCTAATCCTATGTTTTTACTTGAGAAGGAAGCAGCATAATTAAAATCATCTCAGTTACTGCATTCTTAACTAAAGTTTCTATTTCTTAATATGAAATCTKGAATGTAGTCACAGCAGATGCTGAAAGCTGTTGTTCAAGTTCTCTGTTACCATCTGTACTATGACATGGACAGTCAACACAAGTGCCACACTGACCATACAACTAGGAAGGCCTCAGTTTGTACTTTTACAGCTGCTACCTAATTCCATTTCCCAGGACAGGATGAGTGGCATAGTGCTGTCCTTCCTATCTTTCAGCAAGAGTGCAAAAAAATAAAGGAAAAGGAACATTATGTAGTCTCAAGCATTCAGAATGAATGCACTGCCTTTGTATTAGAGTGGAMAAACAATTAAAATGCAGTAACTATGCAGTATGTAACAAATGAAGTGAAAATGAACAACAAAACTACAGGAGGACCAATATGGTTTCTCTGTATAGCAAAATACCTCTGCTTTGTGTGCACATGAAATAGTCTTACAGTACAGTAAGGTTTTTTTTTAAATCATTATATTTGATACCTACCTGTAGAGAGACAGTGAGCCCCTAAGAACTGCARTGTGTAGACTCTAGTCTTGATAGCAAGTTCATGATATAGGTAACTATTTAGTCATGTGGGGAAAAGTGATAACATAGCTGGAAGGGCCCTAATAAGAGTGAGCTTCAGGGCAGAAATAACAGAAAATGTTAAAAGTCATTGATGCAGATTAGGTTGAATACTATGCAGAGGTGAAAAAAGTAATGTTCTTCCAAGGACAGGCAGGTATACAGTATAGACAGAATGACAGAACTGCACAAAGGAATTAGTCCCTTGGCCACATTCAGGAAAATCCTATTGTTTACTTAAAGGAGAGCTGTGACTGAGAAGTTCAACCATAAACTGAGGAACAGGAACATAAATGGAAGGGTTAACTTTTATTGAAGGACAGAACCACCGACAATACCCCTATAAAACAAGAATGTGTTCTGTGGTGTGCTTGACACTTGAAGGTATCTGGGTCTTACTGTAGAGAATAACAGTTATAATTACCTTAGCAAGGATATGTTTGTCCTTTATTATGTACTCATARGTGGTTAAAAGCACGTTGAATTTTCCGCTTCGAAGCTGAGGAACGAGTGAGCGGCGCATGGCAGGTGTACCCTGGAAGAGAGACATATGTCAGTTGTTGTTCTTCACTTTGATGAAGAAGAAACGTAGTTTTTATGAATGAGAAGACAATAAACAACCAGATGAACCTGCAATCCTACCACGCTGTGAATAATACACTGACATAACTCCAGACCTTCTCAGAGTGCTTTCCCTAAACTGCTGCTAGACTGTAAATCTGCTGACGTGGCTCAGGAAAGTATAAAGCCAGTGGTCTGGTCTTGCTACAAATTCCTTGGTTATATCACTACTAAAGTAGCCACACAAGAAAGTATTTAGCTAGGAATAATATGTTAAGTAGTTACTGTTCATAACTCTCAGCAGAAACCTTGCAAATGTGATAATAAACAATTTTATTCTGCATTTTGTACAGCAATTTACAGTTGTTTTACTTCTACAATCTTTCAGTTTACTATATTCTTCTTAGTATGATTAACTCACACTGCTTAGTACCTCACATACATGACAAAACCTTGCAGAGACTGAGGAAAAACTGTCTCTAGTTCCCATCCTTTCTGTTCTACAGTCATACAAAAAGCAAATCAAACCTTGTAGGATATCTTYACCACAGAAGGAGCCCATTTGTCAAATTCGTATGTCCAATTGGATAAAGTCCTATCATAGAGATCAGAGAAAAAAAGTAATGTTACATCATCTGCAGATCAAACTTCATAAATGTTTCCAAGTGGTTGCCAGCTTTTCAACACATTTTATGTAGTCAACCCCCATAAATAACAACATATTTTAAAAATGCACTTTATATACTGCAATAAAATACAAGCATGTCAGAGGCAAATAACCAGGAAAAAAAAAAAAAGTGAAACCCTCATTCAGCTTATATTCAGGGTAAAAGAAGTGTTTTACATGTACCTTTATAGTTTGGAACATATTAATGATAAGAACAGTATCTCTGGACAAAAAACAGATTTGCAAGTTCTTCTATATTAGGCTTATTATCCAAAAATGGACATTACAGCTTTTCAAATACAGCCCAATGAAACTGATAATAAACTTCATCTGTGCTCTACTTGAACAAAAACTACTCATAGTGCCACCACTGCCACAATGAGGATCCATTCTTGCACTGTTTCTGCTGTTTGACACCAACAAAAAAGTTGCTACAGTGTTCATAATTGCGATCATGAGACAACAGCAAAAAATAAYCTTGAGGTTTTTCAGCTGCTTGCTTTTTTTTTCCTTCTTAGTGGAGCAGTGATGGCAGCAATACTAGCAATGTAGAAAAGGCAGAAAAAGGCAGCTTTTAAAATGTACACAAGAAAGAACTTTCAGCTCCTCTCACTTTAAAAAAAAAACCACTAGAGTACTTAAAAGACATTAGATGTCTTAATGTGCCCATATGAAAATTGACATTAATAACACTCCCCCTATTTTTGTTTCAGAGATCTTCTGCCAGGTGCTTCTTTTCAAACTAAACTTATCATTTGTATTCATACAATTAGGCACACCTGTAGCACTTATCTTAGTTAATCAGTTACTACTGCAGCACAGCCAGAAGACAGGACACCTCAAAAAAAAAAATCAAAAGATGACCACAAATCAAATTTATCCTAATTCTAGAACAAATTTGCATGCTCAGTACAATTGGTGGACAAATAAGCTAATGAAATTACCAGGGAACCTCTCAACATCAATCAAGTCAATTGCACATAAAAATAAGTAAACAACTCCTCAACATCCTGTAAGAATTCTACAATGATTGACGTTTTTTATTCAAATCACTAAACCCCACACTTGACTTTTGGAGAAAGGAAAATGCATTAGAAGACATTTATAAAACAAGCAGCATTTTGGAAAKCTAAAGAAAAGCAAAAAGGGGGGCAGCATAATAAACAACCATAATCTGCCCACCTGATAGAAGTGTGTATATCAATCAAGGCTACATATATCCAGGGCTACCTATACAGTACTTAAAAGATAAACCTCATTAAAATATGCTTGCACGGTATCAGATGAGGCACCAGCTGCTTAGAGAATTAAGCAACAGCTTTGCAATATCAGAGTTAAAAGCTGAAAGGTGAAGTGCTTGCATGTCGTAACAGGAAAGAAAAAACACCCCCCTCCTTTGGCTTAAGAGTGAATTACAGTAAATTCAACACAGCTTGCCAAAATTAATAGAATCAAGYGTTTTACCAGCTTTCTGGTTTTTCCAGTGTGTTGTGTTCCAAACAAACCAATCTGCAGTRCTTAGGACAGTAATGCCAGAATGAGACCTGTTACTTACGACAAGGGAACAATGATGAGATAGGGGCCATTGAGTCTTTTGTGCTCCATCAGGTAAGTGATGAGAGCAATAGTCTGTATTGTCTTTCCCAGTCCCATTTCATCTGCTAATATTCCATTCAGATTGTTATTATAGAGAGAAACCATCCATTCCAGTCCCTGGAGCTGAAATTAAGAGGAAGAGTTTCAGTTATTTAAAAYTCACAAAAATAATTAATAATAAATCAGCAGTGTGGAACTAATGTTCTGATGTCCCTGTCTACTAACAAGTTGTATTTCCTTTAGTAATACTATATAAATGGGGAGCCCTGTCTCTCTTTGCATGGTAATCATCATTCCTGTTTAAAACACTCTGTAAGGATGAAGTCAGACTTCATGTAGAAAGGTTTTTTCACTGCACACAAAGCAACAGAGGCACTCATAGTAAGGCTGATAAACACCATTGCAGGGATTTGTTCCTCAATTTCTACACCCTCAAATGCTAAAACTCTTTGTGTGTATTTCATTACATTACAATTGCCTTTATCAATTAAAATCGTTCAAAACCAAACTTGTCAAAACTGCAGGAAACACRTAAGCCTCACACTTGCCAACTGCACCACTGGTATGCTAAAGCACATTCCACCCAGTCAGAGTAAACTCCAAAACTCCACATCAGAGTAGGCCACCTTTGTCCAAATACGCCTTGTGTATAAAATTCCAGAGCTGGAAGGAAGCCAGAGCTCTGCAGCTCTGTAGCTTAGCAAAATCTACATAACAGAAATTCACACTCCAAGGAATACTGCTAGAAAGCACTACTCCTTTGTCAGACAGATTTCCATGYGTGTGTACCACATTACTGATGGGCATGTGAAGTTTCTGCTTCTCATATCCAGAGTTTTGGTGTGTCTCATACATGGAGAGAGCAGGAAATTAGGTGGCCTGAGAAAGTTCAGAGGGAAAACTCTACAATAAACTCTTGAAATAATTGTCTGCTCTCTCTGCAAGACAGTATCCAAAATAATGTTGCCAATTTACTGGCTTTACACGTGGACTGATTCATATTTACTATTAAAGAGCTATCTGGAATCTGTAGTGTCACCCTATGTCCCACCTACAAAGTTGCTTCAGAATTGAAAAGAGGAAAACTATCTTGTCTGTGTCATTATTCCTTATGTGGATATATATACACACACACACACATATATATACATATATATATATACAYAYATATATATACACACACACACAGAATGTTCTGACTAGAGAAAAGATGCAGGTTTTTGGAGTTAACTAGAAAGTTGTACTATTGGAGTAGTGTAGAAAATATGCATCAAGGACATTTTCAACCACACGTGAATCTAGCCTATATCAAAGTTCTTGGCTACTAAACCAGTGAAAGTCTGTGAAGAACATGTGACACCAACCTCCAYAGCAAAATATTTTTCTTATTTTCAAACTGTATCTATCACTGCCCTGAAATACTAGGACCTTAACTAAAAAATAAAATTCTAAACTTTTAACTATTGGAAGAAGGAAAATACTCTTAAACAACCACAAATTAAAACAGTAAGAAATGAAATTACAKGTCAATGAGAAGGATACAAAAATCAAAGTATTATTCACCTGCAGTGAAGAAAAGGTAGAGACTGCTGCAGACAGTTTGTATTATTCAAGCAGTATGTATGTATCATTATGTGTGACAGGTGTCATTGCTTTGTCCATACTTCCAAATGGTAACCTACTACASCCTTTGTATTTTTAAACTGTAAATTTTCAGTCTGCCATTTGAAATATCACACTGACTTGTTGGGCATAATTCCAAGTTTTAGGTATTTAATTGTTTTAATGACTTCTCACCTGATAATGTTTTAATGTGCCATTAATAAGAAGGGAAGACTGTTTTTCCACCCTTTCGGTGATTGCATGAGCAACAGTGTAATAGGACTGAGACCCTCTAGCACTATATTGCATGCTGTATTCATCATCCACATCTTGTTTGGCTGTCCTGGAAAGCAAAAAAAGAACTCAAGTGAATACAAACAAGTGTCTTTTGACCATGGCTTACATAAGTATGTCTAAAGAAACTGTTCAAGTCCTCAGCTGTGAGGTGAGTACACCAAAGGGTGTAAGATTTTATAAAGAGAATACTATTAAATTATCATGTTCCTTCTACTGCAGGTATTTGTATCATAGAAGGACAAAAAGATCACTCTAATCTAGAGATAGCTACTCTTGTGAAGTGCCACTGTAAGAAATCACAGTGCCTAATCAACAGCACTTAAAGGAAGACTCACTCAATGATTTGCTTTGCATCTTTCTCAGAAACTTCCTCACTGTTAGGATCCAGGAGTATCTTCTCATCTGTTTCTAATTTGCTTGATTCTTCTTCCTCATCCTACAGAATAGAGAAAAAGAACAGAAGTGCTGGGAAGTGTAACATGCTCCTCAGTTGCACTTTCAACTGGCATTCTCATATTAGTAGCTTTCATTGGTCAGTGTTTTATGACAGACATCTGAACCATGAGGTTCAATTTATACCTATTCTGCAACAAAACTGCACTGCAGCATAACAAATYCATTAATTTTTTACATACATTTACCAGCAGGAGGTCATAATACTTTGAAGTAAAAATTATTTCGCCCTTTAATGATCTCGCTTTCCTAAGGCTTTCTCTGACTACCATAGTCATGGAGAGTATTCCAATGCCATGTTTATTTTTATGTTGTATTCTAGATGTGTGATGAATTGGTAAGGCYTAAAAAACTGCCAAGTACTACCTATTTAGGCCTCTAATTTATTAGTTTTTTAAACCCAGTTATTTTTAATCTTTTTGAAATAACTTGTCTTTTGGCTACAGTTGCAGCAAACACCTTAAAATCTCACTGGGATTCTAAAATCTGACAGGTATCAGGCCTTTCTCTCCTACTTTAATACTAACAGAGGTGTAGAATTACACTACCAGAAATTACTCCTTCAAAGACACACCATAACATCATACAGTCCAGTCAGTTTCAGTGGTTGTTTGGTCTAGTAATGTAAAAGCTGCTAAACTCAGGATATCTGAGTATTATACCTAGTTCTGCTACCAGGCTGTTGATTGAACATGGTTCTTTTCTATTCCTCACCTCTGTTCTCCTTGAGAAATTACTATTCTGAAAATGCTATGCAAGTATCACTATTCATGATTCATAATACGTAATATAATGACCCTGCAAGGCTTGGATCTTTGTGTGGGTTAATTATAAGATTCTTCTCAGARGTTTGGTAATAGCAGTATTTAAATCACCATCCAAATACTGAATCAAATAAGCCTACCCTGAAAAGTCTGAATAAAAATCCCTGGCATAATCCCTAACATTTTATTTAACACAATATATAAATAGAAACCATATTATTTTATTGCCCATAAAACTTTCAATGCATAAACTTTGAAGATGTTAATTTCATCYAGCATAAAGCCACAATGCAGCATTTTCTGAGATGTATTTTAAAACAGGAACCTGCCTAATTCTCTGGTTCATTACTATTAATAATCAGAGTAAAATATTTACTCTTCCTAACCACAATTACCAGTGAGGCGTTTAACGGTGTATATAAAGAACAACTGCTATAAATCAAGAATTACAGAACAAATTAATTTTCCTGTTTGTATTAGTCTTAGAACACCTGCACGTTTGCTATGACTTCCCCTGTCYTCATTATGAAGAAGGGGAAAATGAAATATGAAATAAGTACTTGTTTTTTACTGTATTGTCACAGTATTTCTTTTTAAARATACATACCTCCTCCTCATATTCAGAGCCACTTTCATCTTCACTATCTGATCTGGGAGCAACTTCATAGCTGTACAAAAGTGACAGAAAGATTGTGAACTACAGTTAAAAGGAGGAAGTAACAGGCCCAACACATCTCCTATTCAGCTTACATATAATAAATAAAAACAGGAATAGAATTGGTGAACAAGAAAGCATAACACAAAAAACATCAATGCAAATAGAAAAAACAGTCTACTTGGTATACTAACTACCTACCCAGGGTTCATTTCCAGCCAAGCRTCCAGCTGACTTGCTTTGGGTGCTTCTGGTCCAAGAAGAACTTTGCCTGTTTCAGTGTGAGTCACTTTGACTGGAAGGTCACTCATCTGACTGCTCTCATCTATGGGCTAAAAAGTCAAGTGAAATTTTACACCATAAGACAACTGAACTCCGTGCTTCTTGTACATAATAAAAAGAACTAGTAGCACTATCAAAATTCCAGTTCTGSATGAACTGAAAGGTTCTGAACTTAATTGGAAGTAAAGTTTTGTTACTAGATGACACACTTTCTCACAGAGCAAACACTGAGTAAACTGTTCTATGTGACATCCACAMATATATCCCAGTATCCCAAGTGAATTAACAAGAGCAGCATGGAAAGGAATACAATACYGGTTTTTGCAAATCAAGTACCAAGGTATGTATTCTTATAGGCATTTAATCCTGTTATTTATACCAAAAGACATCTGTAACAAAAATATACGGTAACYTTATGGCCTTTTTCTTCCCTGAGAAATAAGAATCAAACAATTCAGTTAACGTTCTAAGTAAAGGCCTTTTTTGAAGATTTACTGTCCTAACTTCTTCAACTAAGCTGATGAAACACCTGTAAGAACAAAATCTCTTACCTGCGTTGTAACAAAACTAGAATAGTGTAATCACTCTTTATTCTTTGCCTTGTTTAATCACGTATTTTTTCACTTCAAAAATTTTTTGCCTTCTAATACTGTTCCTACCCATGAATATTTTCCAAATAGATAAACATGAGCAAGAAAAACTAACTCTAAACAGTTCTAAATACAGTGACTGACGGACTACAAAACGTAGCCAATTTCCATTAATACTGAAGTTACAGGAATGTCATGTGCATTTTTCTTGTGCAAATACAAATATATTACATTATTTTGCTAYAACTCTTACTACATTAGCAGAACTATCACTTTCAGGTACAAGAAGAGCACAGAAGTAAAACAGTAAACACAATTTGAAAGTCTCTATGTAAGAAGTCTATATAAAAATGAAGTCTTTACATAAAAATGAAGTGGAATATAAAAATTGCACTAACAGAAGAGCTCTGAATGAGGCAGCATATGCTCTGCTACTGAATGAACAATATTATCTGAAGAATGATCCAGACAAACCACTCATTTCTATTTGCTTATGAGGAAGAAAGAACTTTCAAATGTCTTAATCCACCATAATACTGTGCTCTGTCCTGTGACTGAAAGGTAGTTACATGCAATGTCAATAATGTATTTTTTATAAAGATGAGGAGATGGACTATATGGTCTTTATGAGCTCCAACTAGAAAGTAAGTTGTCTATATACAGACTGCAAGAAAAATATTTCTTGTAAGCACATTACAAAACTGAGAGGCAGACTTCATCACACCCAGTGATAGATTCAATACACTTTTCGTTTCAGTCTTTGATTTTAGCAATAGTGAGAGGCTAGCATAAATGTTAACCTAGTTAATTATTATTTCTGTTTATAAACAACAGCTTCTAGAACAGTTGTCATCATAACTCTTGTTAAAGTTACAGCCACGACACATAATCCAGAATAATCACTGGGAAGCTGGGGTTCTTTTAAACCAAAAACTGACAAGAAGAAAAAAACCCAACACCTTGTAAGAATTCATACCTCTCCGTCGGGACCAAGACCAGATGACATTCCTTCTGCATTTTCTTCAGCTTTCTGCAACAAACAAAGAAGTGATAAATACTATGGTCATATTACAAGTACAGAAAGAATAATTTATATGAYGTAAAAAATTTTGGATCATGAATATGTTTCACTTATTTCTGAACAGCCTGAGGTTCACATTATTGAAGGTGAAGATGGATGTAGACAGAGATGGGCCCAGAGCAATTAACACACAAAAAGCATTTATTAATGTAAGGAGGGTACCTACTCACCTCAGTCAAGGATATAAATCTACATATAAGTAGCTGGCCCACCTGATTTCTGGTTCAGACCTAAAGCTCAGTTGCTTATAGGCCATTCTAATGCRAATACAATAGTAAATTATTTTCACATGATTTACTATTAACTTCTTCTAAAATGCTTTAAGCTCCATTTTAAAGGCGTCAGCAGGCATCACAGATATGTGATGTACATTCATGCAAGACACTTTTATCTTGGGTATGTATTTTGGGTTTTTTGGTCTGACAACTAACTAGAAGGAGTAATTTTGGAGTTCTTCGTACTATTCCAATCATGTGTGGACCTTATTCAAATCAGAAACAAAAGTAACCTTGGAGTTCYTCACTGGAGAAAGTTAGATTTTTTTTCTCTCCAGGCACCAACCTGAGAAATGACCAGTACGTTCCTCAAGGCTTATCTTCATTACCTTACTTAAAAATCTCAACACAGTATGAGGAAAAATGAAAGACACATAGTTTGTTTGCTTCTGCTTTCAAACTCTCCTAAACAATTCTGAGCAAGAAAGGACATTTTACAGCTTCTCCTTATGTCACACTGCTGAGTTTGCAGTACTTCAGCAAAATATTATTTTGGATACTAATGTAAGGAGAGCAGACTAACAACAAGAAGTGATCTCTTAAATTGTATTTTAGAAATAAAAAACTTCCAAGTATTATTAAAGTGTGTGATAAATACAGTCCATTAAGTTATTCCTTTTTTTGTTTAAGAAGTATACTTGAGGAATAGCTGCACTTCTCAATACTGWTATTACCCTTAATATCTGCTTCAGACCGTACTTCAGCCTTCTTCTTTGCCATTAAATTCCATTATCTGAAGCATGTACTTGAAATGAACATGCAGCAGCTGATGCTTAGTAGGAACAACAACAAAACAAGCTTCAAGGCTRCCTGCTTCAGCATTTCTAGGCAGCAGGTATGACTGCTGACAATGAAAGGAACYGTACCAGAAGTGAAGATTTTAAATAAACAAATGGGCAGCCTAAGTTATGAAAACGTGAATCTAGTCTTGGCTGAACAYACTACATTGACTGAGGATACTTTTTCCCTGGATGAACCAGGGCTGGGATCCATTCTTTTACATTACAGAATGCTGTCTAATACATAAAGATTGTTATAGCTTAGCTGCAGGCAATGGAAAAGCACTTTACAACTCTAATCACAGAAAAACAGTGAGCATCGATGCTGTTCACTGTGCAAAAACCATAATCTGCTGTGAGCACATTTATAACCTATAGTTAAAAACAATTTTGGAAATTAGAAAAACATATTACAAAGAAAATAAATGTAAATAATGACCGATATCTTGCACTTTTATTTTGGACCACGCAAACAGATCTTTAATATTGACAATTTAATCCTCGAACTGGGGAAATCTYGATATTAAAAAGCAGTAAGGCACATTTTGTTAATTCCCTGCATAATGACAGGAAAAACTACTAACAATAAAGTGAAAAGCTGCACAGCAATTTGAACTAGCCTATCAGATGAAAATTTCATATGGAATATTTTTTCCTATCCATGACTACAGTAGGAAGCTAGAGACAAAAAACACAAATAGGAGAATGTGAATAAAAAAAAAAAGGGAATATCTRTCATGAAGATAGATGAAGATGAAACTGTATCCCAGAGGAAGAACAGAGTAATCTCAGATTTTATTCTCCTGAGAGCATAAGGTTCACTTGGATATTCTATAATGAGTCTGGCAAAGATTATTTCATCACCATTTACTTCCTCACTACCATTTCTAGGAAAAAATCCTAAGAATTGTCTCTTCTCATTTTTCTGTAAGTACAAAACATTAACTACAGGTATTAGTAGATTAAACCTTATTATGGACTACGAAACATAAAATCCTAAGAACTTAAAGYGTATGACTTGGAAAAAAGACACAGTGTCCACTAATTGCAATGCATTCCACAGCCGTGCTATGACATATTCATAGAATTCTGGATTAAAATAAAGAGTAATATTTGTGTGAACTCCTACTTCCTTCACAGATGAGCAAAAAAGATTGCTGGAAAGAAGTTAATTACAAACAAAATTATACAGATGATCAAGACAGAGAAAAGGGATTTTTTTTTCTTTTTTTTTGCTAATTTTCCCTTAGGTTTTAGGGTGGCATATATATGAACWCTGAATATTTACAGGACATACTTTGTTTCAACTTCAGGGACAGAAAATTATGTCTTTACTGACATGGCCAGAAGCTAACTGTTTCTCATACACGCTTAGGCTAAACTGACATAGAAAGAGAAATATATCACATATGTGGACAATTAAAGGGATACGTATTTATTTACATTATTAAAGCAATGCAGTTATCCTACATGCTGTTTCAATAATGATTACCTATACTGTGCATTATATACATTAAATCAGGCCTGCTCTCACTGGTAATTACAGGCCAAGAACCCAATCCAAATTACATCTTCATTCCGTAGAGAGGTTATTGTTCCTACRGTAAGAACATACTCTCAGGAACAGAGGTTTTTTTGAGAGCAGGAGAAAAGATGTACTATTTTTTAGGCCATTTATGTCCAAGATCAGTATTTTTTCTATGCTGGTTGTTTTTAGCATATTTCCAGTAGTAAATGCAGTAAACATAATGCTTGTATTTGTAGCAGTAATTAGTAGCAAACCAGGCGTGGAAATGGATTATAAAAATCCTCTTATACATTCTGCAAGAGATGAAAGGTACTCTGAGGTGGTAAAAAATGACAAATCATTCCTTAATCACTATTTCACACATGAATTTTTTTTTTTTTGCAAATTACTCTGCTCAACTTCAACAACTTTCTCTTGCAGAGTAAAACATTTCATATGAAGCGAAGTAATCTTGTAAAGTTTCAGTTAAAGGTTAAAAACGCACAGTGAACAATATTACTGACAAAATACCCACTTTACTATAATAAACCTAGCCAAGTGTCTTTGCCATTTTCAATGGTCCTTACAAAATGGACTGAGCCAAGTGTATAATTTGGAAGTCTACAGTGAGACAGCTACACAAACCAGACTCTTGCCATCTTCTTTACAGAATGCATTTTTGATACATTGCACTCCTTCTGGGTACATTAATCCTAACTTACACATCTGTCCCAATTTTACCTGTACAAAGTTTACGAGCAAGTTATTGTTATTAACATATTAACAGATATTAAGATATTAAGAAGATATTAACAACAGAACCCTTATCACCTTTCGAGTTAATAAAAGCATATGTTTATTTCAATATAAAGAGAGATGGGTTCGTCAGCACTGAGAATTTGGTGATGTAGATGTTCTTAGTCAYACTGGTACGTGTATGACAATTGGGCATCACCACATTTATCAACATTTGAATTGGATTTGAAGAAGAAATGGCTTAAAAATATCAGCTGTAACTACTTGCCTTCTTTCTTCTCCTCCTCTTCTTCTTCTCTTTGGCTGCTTGTGCCTGTTTATGCTCCCACACCAGGTTAGTCAAGTTGGCCACATACTCATCTGTCTGCTGCAACAGGTAGGCCAGGCGTCTGTCCTTCTTCTGATCAATCAGCTTTCGGTAGCCTTCTTCATCTTCAGCCTAGGAACACAAAAGAGATGTCAGTTGTGACAGAAATGATGGTGAATGCATGCCATCCAACTCCTGTGCCAATAACAAAGTGTTATCGTAGGTCACTATGATCTGCACAGAGGGGCAGCTACATGGGTAAAGAGCTTGCTGGATCAGGCCCAGAGAATCATATATTTGTATCAATATGTCACAGCATCAAAGGGCTTGGCAGAGACCTTAAAGGTCATCTAGTTCAAATTCCCCTGCCCATGTAGGGATACCTATGGTGGTCTTATTTCATCTCTGATAGAGTTCACTATCAGAAACAGGATTCACCAGATAAACCCTATCTCTGAGTATCCTGGCAACTTCTGCATCCTTGTCATACTGTGCAAGTGTGTTGGACATGAAACAAGTATTATTTTCATGTGCTGTGATGATGTAATACAGAATGTCAGAAAAATACAAAAAAGCAGCAGAGGTGCCTGTCTCAATTTTGGCTGAAACAACACATTAAAGAAGTATACAGTGCCTTATAAAAGCCAAACATGAGTAAAGAATACTTTAAAGATGTATATTATACTTTAAAATACAGAACTCTTGGAGATTTCCTGCTTTTCTAGAGACACCAGAATGGCATGCAGTTAGAAATAATAGCTATGATGTTCAAACTGAGCTTGCAAAACTGCTTGCAAAATTCTRTTGTTATGTTCAACCCATCAAAATTACAATGCTCAAACCCCAAGTTTTCAGGAAAAATGAATTATCATTATGATTGTTGTTGTTTTTAATGCTTCTGATATTACTGAATACATAGTCTGTGTAATCTAGCCAAGGTACTTCTTTTATACATTTAAGCTTGTCTTAACAGTATCTTTTTAACTCCCACCAATGCCTATTTTTGCACTATATATATACAGTACTACTAATGAGCTGTGACAAAAATCACCATTTCTAATCATAGCAAATGAAGGGAAAATTGTGGAACGAATTCAGCGTTCCTGAAAAGATCTGCACAAAGTTTTAGACACAGCACATTTTCATAGACCATGGCAAGCATGTGAGAGGAGATGATGTTTTAAAAAAAACCCACTAGTACGCCATCTGCGAATTCCAAATTTAACACAACTGGACTAAAACTAAATAAGCAAAGTAACCCCATTAACAAAACACAGAGATTGGTTTTGCAGAAGGATTTAATTCAGCAGTAGGTGCAAAACCCTRAACTGAAAGTGCCTGTGAAATTCTGCATGTATGGTAAGAGCTTCACAAGTCTTGGTGAGGTGTTTTAGAAGAAAGCATTGATAATTGCATTTGCAATTATAGATAGAATTGCAATGATAGAAGCATTGGTATCCTGTTCCATTTCTGGACATTCAAATCTACTTTGTAATTTTCAGCAGGGGACATCTTCATTACTTATCACACCGCATGTTCAATCTGACATAAGCTGAACCTCACAACATAGAAAAGTATTTCCCAAATGTCAATACTGCTTTTATTTAAAATCAGCTTCTTTTTTGCTAATAAKTAACATTTTTCCAAGCTAGGTTAGATAAACTGCTGATGATTGTCTCCAAATAGAAAAAAACTCTATAATACTGATTACTACGTAATTTTAAGAAATGCTATTAATTTCCACTTTACACAAGCTTTCATTTCCAAGTTTCTACTATTGTTAGGTTTAAATTTTTCTGCATTTCATTTTGTGATTTTTAAAACCAAACTGTTCAGCCCACATTCATGGTGTGGATACACTGGACAGAAACTAGAGCTTACATCTGCGCCTGTATTAGATACTTACTGCTTATTGCCAGCAAAAAGCAATAACTATCTAATACAAAGTAATACGGAAAAGTATCTAATACAAAGTAATACAAGCTTACAAAGCAAGCTTGTCAATTTCTTTTAATTCTGTTTTGGTGAAATGTCAATGAAATGTTAGGATAGAGCTAACCCATATTTTGAAGAATTTTTTCTACCCCAAGCCACTGCCATACTTGCACGTATGCACTGATCTGTCTACGCTTTGAATTCCAGAATTATTTTAACTCCTGAAATGTAGGCAGCCCCCTGACTGGTTCCACAGCATTCTGAAGAGACATGATTATATAAAAACCCATTTTACTCTGTTCTCAGAATGATACAGCTGATATTGTGAGGCTATAGGGAAGGAAAAACCATGAAATGGTAAGGAGTATGGTATGAAGCATTAAATGGGTAGAACTGACTGCTATTCATTCTCAAAATAYATTCATTGCTGCTATTGGTTAGGTACTTTCATACACGGATGTAAAAGTTGTGGAGTAATACTGTGAACAAGTTAGTCATCTGATATTTTCAAAAAACCTAGAACCTAGAACTATAAAGCTAGAAATAAACCAAAGTCCATTRTTTGTAAAATGGACCAACAGCCCTGCAATTATACAGAAGCGTTACTATACGAAGTTAATAAGTTGCTGTTACTCTAAAGTGGCTGTGCTAAGTTTTCATGCTAGTAAAAAAAATATTCCTATGCAAAAACCTTACAAAAGAAGGAGCTCTAGGTTAAATTCAATAGTATCAGCCTACCATTAACAGAAACATATGTAACAAAAGGTAGTAGTTTTGGATTTACTTTTTTCATTACCAACTACTTTCCAAAGGAAACACGACAGAGTGGCTGAGATAATATACAAGCATATTAAAAGGATACAGYACATAACTTTTAACTAAAAGAACCATATTCCTTCCTCTACTCCTTACCATTAGTCTCCTCATTCTYTCTTTCTCAATTCTCTCAGTTTCTTTCTTCTGCTCACGTTCAGTGTTGGCATGCCAAGTTGCCACAGCTTTAGAAAGCTTCTGAATTTTCCCAGCGACTGACCGGTGGTACTCTTTAAAATCTTTAGCATGCTGCAATATGCTGTTCAGGTATTCCTAGAAAGAGAATCAAGTTAGTGCAGGCTCTCTTACATAGCAAGGATCTGAAATCAGGAATGCAGGAACTCTAATCTTAAAATCTTCCAATGGCTTATCACACCACTTGGGAGTTTTTTAATCAGAAAAACTCCAAAGGTAAATAAAATACATAAAAGAGAAGGTCTGCACAGCAAAGCAAGGTGCATTTTTGTCGTGGGGCAAACACCTAATGAATATACCTGGTGCTTCTGCCTACGCTTCCTCTCCTGTTCTATCTTCTGCTGCTTTTCAAGCTTTTCTGTCATACGAGCCTCTCTCAGGGTCTGGCGCTTGCTCCGTTTGTAGGCTTTGGAGTTCAGGGCTGTCTCCAGGGTTGTGTCACGGCGCATGCAGGCTACCACCTCTTGTCTCAGCTACCAGTGGAGGCAGGGGGGAAAAGATAAACCCKCAAAAAAATGTAATAGCTCTTAATAAAACAACTTTAAACAGTGTTACAGTAGAGTAAAAAAGTAAACAGTTCAAAATATACCCCAGTTTCCTCTTTTCATTATAGCTCTGGAAAGATACAGCATTGATACAGTTGCAACAGCTACGTCTGTTATCCTAAAGAAATCTTAAACCTTCACAGAATGTTCAAAAGCGTTAATTACGTTTAATCATAGTTTCTTCCCTCTTTATAAGATCCTGTTAACAACTGTCCTGCTGCAGTGAAAGGGGCCAGCCAAGATGTTACACCATCAAAATAAAASGCAATGAACCACATACATAATGCATTTTCTAATGCTGGACCTGAACATAACTGACAACTTGTTTCACTGCCAGCTGTACAAAAGACAGGTGAGAGAGATAAATGTTAAGAGCTTGGAACAGTATTGCCAYAGTTCCAGCAGGAGAGCAGGGAGAGCCTGCTGCTTTTTATCTAACCTCTGACAAAGCTTCATTACAAAGGAGTGCCAAGGGTAGAAAGGAAGGAAGACTTGGACACCATGGCACAACTCCTGCCAAGGCTTTTGTCAGGAAGTATTTTGCTTGACCTGCCAAATTGCATCTTTGTTCTTCCAAACTAGCTGTAAACGCCAATGGCAAGAGGCTGTCTGGCAGTGTGATTCCTTTGGTGAAATTAATTTGCTGATATAGGCACTCAACATTCGACTWAAATCTTATGTAGAATCCCCCCATGTTTCACTTTCAAAGTCTGTGCCATAGAGGAAATCCCAAAAACAAATCACAGAGAAAAAACACACAAAACACCAACACACAGTTTTTATCAAAACAAGGGGAATTGTGGAAATACTAAGTATGTCCAGAAGGAGGTATCTGTTGAGAAGACCTGCACTGCAAATCAGCTTGCAGTCTGCCCAGCAATGGCTTTTGGCTTTGTGCCAATGTCATGTTCATTATGAAAGACACAGCTCTATGGACACATTCTAGACTGGAAGATAAAGCTTCAAATTTTTATTACCAAAATAAAATAAAATCCAACATTTCCGTGACTTCCWCGTCAGTTATGTTCCTGCTCTCATGCAGGATCGGCTGACACTTTGCACTAATGCAAAATCCCTTTCCAGTTTACTCTTTGCTGCATGAACATATATGAAAATTTTCCTAAAGTAAATGGCATTACCTGGCGTTGGAAATTCAGTAACCTAAGTGCCTTCAACTCCACTGTAGCTTTGGTTCGCAGATCAGGGGGCAGAGAACCAGGCAAGTTCTCCAGTTCCTGGATTCTGTGAGCAATTCGAGCCTGAAGCCTACAAAACCAAAAAACTGGGTAAGACACCACGAGAAATCTGTAAGGCATTATTAAAACTATATAGTAAAAACAGTCAATTTAACTCAGGCATTTACATGTTTTTTTCTGAACTAACAAGCTTTTGCAGAGATGACACTGGGTATCTTTTTTCACTTTGAAAATAAATTGTCAAGTGATCAAAATGCCCCTTGGCCTTTCTTTTCAACTAAAAGTAGATACGTGAAAATAAACTTGGGAATTCTATTTTACACATAATATTCAGGACTCTGCTTTCAAGCTTCTTGGACGGGTGTTATTTTTACACAGTGTAGTTAGTGATGACATAGACCGTACCTGCCTTAATATCTGGAATTCTACTTCACTGTTTTATTGACAAAGTAAGTTTGTTTATAAAGTATTCACATCTATAATACGGCTACTGTAAATCAAATTCTACTTCACTCTTCCTTTAGAAGCTCATTTTGCATTCATTTGCAAATTCAAGAGAGAGACAGAAAGAGGGGGTACTAGACAAKACAGACAGAACTTGATTTTTTCCAATTTTAATACTACCAGAAGAATTTTTAAGTTCCTGGAACAACAAATAGGATATAATGCTGCATTACTGCAAAAGATGATATTAGTGTCTTTAAGAGAGCAAAAAATTGAAGCAGAATTAGATAAGTAATGTTTGTCGTACAGACTGAAAAGCAAATCAAGAAGAGTTATTTCTTAACGAGACAAARTTTCATTAAAAGAGGAAAATATTCATTTCAGTCCAGAAAAGTTCATTATTCCTGCAGAAATAGTCTTCATTCAGAAAATGACTGCCTTATTTTGCTAGTTCCAGTTTATAYACTACACTAAAATGTTCACATTTGGCACAACTGGGTATTCCACTTAGTAAGAACATATTTTAGTTCACCTAAGGCTGTAAAATCTTGAGAATTAAGTGGTTTCTTGCAGAGATGTACTAGTGTAGATTCATACAAAAAAGCAACCAAGCTGTTCTAAATCACATGCTCTACCTGTCGCTTACGCACACATGAATGCAACTATTTATTTCTCCTTTTCCCTTCCCAAAAAATTGCAGTGTGTCTCCTGAAACTATCACCTACAAAACAGTTACAGCCAAACCCCAGTTTCCCTGACCTTAATGAAACCTTAAGGGAGCAGTCACAACCTTTCCAAACCTTTCGAGTTGTGAATTTMCTAAAGCAACTGAATATTGAACATATATTCAATTTTTTTTTACATTCATGCTAGCAATGAGTGTACCTTCTTTTACTATACATGAGGATCAGTTAAGTTTGGTTGTCCCTGACATATCTCATGGTTTTAGGTAACTAACTGTTAAGAGTCACTTCTGAACAAACATGAAGTGAAACTGACTTCTTAGCTCCGTAAGAATTGGTGTTTTTTCTTTAACTTCCAGTATAAAACATAGAAGTGCTTGCTGTGGTAGAAGTTTAGACAACAGAAGTTCAAGCAATTTGCAAAGCTGGACTGGTCTCTACATTTCTATCATCAATATTTGTAAAAAAATCCAAACACRCATGTTTCTTGAGATATGTCTAAACATAATCAAAGCTCTCAGAGTCTGCTTATTCATGCCCCATCATCACACTCTTCAGTCCACTCCCATATAAAACCCACTTCACTGCTAATAATTTCTTTTCAACTCGAATTGATTAAAAAGGCAGACCAGAAATAAATGTGCATGAAATTTTATTGTTAAATTACACAGTAGATTAGTATATCCAGGGTAACTTTTCCTTCAACTCTTTTCCTTCCTACGTTGAAATGTACTGAGCTACAAACAATGCCAGTTCAATGCTTTGGTGGTGATTTCCCTTCCTTTAATAACCCACTCAGAGGGAAGGAATAGGAACAAAAACATCAGTATTTCTACGTCAGTGGACACATTACCTCAGAAAACTCTTACTGTAACTCAGATCAGTTCTCTGTTTAAAAAAAAAGTCCAGAACAAAAAAAAAAAGTTGAAATAATAATGAAAATCAACAGCACCTATTTCGAAGAATAAAAGAAAATGACAACCAGGTGGGTTACATATGAACCCCCCCCAAAAAAACAAACCCCAACATATTTGGAAATTTAGTTTCATACTTTCCTAATGTWCTATTTACATGTATTGTGTACAGTACTAATAGAGTAATGGTAATAGTATTCTTTTCAGTAGTCAGTAGGATTTTTTAAAGAATTCCAACTCAAGTGAATGGAAGAAGTACTTGAGCTATCTCYCACCACAGACACCTTCTAGTCTTTAAAGGAAGTGACTGCAGTTTGTAGTAGTTGCTATTTTAATGGAATAATGCTAACAGCTGTTAGGCAAAGAGAATCCAAAGAAAAAAGTTTCCTAGATCTTTTTGCAATCACTTGAAGTATATAATCTCACCGTTTAAAGGATGTAATAAATTAAATTTTGCAGTTCTGCAGTTTACCTTCATGCAGAAAGTGTCTACTGAATGTACACAGAGATCTCTTTGCAAAATAAAGTGCTGCACACCCATTCCTCATTAACTTGGGTCAACAGCAGACCTGTACAATTTGTACAATCAAACCTGTCTGGCACGGATGCCATGCAGTAAAGAAGTTACTTAAGAACATACTTTGCAGGTAACAGAAAGAAACCACRTACAATCTGCACCCAAGTGCATTATTTTTTAATGTGCAATGAGAATGAAAAGGTATGAAAACACTTTCAACATAACAGAACAACTTTAAATCATAGGTATTATGAWCTCTAAGACAGCTATTCGGTGAGATTAAAAAGCAGCACTTTATTCTGAAGAAGGCATTAAGTAGAGCTTTATAAAAACATTGGATTTGTGTGGCTAGGTGTTGCYAGCAGGGGGGTTACAGCACTGGCTTATTATGTGAGAAGCTGCCAGAAGTTTTCCCTGTGCCCARCAGAGCCAACGGCAGCCAGCTCCAGGACACACCCTCCACTGGTCAAGGCTGAGCCTATCAAAAATGGTTTTTCCCTTATTTTTTAGGTTTTTCCAACCCTATGGAATTACCTTATGGTAATGCCTTTGTGATAGCAGATTTAAGAAGGGGGAAAAAAAAAAAGAGTTCCTGGGCAGATGCAATTGTGGCTACAGAAGAGCAGGGTGAGAACATGAGAGGAACAACTCTGCAGACACAAAGATCAGTGTAGAAGGAGGGGCAGGAGGGGCTCCAGACAGCAGAACTGAGATTCCCCTGCAGCCCATGGTACAGGCCATGGTGAGGCAGCTGTTCCCCTGCAGCCCATGGAGGACCACATGGATGCAGAGATCCRCCTGGAATTCAAAAGGTTTTCAAAGTATAATGCCCCTTTATTAAAAGGGTTTAGTGTGAGATCTCAAGAGACAATGGTTTCATAAAGCCTTCACTAACTTCAGTGTTTTCAGGATAAGGATGTTTATTTTGGCTTTTTTTCTGCTCCGTTTTCATTAAGAAATTGTGAAGATATGTTTCTGAATTAAACATGCCTATAWTAAAGCTAAATCCAGCATCATTCAAAGCACAGAAGGTGTCAAACTGTTTTTTTCAAATCTTTTTGTCTGATGTTACTTACACAGTTTTAACTAATGAAAAGATTTCCAGRAGTTCTACATATTCTGGAACTCAAGCAAAATTAAATACCAGTAATATTCAACATTAAAAAAGCTTGGATCTTACATCTATGTTCTAGGATTAAAAAACCCATAAAATATAAAATCCTTCTGCTGGAGAGTCCCTATCAAACATCCATCTCACTCTGTCAAGAACATCAGTGTATTTAGAACCCAACAGATATGCTGTATCTGTAACTGGTTCCCTAA
>QVAJ01000046.1:1837248-1855222 GCA_003546035.1 Mixornis gularis | reverse complement strand
AAGGCCTGAATTTTGGGCATGGCACCACAGCCAAAAGTGCTACATGGTGTTTTACCTCCTTAAAGCAAGTTTTTAAACCAGTCTTCTGTGAGATCATCATGTCCTCTTGGCTACCTTCCTCTACCAACTCAAAGTAACAATGCAAGATGCATCATTAATCCAAAACAGGTAATACTCTGGGTGCAATTACTTTCTTCTGACTGATAATCATCAGGAACTTATGTTAGGTGCAGGTCAAAATCCTTCTGCCTGGCAAACTCTCAAGGTCACTTGTTAAATAGCCTTGATGATGAGAAGAGGGAAGTAGTCTCTTTCTATAACTCAAAAAGAAATGTTCTAGGCTGTACTTTGTAACAAATATCCTTCAACAAATAAACAACACACTCAGAAGGCAATTGTTGAAAATCATGCTACCTGGTACACTTTCTTTTAATCTTGCCTGTKACTTTCTTATTCTCTCCACTCTTTRGWTGTCCAGACAAATTCATCATACTAATAAAATGTGGTTTTGCTGTGGCTACTAATTCTTCATCCTTTTGACCCTCTCTGTTCTAAATTCCCTTTGTTTTTAATACTGAAAAACTTGTACACTAAATTGCTTTCTCTGTAAACTGCAAGGATTTTGATTTCCTAACTTTCAGTGTTTGTAGGATCCAAGTAATACACTAACTCAGCAAGGCCCTTKAGCCTATTTTAAACATAAATGGTTTCCAGTGATGCTTTACTAGTTCATAATTTGGGGTAGAATTAAATAATTGTTGGATGTTTGTGTGCTTCTTGTAACACGGCCTTTCTCTGGAAACTCTGTTTACGCTATTACCACTATTACAGCAGCTGATTGCAAGGAGTTCCAGTTAGGGACGTGAAAAACAAGAATAATTTTAATCTTGTTATTCGCTTTTACCTATATTCACGTTCTTGGAGTATCTCAACAGGATCCAATCCCTGTGGCTTCTGGATGGGGCTGATGCGGTTCTGCTTCTGCTGCAGCTGGACGATGGGTGAAGGTTGTCCAGGTGGGGGCTGTGGTACAGAGGGCCCAGGCAAGGTGGCAGCAGGCTGGGCAGCAGCAGGAGCTGGAGAAGGCCTCCCACTAGGAGCTGGTGCTGGAAGCTTTTGTTGTGCATTGGAGACATTCATATCTGGGGCTTGGCCTGGAACATAAACAGTAGTGACTCATAACATGAAGTAAGGAAAGCAGGAAGACAATCAAGATGGTGTTCTGAAGACAAGACATGAAGGCAAGGTAAACATTCAAATCACTGAAAAGGCACACCAMGACTAGACTGTTTTTTGAAACAGACATACTAAAATGCAAGTATGCCATACATTACAAGAAATGGCCAAAAGAAAAAAAAAACACATGAAACTTTATGATGAATGTCGTTTCTTTTACTATTCCTGTGGACATTTAATTCTAGTCTTACAAGAAATAAAACAGCTGTAGAACTGACTTTCTGCAAAYGCAAGACCTCATTCTGCCTCCTGTTCACTATCTATGCACCAATTAGAAGAAGGCACCTAACCACAACCTGACAACAAGCAGACCTAGGTCTGACTTTTGGCCTCTATCAGAACTTGATAACCATATGAAAATTTTTACAACTGTATTTAGAAAYACCTCCCAGATACAAATAGCTTTTGTTTCACTATGACCTCCTATTAATTGTATTTATTTCAACTATCAGGAACTCAATTATTCTAATCACCTTGAAAAGCAACACCTCAGCTAACATGAAAATAGTACCTATCATTTACAGTCACTAAGGGTCATAGACTTCAGTATTTCTTTATGACAAGTTATTCATGCATTCAGATGTTCAAGATTTCACTAACAACAGACATTGCTGAAATAAAGATGCCACTTAATTGTCTGAAGAGCCACAGAAGTGACTTCAGTAATGGAAGTCACTTAAGCTAGGGAAAACAGCTAAAGTACACCTGCAATCCTGTAATCAACCTTGATTCAAAACCAACATCCTGGAAACTACAGAGATCACCATTTGTCATTCACACATCTGCATCAAACTCCAGAAAAGGAACTYGAGCACAAGCTGTAGATTCTGTATTTAGCAACACTGCATTTCAGCTTATAAAAAGAAAAAAAGCAAGCCCATCAAAACCCTCTGTCCAACCTCAGTTCTCAGGGAATCCRGGAAGCTGAATGACTGCATAATGAATGACAAATAAATTTGAATGCATGGGGGAAAAATGTTACAGTGTTCATTTGATCTCAAAGGCTGCAATGATCTTTTAAAGCACTTTGATTCCAAAACAACAAAACATACTAGAGGTAATAGTGCAATTCTACCATGATTTGAAAACATTCGTTTGCAGTAGCAAAGGTAAAAGACAAGCTTGCTGCAATTAAGCATGCTCAGAACATAACTTACTAAGTTTCATGTGTGTGTCCCTCAGAAAATATACACTTTTCATTGTGATTGCAAAAAGGTGTTTCATGCTCAATCTGTCTAAAAACTGCAGTAATTTCATGTGGGTCTTTTCCAAATGAATAAAAGGTCAGACTCTCCTTGATTAAAATCTTAGACACAGTAAAGGTTACATTTTTTTTCCTGCACAGCTTTTCGCCTTTCCTTTTTACTTTTCCCCACTCTACCTTCAGTCCAAGTTTTAGGGGTAATGGCAGCTGTATGTCCAGGCATCCCCGGTGCAGACCCTGGCCCAGTTGCAGCACCACTCATTGCATGTAATCCAATACCTGCAATTTGAAAGAGGAAAAAGATGTGCTGAAACACAAAGCATTTCCAAGATTCAAAAATCATTGTTTTCTAGCATGCTATCTATTCAGGCAAGTAGTACTTTTCCTCATTAAGTAGGGATTTAACTGTTTTTTACTGTTAATACAGATACCTAATGAAGGTAATGCATATGCCTAAAATCATGTTTCATGAAAAAACCCGACTTACTTGCTAGCAAAGCCATATCCATAAAAATGAACAGTGACATTATTAAAACCTGAGAAAACAGTTTCATCTTAACCCTCCATTCTAACACAAACTCAGTAAGGGAAGTGTTCAGAAACTTAACAGCTGCAGGGTGTTTAATATAACAGTTTTCTTAGGACCAAAATGTGTTTGCTACATCTATTATCATTGTGAGAAAAAAAGTAAGCACACTTCCTTTTCCCTATGTTTTGCACTTAACAGSACACTATACATGGTTTATTTTCAACAACCTAAATAATCAGTCAACTCAATCCAGACCACTTGTCTACTTTCCTGCATAGCAACAGGAGACAGAAAACTCACCGTAAGAAAAGCAAGTGGAATTGCTATCAGTAAAGTAAAATTAACATTAAAAAACTGTCAAGAGTATCACAGTACTGCACAGTGAAATGACTTCTATTTCAGTTATTAGTATTCCATTTTGACAATATCCTCTTAATTACAGATGTGTTTTATGCACTTGCTCAGGCTTAATACAGTCCCCAATTACAGCCCTGCACAGCATTCATTTCTTAATCTATCACAGGTAGAACCTGGAGCATTACCTGAGCAGTGATTCTTAGCACAGATTCACTTACCAGACTGTCTGTTGAAGGCACTGGGAGGCTGCTGCTGTTGAATGCCAGGCAGGGTCCGCTTACCCTGGACAGCAAGCTGGAGGTTCTCTGGTAAAGGCTGACCCCTAGCCAGCATTTTGTATGCTAGAATCTGAGCCCGCAGCTGATGTAGCTGTGCAGGGCTGAAAGGGGAAGGCCCTCTGTTAGGCTGATTCATAACTTGTGGGTCTCCTGCTATGACGGGTCCTGGCTGACTGGGAGTCATCTGAGGTGGTGTTGGACCTCCTCCCGACATTGGACTGGACACATGCTCCGGTGCTCCTAGTGGAGATGGGTGTGGAGACATATAACCTGGAACAGGTAGAAGAATCATAACCTCACCACTCTGCTAGTTAAACCTGAATTTCATCCCATTTTTTAACAGTACATAAAGTATAAAAGTGTCTCTCTCAGGTCARGATAGCAGTAGCATTTTCTGCAAAGACAAAAGTGCAATCCAAAGTCTCCTGGGATAYCAAGACTATCTCGGGAGCCCTTCTGTGAGAAGAACTACACTTAATCCAATAATTCCTAAACGTAACAATTACCTGCATATTTGGAGTTAGACAAACTAAAGCACAAAACACAATACAGAAGCCTGGGGATATGATGYTATTTACTAGAAGGATGGAAAAATGTTTCTTTGTGGAATACATACAGTGAAGCCCGCCTAGTTTATAGCTTAACAGTCTCAGTTTATTTTGAGGTACATACATCAAGGAATATCCATTCACTTCTACAGGCTGTCTTTGCCAACACTCACCAACATACAAAAGTAGAAATAAATAGTAATCAAATCTATACAATTACTCTTTAATTTATACAGATTAAWGGTTTCAGCCAGACAAAGTTATGTTCAATACCTTTTGCCATCTGGGTGCTCAACAACTTGGAACATGAACTGYAAGCACAAAAATCACCCTCTGAAGAAGCTGCTGCAGCCTACGTCAAAAGCAATCACAGTTCTGAAATGAACAGTGCTTATATCTTATTACAGCACTTGAAAATGCAGTGGTTTTAATTCTGAATATTAATTGCACCTACTACATATTTTATTGAGCTCCACAAAGCACAAATGACAGCTAGTTTTGGGGGGTTTTGTCCACCAACAGTGAAAATGAGGTAAAAAAAATTATTCGCTTCACTCTGGTAATGTGGAACACAAAAAATCTTCTCACAAATAGGAAAAGTCTAAAAAAAATTCATAAAAATCTAAAAATCTTCTGGTTCACTTCCATATTCCATGTTCGTAAGCCACAGATAATAACTCCAAAGATCCTGGTACAGTTGATTCTGTGACATCCTATCCACTCTCCTCCCAGTTTTCCTGTCACTTTAAAGTGAAGCTACATCAATTTCATCTATATGTAGTACAGACCACAGAAGAAATTTTGCTTGCTCTTTAGCTTCACTGCTCTTATTGACCCTTCAGTGAAGGCAACAGAGGCAAAACCTCAGAGTAGTCTCAACTTTTCTGGAATGATAGCAGCTGCAAGTCACCAGAACTTAAACCAGTGAAGAGATTAGARTGCCAAAGAACTGAAATTTGTGCTCACCTTAAATAAAGGTTGTAAATGTATGAGACAGAGGAAAAAGAAGAAAGGATTTCAGTTTGCCTAAAACAAAGGAAAATGAGATAGAAGTACAGTGGGCAAAAGGAGATTTTTGATAGGAAAAGACCAGATAAGACAGAAACAGACCAAGCTCAAACTAAAGATGATGCCAGGAAAGGAAGATGATTTTGGCAAGAATAAGAGAAGTTACACAGTTCAAGAGAAAAAATGAGGGGAGAAGTTCAAAGAAAAGGAAGAAAGAGATGTTAAAAAGTTAGAACTACTGGAGCTATATACTAGTTCAATACAGAAATTGTCTATACTTCCCTTGTTGGTGATAAAGGGTATGGTAAATAGCTCAAGTTTACTCCACTTATCCATCTTCTTCCACTAACTTACTTTTATCTCTATTATTTTAAGAGAAGAGCRGAAGCTACAAATCCCTCTTGCTGAGCACACTGCTTAAGAAAACACCCATCATACCACAACAAAACAAAAAATATGCAACTGCATTACTACTTTTTACTATAAAATGGGGTTTATTGCAATGTTTATCCATTATTACATTTCTAAATCTCAGGATTGACTTTAAATGGCACCTAACTGCAATTACATTGTTTTCTGACCTGCTTTTGAAAAAATGGTTTCTGTCCCTCCTCTAATTATACTGTCCAAATTAGAAATTCCTTAATGACTGATAGATTTCAGACCCAAGACCTTGAAATGCATCTGGACTACAAAAGTTTATGACAGTGGTGTAAAATGTTGAGTATTTATTTTCACTCCTGACAGTTCAAGCTGCAAAGTCTGTGACTAAGTTTTGCAAAGAGGAGTTKTCAGAAGCAGACATTTTTTTATATTTCCAGGTATGTATTTATTACYTACACTTTCTTCCTCCAAGGCCTCTGCATTAGCATTCTTAACAATGGGAAACTGCTTGACAAGAGGAAGAATGAAAACAAAATTCTCACAAAGTCAGGAAAGAAAAAAATCCTTCCAAACTTCTTGTAAAGGTGCTAAACGTGGCATTTTCACGTAAATTCCTTTAAAGTCTGAAAACTTTCATATGATGACAGTGCCAAAAAATACAGCCACAAGCCTTTCCTAATGGAGTATTTATACTACTTGCTTTTTTCCTCTACCTTATTACACATATTCTAACACAAATAAGCATGCACATGAGAAGATCCCCTAAAATTTAGTCCAACCACCATAAAAGGAAATAGTAACCTACAGTTCTGAACAACACAGAAGTCACCCACTACTAGGAAAGAGAGACCAAACAACACTGTCTATAATTTAAATTTATATAATCTATATTAAATTTAAATTTATATAATCTATATTAAATTTGTAATAATTTCTAAGCTTTATAAAGTTTCTGCAGACCTTACCTACCTAAGTTCTGAAAACCTCGAATGACAGTGATTCCTAATCACTCTTATGCTGAATTTCCTTTCCCTTAAGTCCCATCAGAATTTCACAGTTTGTAAACATTATTTCTCTGCTTTTACTGTGCATTTTGGGAGAGTCTTGTCTGTCTTTTCCATATCCTTCAATGGGTAATAGAAGAGGCTGCAYCAGAAACCGTTCTCAAGTTTTCCTAACTGTATGCATAATCAGAAACATACTTAATCCCACTTTGGTATCAATTTATTCAGCAAAAATACAACACAGCATGTAGTAAACAATGTATATTTTTTACAGTATTAACTTTGGAAGAAATCCCAGTTCTAACACTTCTCCAAGTACTATTGGAGGGCAGTGTGTGCACAAAAGTTTCTGCTTTAATTGCTTTTTGTTTCACTTCAGTTAACAGAAACAATAACATCTTTCTTTTCTGTTTTAAAGCTGAAAAATCACAGCGCTAAAAATTGAGACAATTTCTCCTTCACTTTTAAGGCTATAATGAAACGGAAAGAACACCTACAAATGAATTCAAAAACCTAGYAAGGACACAGAAATAATCAAAGTTTTAGCAGTCCAAATACTGGAATGTTCAACAGAGGTTTTGAAGTGCCACTAAAATTCAGTCTTAATGAAAGTGTCTGAGAAACATATGTGTCACATCTTTATACTAACACCAACAGCAAGGGTGTATTTGTACTCAAGAATGTGACTTTAAGAAAATTTTTGGATTTCCAACATATAGACAGGATTGAAGAAATATAGCTGTAACTCATTGAAATATCACTGAAATCATCCATTGGAAATTAGTTTAAAAAAGAAAGGAAAGGAATCAGGTCCATCTCCACAACACATAGTACAAAGRTACAGTGTCTTGGAACACAGTGCAAAGCATCTCCATGAAGGACTGAGGCTACAGACTTTCCTAAAGCAACCAAAACATAACATTTCCCTCTCAGCAGTGTGGGCAGGGTTAACACCAGTAAAGAAGAAAGAATGGTCACGTGTGCAAGTAATTTAAAACTAGGAGTGCAGAAATAAAGTTGTTGAGAGGTCTTACACTGGCAGGCAGAGAAGTAAGGTGGCAGGTTTTTTCTCATCTTTRAAAGTCTGAAATAATTCAGAAAAGGAAGTGCAACTAATTTAAGAACAGCAGGGACAATGAACATTGCCTGTGAAGTAGCAGTATATTAGTGAATTCTAGAAGTTAAAAAATGGTGTGTCTTTTAAGCTCAACAAACACTGCATGATTAATAAAAATTAATACAGATCACGTCCCAGAATCCTGAAGCCCTTCAGCCCTTACGTTTCCACTTACAAACAGCAAGAAAAGACAGYCAAACAATTCAAATTGGCCTGTATTTCACTGCTGTATCACAGTAACTTMATTTAATTTTTATAAATCCCAGAAAAATACATAAATTGTTTATTTCAGTGCATTTACATATTTTAATTAAGTCTTTATAATRCAAATATTTTATTTTATATAAATATTTGGCTTGTCTTTCCAATTTCTCCCCAATTGCCTTCAAAGGTCAGTTCTAACCATGATTTAAATTTGTTGGATAATTTTTTAAGAGTTTAACAACTTACAGTAAATTTCATACTCCTCATATAAATACTGCAGAAATCTCCACAGTTCACTCACAGAGCTGGAAGACAGTTTCTAACCAAATTCAAAATCAGTAACACGTAGTAAGTTTACTATTTAAACAGCTAAATATAAAGTTTGAGCAATGTATTTTTCATTTGTTTAACCTATTAGCATCAAAACAAAGGTATTAAGACTAAACAGGGACATCATTGTACATAAATCCAAGAAAAGAGAATCTGCCACCAAAATTAGCCAGGAATGTTACCCTTTCTCCAATTTGGCAGTAAAACTGGAAGGAGTAACTGCTGAGGAGAAGGATACCAACTCATAGTATTCTCCCCCATAAATTAATGTCAGACTTCTGAAAATCATCCTATTGCAGTATGCAATAAAAATGTGATGATCTGTCTGAGCTAGTGAAACATTCTTTCTGCATGACTCGCATCTCACTGAGCACCAATAAAAAAAATAAACCCAGAAACTAAATAATAAAGTTGCATACCTTAACTTAATAATTGTTGGTTTAAAAAAATGCAAAAATGCATGAACAGTAATTGCCACTCAACCAGTGAACAGTAAAATGRTACATTTCTTGCAGATTTAGCTTTCAAATGTTTCCGACTTGCTCTTCATTCGTTTCACCTCAGAAAAGGATAGTTAATTACTTCTTAACATAGGCTGTAAGAACCATTACCTCCAAAATTCTGTATCAACTTTCCCATGTTGATTCACAACTGTACGTTTGAGTTACATAAATGTATCTACAACTGCATGTACAGTTGCCAATTTACTTCTAATTTATCACCCACATTTGTAAGCATGTATTTTATAAAAAAAATCTTGCCTTCGTACCTAGATACAATCTTTTGCAAGACTTTCTTCTTTTACAAAATTACAAAAAAGAACCAAAAAGACTGACATTAAAATGAAATCTCATTTTGTGATCACTTCCCATTGTAGAAGGACTACAGCTTATGGATTTACCACAACTGTTCCACTCAGATTTCTACGAACTAAATCACTTCATGAAGACTATCCACCCTGCTAACCGTCAAGAAATGTAAGGACAYTGTTTCCCACTCTATCTTACCACACCTTGTCAGAATCTTGGAGCCTGTGAACAGGGAGATTTCTGCCAATTAGAGACCATTACAGACACAACAGTCTACCTAACTTTACCAAAACAGACCAGCAACTCTTGACCTCTAAACAAACTTCTGCCTTTTGTCTGTGGAACAGATGAGAAAGACATCCAGGGCTGACTTAGCTTTTGTATGACACAAAACTTACCACAAATACTTAGGTAACCTTTGTTGCAAAGGTTAATTATCTCCATTAAGCAAGATACAGCTACGTAACACATTCTGAATTCAAGTAATTTGTAGGTACCAAAACACATTGGTTCCTTTTTTTTTTCTTTTAAAGGCTCCACCTATTACAAACCCTTCTACTGTCTGAGAATGTGCAGACTGATCAAGCATTCTTTTAACTCTCTCATCAGATAAATTTAAAAATGGAGCTTAACATTCTCCAGGATAAAACAAACATTCTCTTCTCACAGTATAGACTGCTTTTTATGATACAGTTTATACTATTACACAGCAAACTATTTTGCTCCTAGACATGCACTGTTGTTGGCTGTGCTAAAATCTATGCTGGAAAAATAAGCACATTCTTCTCAGACTCTGTTCAGCCTTTGTAACCAGCTTACTATTCACAGCAAAACCTCTCTGCTATATATAATTTTTATCTGTACTGATTTCAAACTTTTTTTCCAGATCACAAATACCTTGAACACCACTGAACTAAAACAGATTTCCAAAAGAGTAGAAAATTCCACAACCGGATCATCATCTTCTAGTTACAGTTAAGTTTATCATCTGTCATTTAATTATCTTAATATATTTAATGTAGATTATGTGGATTTTTCTTAGTGATATCTTTGTCTTAAATCACAGTATCATACAGTAACGAGTGAAGGAATTTTTATAACTCTATCAGGTAGACAAGGTTGTCTCTATCATCATGCTACTGGCTTTAACAATGCACAGAGAATCCCCACACATTGGCTAAGATCATTTTCCTGACAACTGTACAAATACTGYATCACTCCCGCTGACATTTTAATGAAGGAATTTTGTTTATGATCTCCACAAAAAATAACAGACTTGTTTGACCAGTATATAAAAATAACATAACAGTATCATATGAACATAATATATAATAGTAAATTTGTCAGACTAACAACTGACTTTATGCAATTCAGAAGGACTTGAACAAGCTCAAGAAGTGTGACTACGTGAACTTCATGAGACTTCAAGTTCAAGTGCCAGGTTCTGCACAAGGGTTGAGGCAAAGCCCACTATCAACACTTACTGTTGAATGCAGGGGTGGAGAGCAGCCCTGCCAAGAAGGGCTTGGGGATACAGGTRGACAAGAAGCTTGACATGACCTGTCATTGTGTGGGCACAGCCCAGAGAGCCAAACGTGTCCTGGGCTGCATCCAGAGCAGTGTGGGCAGCAGGGCCAGGGAGGGGATTCTGCCCCTCTGCTCTGCTCTGCTGAGACCCCACCTGCAGTGCTGCATCAGCTCTGGGCTCCCAGCACAGGAAGGACATGGACCTGTTGGAGTGAATCCAGAGGAAGCCACAAAGATGATCAGAGGGATGGACCAGCTCTCCTGTGAGGACAGGCTGAGAGAGTAGGGGTTGCTCCCCCTGAAAAAGGGAAGGTTCCAGGGAGACCTTATTGCAGCCTTTCAATACTTGGAGGCRGCTTAAAAGAAAGCTGGAAAGAGACTTTTAAAAGGACTGTAGTCACGGGACACGGGGAAACGGTTTYAGACAATAAATTCAGACTAGATGTAAGAAAGACTGCTGTTCTAATGAGGATGGTGAAACTCTGGCCAGGTTGCTCAGAACAGCTGGCAGATGCCCCACCCCTGGAAACATTCACAGTGAGTTTCAATGGGGCGTGAACAACTCTGAACAACAACGGGGCTCTGGTCTAGTTGAACAGGTCCTTGTTGACTGTAAAAGGGTTGGACAGAATGACTTTTAAAGGTCCTCATCCAACCCAAGCCATATTATGTTTCTATGATTCTGTGATTTTTCCAGAAAACTGCTCTTGATGATCTGAATTAAGACAGACCATTTTTATTTTACCTACAATAGTATTTACTGACACATGGCCATTCTCCCCGAACTTTCAAATTAAGGGGAAAATTTAGGGTGATCCATTTCCTGGGGTTTTGGAACTATTCACCTACTTTCCCTCGAATGCCCCACAAAAATATTAATTGATGCATATTTATCTACTTCAAGTTGAGGACTACAAACAATAAGGCAGGAAAAAACCCACACCCAGAACTAATGACATGTAATTTCTATTTGACACTTATATTGTTAAAAACTGTACACAACTGTGTACTGTAAGCTCAACTATCAGACATCTACAAGGAAGTGAACCTTACAGTAGGCCTTGGTTTCTACCATACCCAACCAAAGATTTTGTCAGGGCTTCAAGAGTTACCAGGCATCTTTCCATGGATTCTCAGAGAAGTCATACTGTCCTTTTGCCATGAGCATGGGCCTGGGTAAACTCTTTTGCCATACTGCATATTTCCACAAAATTTGTAAAAACACAAGTGTCCTACTTTCTCTAATGTTGTGGGAAATCAGATAGAAAATACCCAATAGGCTGACAGGCTATTAAGGAACCTGGTTTTCTACCTTGGACCTTTACACTAATGGCAAAAACCTAAAAGTCTAGTAAATGGGACTTTGTCCAGCAGGCATCRAAATAGCATCAAGTGCCATCACCACTTTTTTGTGGTAAAGATAGTGGGGTAAGAAAAAAAAAAAAAAAAAAGACATAGAGGTAATGAAAGCTCAAACATTCCTCTATATTGCCAAAAAAAGTATCTGGAATACTAGAATGTAGCAATATACAGCTGGTTTACAGCTGGATAAAATGATTCTGATCCATAAGAGACCCAACTTGGCTGATGTGGCTTGTTTTAGAAGTCTCTAGGGGAACAAAAACCTCAGTGTCCCCACCTAAGCCCTGGATGCAGAAACACCACTGGCCAGRGATCTRGGCAGTGCAGAGATKCCCARCCAATAGGTTTTYCCAAGCCTGGGAAATTCAAACTGGCTATAAAAAGGAGCTTRGAACCATAAAGGGGTTAGTGGTTGTTCCCCAGGACTCGAAGAGATCTGTGTCCTGCATCTGTCTCTACCCATGGACCCCATGTTACATTAGAACACCTGGGGATTTTTTAACCACTTCTTTTAAAAGCCTGCTCCACATCAGAACTCTAGTAATCTTTACTTACACTGTAACAGTTGCTGGCATACACAAAAAAGAGAGTAGGAATCTGTAGTCTCTAGCCTGACAAAGTTGCAACTAATAYAATCCATCATCTTTTTACAGAGCAAAATAACCTGGAAATCTGACCTGAGGCAGCACAGAAAAGTAGAAAACAAGAAGCTACTTGTATTGGAAGCATTTGTAACCTATACTCCTGTATTTTCAGTACATAATGTATGAAATGTCCCATCTTCATGTTTAGACTAAATGCTCCGTTCATTTCATCCCAAGCAGAAGCAAATTTTGTCTCTCAGATGATCATGCTTACCTTTTGTTGATTTCAACAAAAGAGAAAGTTTTACCTGATGAAGAACTTGTCTCTGCAAAGTCAGTTCCGTTTTACTTAATTGATATTGAAAGGTTTAACAGAAAAATGTTAMTATCTAAATATCAGACTGGGATTCAGCTGGCAAGTTACAGGCTAAAGTTTCAGTTGCACATCACTGAAAAGCACAAAGAAGTTCAGGACCACCTCCTAAAAGACCTGTACAGAGTGTGTAACRCCAAGAGTCTAGTATCATTTGGGATTCTTCAGGTGTTGTTGTAAAATAATTAGGCATGCAACACAGAAAACTTTATCTGCTGTTGAAGTTATTCATACTAGCAGGTGTTTCCAGTTAAATCTCCAAAATACCAAGCTGCTCATAGAATGCATTCCCTTTCATGTTCCAACCTACAGGACACAAAGAAGGCATGCAGCAATGTGTAAAAAAGAGTTTCTATCTTCTGGCATAAAAACACTGGAAAGAACTTTGATCAGCACTCGATGATAATAAAACATATTAAAATGCATTTTCAGTGGCCACGTAAGACAAGAAGTAAGTTGGTGGGGTTTTTTTTAGAGATGCAAACTGAAATCTGTGATAGACTTGCCCCAGCCAGAGACTGGCACCTTAGCTTTTTTCCAATACATGCCTAATGGATACTCCAGAAAGTAAAGGGATTTGGTTATTCTCTTTGCCCTGTTCAGCTTTTCCAAACAAAGCTGAAAGGAAGTAACTGGCTATTCTGTTACATGGAACTCTTTGCRGAACAAGAGGCCCCAAAATCATAGAGCATGCACAGTATGGATAAACCTTGGCTATGCTGGTCCATTGGACTCTGAGGTGGACCCATTCCAGGATGAGGAGGTCGCATACTCTTCATGGAGCCACAGTGAACATCTTCAACCATTCCTTTTTCATGCAAGCCATCAATAGACTGTGAAAACAAAATAAGTATTTAGAGAGAGATAGTATGCAAAACTATGAACAACTAACTCAATCTAAACAAATACATGAAGAGGAAAAACTTCTTTCAGCAGCCATTCAAAATAAAACTACCAGGAACCTCTGCCTGAAATCACACATTTAGGGAAGCAAAAAATACTATCAGACTGCTTGCTCGCTTCCTTTTTGTCTTTTTTTTTTTTTCCTTATGAACTGTTTGGCAATGGMAGGAAGGCAAACTGTCCAACTACAAATACATAACCTGTTTTGGCCTCATATTATAAAGCAGCGTAACACACATTAACTCATATTATGAAAGTAGAGCCTGTGGCTTGAGTTATTTTTAGCCCAAACTTTGCCCTTTCAGTCACTACTCCACTGGAAAGTCCCAAACATTGTTTCTCTTCAAAAACAAGGGTGACAYTGCAGGAGGTAACCTCTTCTTCACTGACAAAAACAAGGATGAGCAGTCAAGGAGGGGARAACAATACTTGTGCTCCCTACAGCTCCTGTCACCTCATACATTCCTCAAAAACAGTTCCCATGGTACTTCAAACACAGAACAGCACCAAGTTCTCTCTTTAGAGAGTGAAGAAAAGACAGCYTGGAGTCTGAAAAACAAGCTGAAGGCATTCTGGGCACTGAAAAAGGGCTCTGAAAGTGAAAAAAAAGGGAAAAGTAACACTGGAAGAAAGACATCCTAAGAAACAGGGAAGTTTTCCATGAAGGCAAAATTTATATCCCTAACTATGGAAGGGATTAAGCTAATTAACTTCTAACTTAGAGCTCTGTAAGGCTTGGTATTAGGAAGGAAGAGACTGGCATCACTAAGGCTCTCTCTACAGAAATACACAGCTCTGCACCACTCTAACACATGCATGCATGCACACTAAATGCTGCTCTTGCAAACCCGAGTGTGAATGGAGACCTTGTGATCAGTTTTATCTAAATGTACATCTGTTTATTGAGAATTCTTTTTAAAAAGAGATTTATATAACTTACTCCAAGGGAAAATTCAGGCAGTTAATTAAATGAGTGTGCAAGAAGYTGCATCAGCCCACAGAAAAGAACTGTCATTTCTTATTTTTGAGTAATTTGTTGCACATGACTCAATTTCAACAGAACTAAACAAAGGCCACCCTTCCTACAAAAGAAAAAATAATTCTAAGTTTCAATTCATAAACCCTTCATATAAAATTTCTACTTTCCATTTCAATCATCAGATTTGACTGAAAACACTTTGAAACACATAAAATTTGTCATTGTTCAGCATTTTTGAAGGATTTCACTATAATTTTTCCCTATCAGAAGTTTGGGTTAAAAGGAGGAAAGTTACAGAAAAGGAAAAATGAAATGGATTTTTCACATTTCACCAAATCATTTAATTGTCACGACAGTATAAAAATATTCATGAAAAGAAATTATATGAGAAAAATACACACTGCTCAAGAAGCTATTTTTGATCACAAGAACTTGGGATATGGAGTAGAAATGCAGACACAGACGACTGACACACTAAAAATAGTTCCACTTTGCTAACCAAGTATATCCCAGTGCCCTTTCCTGAGGCATGAAGATCCCTCCCTCTCTCTTCTTCGCCCCTTCTTACGAAGACAGCCAATGCAGAGGAAAACACTCACTTCACACTGTCTGCATGATCTGAGTACCACAGAAACCAAAACACCYATAAAGCTGGAGGCATTCTTGTTTTGCCATGCTATGTGCTGGCTGCCATGGTATCTTCACGGCTGCCAAGAGGAGGAGACTTGCTGGTAACCTGATCTGATTTCCAGAACAGAAGACTCTGGCTGTACATATTTGCGGTGTATGTAACTGCAGGGATGGGTTTCACTGCACTGAAAGGTGCCAGCCACGAAACCTCTGGGAATAGAAACGGCTCAGATGGGAGTAAGAAGGCACACAGCATGTGTACATAAGAAATACCAGCACAGAGAGGGTGGGGAAAGGAGTTGTCAGTTAAAAAAAGRGCAGCAGAGAAGAGAAAAGCAAGTATGTTTTGATAAAGCCTTTTGTAGAGGGACTTAAAAAATAAAATCATACAGGGACAGAGAGGTAGTAATGTGATCATACAAGAAAACTTCAATCCAAGGCATGTTTCTGTGGAGAGAATTGATCAAAAAACAGATTTTTGTAAAAAATGTATTAAAAAAMCCCACAGACCCAAGAASARCTGTAGCAAACTGAAATGCTTTAAGTCTCATGGAAGGGAGACTAACTATACAGCAAAAAAGGGATTTGCATCTGTGTATTTGCAAAACTTATGCGGTGAAAAAAACCTGAAAACAAAATTCATTAGAATTCATAAATCAGCTTGTTACTAGCAAAAATACGAAAGATGGAGATGGCATAAACTTCTGTGAAGTTGAAATTAGTTTTAATGCTTATGCAATTGCTAATGTATGCAGAGACTGTTACTTCAAGAATGTATTTCATTTCATTTCAAAAGCACCTCTACTGGCTATGAAAAAAAATGTGTACAACAGGGAAGGCAATTCAGCAGAGGACAGCTGGGGACTACAAGAACTGAGGAATAGTTGTTTTTTTTTGGTAACTTTTATAAATCACTATAGTATAGTTACAGGGCTAGAGGATAACTCAAAATTATGTAACAGGCTAAAAATTACAGAGGGTATCTTACACACAACGTAATTCTTGTAAATTCTTCAGTCCTCTGTAAGTYAATAAAGCTGTCTTCCACAAAGACAATGTTGGGATAAGTAACCTATATAACCAATAAAGCACTACTATCACGTGGGGGTGCTTTTTTTTTTTTTTTATTTTAGTCTTCTAATATGACAGAACAGAAGGGAAACAGGAAGCTGAGACATACTCAACTTTGAGCAGAAATTACAATTTTGATTGGTCCCCATAAGTAAGGAAACAAGTACTGAACAGGCCAAACAAACAATGCTTCTAGAAACAGAATGAGGGATGAACCTCAACCGTAGGCTAGCACATGCCGATAGACTTGGCAGACTTACAGACTTACATAATGTCTAATGCATAAGGAACATTTTGCCTACGGTGCTTTTACTCCGAATTTAGCAACTAAGATCTCAGAGATACATCACAGTTTGACCTGTTTTCAGGTAAACTGTGATATTACAGTGTCTGGGTTTTTTGTTTTAATCCACCTTCTTAAAAAAAAAAATCAAGCAAAAAAGCACTCCAGCCTCAAAATCAAAGACTGAGTACGAGACTAGTTTTCTTGTAGACCATACATCCTCTAAAACAATCACAGARACTGAAGAGCAGTGTGTGGTCATGTAACTACAACATAACTATGCATTCAGCATAACTGAATGCATGCCTGATCAACAACCAGTCTGAATGTGGTTTTTGCAGCAGGGAATTGGCCACCAATTCCATTAATCTCTAAAAAGATCATAAAATCACCACTAAAGTTCTCTGTTGATTTTTCAAGGTTGGTAATACTTCCTTTCTTTTTTTTACTAACGTAGACACAAACAACAAAAATAATACAGAGAATATGTCTGCTGATGTTGTGTGCAGTTACTTCTAGGACACTGAGAGAACTACTTTGATTCTGAGARGGTGTAATTTGAATAGATCTGTTAGCCAATACTATCTGAAATGGGAGACCATTTGCATTCTGTTCTAATGGAACATCTGAGTAAACAACAAACATATTTAGTAAAAATTACTGAATTTCTGAAGAATTTTTTATCTCCCTCACATTTTATCTCACTCACCAAAACCAGTAATATTGCCCATGACATCATTGTAATTACTCCACAGTCAGCAATCATCCACAGTACAACCCATTACAAATTCACAAAAGAAGCGATTATGCATCAGGTTACAATTAAATGGAAGAGAAAATAAACCAAGAACTCACAGTACTCCATCCACCCCTCAAGTGAGCACCCTCCAAATTAACAAGCTACAATGTTGTAACCAAAAGTTAAGCAGTTAAAATCATGTGGTCCACCTAGCGTGTAAGAAGATACAGAAGGCTGTATGTATCACAGCATCACAGAATGGCTTGGATGGAAGGAACATCAAAAATCATCAAGTACCAAACCCCTTGCAGTGGCAGTGTCTAGACCAGGTTGCTCCAAGTCCCATCCAAACTCACCTTGWACACTTCCAGGGATGGAAAACTGACAGCTACTGTGGACAACCTGTTCTAATGCCTCACTACCATCACAAGAAACAATTTCTGCCTAGTGTCTAATCTAAACCTCCTGTCTTTCAGTTGGAAACCATTTCCCCTTATCCTGTCACTACCTGTCCT
>QVAJ01000046.1:1795230-1806526 GCA_003546035.1 Mixornis gularis | reverse complement strand
TTTAAAAGCCTTTATCAATCTAAAAGCCTCTGTCTCAAATGTAGATGTATCTAGCCTCATGTTTTTCAATCCTTTTTCTAAAATATAGATTAATCAGAATATTTTGATGAAAAACTGTTAGTAGGGTAATAAACTTTATTTTTAATGCTTTTTGTAGCTAAGGAAGCAGAATTGGATGCTACTTTTGAACAGTGTTAAAATAACCCATTTCTGATAAAAAGATACTCAGAGGAGTTAGAAGCCCTTATCAATGGTTTTCAAATATTTCTGTTGTCAACTGTCACAAACCAGAAATTGTTTTCCTCCTTTCACTTCCTCTAGAGTGTATAAAACACAWGCACTTAACCAGCCATTCTGAATTTCCAAAAATTTACAACTTACTGAAACTACCTGGAACTCTTCTGCAAAATTAATGAGGACTTTTTTCCACTATGAAATTTGTATCGAGTGTCTTGCTTGGAGCAATAACAAAATAGAGCAAAATAACTGTCAGGTTAATCCCTGCAGCAGAGAGTGGGAATCTGGCAAAAAGTTGTCATCACTTGTTACCTACCTAGTTGCAGAGGTGTTATAAAGTGTCTTAAATGACATAAGAGTACTTGAAGAGTATTAATATTAGACAATTAGGATAAAGATGCAACTAAATCTTAACATACTAGTATCTGGAAGAAAGTAAATGTTTAGTACCTCAGAGTTCATTTGTTATATGATAAAAGATGAAAATATCAAGGAAAATAAGCCACCATGCAACTGCGGCTTTGTACTGGAGAGGTGTTTGTCTGAAAGGGGTTTAGCTCTAGTGCACTTGCTAATTTCAGTAAATGTAAAGGGATGCATTTAAATCATCMGGGTCATCTCTGATTAGAAGTTTTGGAAAGCAGAGTGATTTCACTCCAGGGAAGTCAATGAGCTAGGTAAACATACAGTCCTTAGCTACAAAGGGCTAGATATTAATATTCTGGGTTATGAAACTATGTTGATGTGTTGTTGTTATTATTATTATATTGTCCATAATGCTTATAATTTTGTCAATCATTTGTATGTACTTGAATGTATGTATTATTTATTGGCCCATTGTATTTACTTCCTATTTWGCAGGGCAAATGGGTTTTTCTAAGTGTGTCAGGGGTACGACCCTCTGCCTCACTATTGCCTTTGTGCATTCTAATGTGTGCTAACAATAACATTAAGGACAATGCCTGTGCACCTTTTGCCCCTGACTGCTATCTGCCTTCTCACCAGGCCCAGTATGGTCAACAAATTATCAAGCAAAGCAGGCTGTCAGTGTGGTATAAGCCTGGGTATCAGTGTACATTTAGTTAATGACATTTAGGTTCCTGAGTGTTAGTATGTGTGGTGTACAGACTGGTAAGCAGCACGGATGCACAATTGTATTAAACTTTCTCAGGAGTCTTTCAAAAAATGCAGAGAACCTGCATTCTGCTGGTGAACTACTGAACCTCTGCTAAGACTGGATGCATTAAGAATAATTAACAAGAAAGAAAACAAATTTGTGAGTGAATAAATGCAAGCAGACTGAGAAGAGTAATAAGACAACCATCCACCCAGTGACCAAATAAAGTGACATTTAAAAGTTAACTGGAAACCAGTACTGTAGTGCTGTGTAAGAAAACCCCAGGGACAAGGAAACAAATGTAATCAGTTACAAAAAATAAGCTAATATAGCACTAGATGTAAGGGATATAATGACAAAATGACCCCCAAGCTAGCAACGGTTTGGTTGGAGATGCAGTTGTGTAAGGACTGAAACAGGTAGGAAACACATGGAAATCTCTTGCAAAACATTCATTATCCTGCACCACTGGTAGCAAACCAAGCTATTTTTTCRTCATTAGAAAATTATTGGGGGCATTATTGTTAATTAATTAATTGAAATTTATTATCGTAGATAGTCTTGTTTGCGCAAGAGGCAGCAATGGTTCTTGCAACAGGAAAATTGTTTTGAAGTCATGATAAGAGTTGTCTCTTCCTTCTTTCAGCAATTCTTCCCACATCTCTCCCACTATAGTCAGSCATTGCCCTGCCTGTTCAGGAGGATTTGCAAGAGGCTCAGCTTGCTACTTCTGCCATGGCATAGGACAACCAGGAGAAGGAAAAACCTTGGTACTTTTGTTAATCCTGTTTGCTTCTGCTGCTGCCTTGCTTCCYTCTAATTCTTTCCTCAGAAGCCAAGGTTATGCAAGTAGGAAGTAAAACTGACTCTTCAGGTTGTGTAGGTTGCTGAAACAACTGATTATTGCTGTCTTATCCCAGATAAAGCAGGTAGTCTGCTTTTCTAAGTTGCTTCGTACTTTGCCAGGGCCAAGAGCTATTTTTTTTTCACTTGTGGGACTCTGAACAGGCTGCATTTTAGAACACAGGAAAGAGGTATGTTCAGAGCAATCTGAATAGAGATTGCACAGGCATGTCTGTTTCTGAAGCCACTGCACAGAGGGAGGACTTTCCAGAAGAACCCCTGAGAGCAAAGGTGTGGCACAAATCCTTGCACAGGGCAGATCCAAACTGGAAGGTTAACCCTAAATGCACTAACAGCATGCTRAATTCAGAAACCATCCCAAAAGTTAAATAGAAATTGTCCACTTAGGAAATTATTTGGCTAGTTGGACACACTTCTAGCTAGTCTTGTTTCCTGGGAAATTGACCTGCAAAACCTGTGTTTGTCACAGGATAGAATTTTTAAATAAAGGAGTTGGACCATATGCATGAGTAAGGGCAATAGCAGCAAGTTRTCATTTCGGCCCAGTTATCAAAAACTTGTGGACTGTTGAAGAATAACCCAAATACACTGGAGACTGTGGGTTTCACTGCTACATAGCCAGCATGCACAGAGAATAACATTGACAGGGTGTGAAACTRTATTACTCTGGCAAATCTAGAGATGAGGCTCCGTTATCAGCATCAGTGATGCATCCATTGCTATTCCTTGCTTTCCATTAAACATGCAAAATTTTGGCTGCTTTGAAGAATGAAGGATCCCCCCAAAAATATTGCTCCTTCTGCATACCCATTCTCTTTCCTATACCTAGTTCCTGTGGGTTAGAGTGGATGGGGGTTTTTATTTGTTTTGTGGGGGTTTTGTCCCCGGTTTTGTTTGTTTGTTAATGTGTTTTTTGTAAATCTGCCTTTAACTGTACATGAAACCTGATTATTTGAATCTGTGTTCCTAGCTGGAATACATGGTCTGCCTAGAGGAAAAATTACTTTTCTTTTACATGACAGAGGAGCTGAAGAAGCACAAGCAAAGGTAAGAGAAAACTCATAATGGGATAAGAAACAAACCAAGTTAAAGCTAATTTATGGGAAAAGTTCAGACCAAGGAATGTGAAATGGAGGTTCCTGGTGGTTAGTTCCTTATGGCTGCTGCAGGTTTTTCTGGTAGCTAGCATATAACTTCAAAACTAACTTCTACACTTTGTTTCATCTGATAGGCGTACTTGGAACACCCTGTATTAGCAACTTCACACAGAAGCAATTATGATTTCAGTTGGTATAGAGGATGATCTTAGGGATAAAGAAGACTTAATAGAGATTGTAAACAAGTAGCATTTTTATCGTGCTACCATGGCTCATATATGATGTTACTTTTTGTTATGGTTAAAGGACTGTTWTACCAATTTAAGAAACAGGCGTGTTAATGCTTCTGCAATTGTGGAGAGACTGAACTGAGGGTTAAGGCAATCCACCTTCGGAGATCTCAAATTTCAGTCATTATGAAAGTGCTTTTTTTGCAGGCATAGCTTATTCATTTCAAGGATTACATTGTTGTGTAAGTTTATTCAGGAAACAGCCTGGCTATTAGTAGACACTGGTGAGTAGAAAATTTGTTGTTAAAAGGACTGTGATTGTGATAGTTACTACAAGCTGTGCAACAGACYATACAACCTGCACATCAGTTTAAGAATGGAGGTCTGCAGTTATATTAAAGTTCTTATTTAATGGCCAGGCTTTGCCAGAGGCCCTCTTGAAAATCAAAGCATTGGTTTCAAGAATTGGCAAAGATGTTAGTGCAGATGGGACTTGAAATGTCATAGATGGAACCTTTCCTACTTTGTTTCTGAAAGTATACATGTGTGATCTGGGTTTGTGCCTCTTTGGAAATTCTTTTATTTTTAACCCAGATAACAGCAAGTGAATTGCTGCCAAGACATTATAGAACTATGCTGCTCATAGCTACCATATTTTCTTGTCATGACAAATACTGCTTTCAATGTGKTTTTTTGTACCGTGGGCTAAAGAAAGCTGCATTAAATTGCATTGGAAGCTACACTGAGTGGACTGTATTGATGCTCCTGTTCAGATCTCTTACACTGGCCTTCTTACTATGTACTCCTGGCATATGGAGCCAGGTTAACAYGTGATGGTGGAATTTCCAGCTCAGCATGCCATGGTGGTGCATTTTCTCCTCCAGTGTTTCCTCATGYCTGCAATTTTGCTGCAGAGAATAATATTCTTGTGCTGAAAATGTAATTTGGCCAGACACCTAAATTCTTGCAAGTTAGATAATCCCCATTTTGAAAGCACAAAGATAGCATGCAATTTCCCTGAAAGAAAGAATAAATTAGTGGCAGATATATGGACAGTACACAGAGGTCAACTCTTGGTCCAATGATCTAGGTGGCAGAGATGTTGAATCTGTGTTGATAGAGTGAATTTCCTCTTTCAGCTCAATAATTTGCATTATTTGATGGAAAGGAGAGGGATATTTTGAAAGTATTTCATAAAACAACCATGGTCAACAAGAATTTGACAGGTAGGTTTAAATACTTGTAGTTTTAAATTTGAGTTCTCTTTAGTAAAAATTCTTTAGAAAACAAGCCATCCAAGAATAGATAGTGAAAATAAATAGTGACTTATCTTACCCTTGAAACAATTTGCTGAGTAACTTTATGAGGTGGAATTGTTTGTAGGAGGTTGTACTTTGATTTCAGATACAAGCAGGGCTTTGTAAACATATTCAAATCACTGTGCACATGGCAGCTTTGTTTGCTCCTAGAACCTAATCTAGATGGGTTATATATTACAAATCTCACGCAACAGGTACATTATTGTGCAATCAACATCTTTAAAGGTTTGCTAAAATACTTTGCAGTTTTCTTTCTAATACCATAGAAGTTCTGCTATCCATCCAATCACAGAGTTTTGCATTACAAGGTTATTTTGGTGCCACCTTCAMTAAGCAAATTGTGAGTGTGCTGCAGTGCTGGGCCTTGCTGGTTTGCCTTGTAGGTGGATGCTGGCTGGGTGTCTGTGACTGTTCAGTTCCAAAAGAGCCATTTTGTGCTTGTAGGGTTTGGGGGTTTTTTTGGTTTTTGGTTTTTTTTTTTTCAATATGATTCACAATCCACTTTCTTCAAGATCCATCACCCACAACCACTTTTTGGCCAAATTTAAGACTGAAAAGAGGGGACCCAGTAGTGACTGAGTCACTTCTGTTGTGTGCCAACAAGTTGCTCGTTTGCTGATTAGCCACCTGCTTTAGATCTGGATTATATCCAGACCTGCTCCAGCTGGCCAGAGAATGGGAATGTCAGCTGTAGTCAAGGATACCTGCAAAGCACTGAGAGCTGCAGCAAAGCATCTTTGAAGAGAAGCACAGGGAAAGGCAAATTAAAGGGAAGGCAAGGGAGAAATGAGGCAAGGAGCCAATTTCTGATCTCAGCTTCACTGATGTCACCAATACAAATTTGGTCCACAGAGTGCTGAGGAAATGAGAATAGAAACAGGTCAGAGGGTAAGGTGACAGACTAGCACAGGTGACAGCAAGGGGAAAAATTAATCATGTCTCAAGTGTAATCTTAATGGCTACTCTACTTCAACACTTGAAATGTCTCTTACTCATCCAAGAGTAAGAAATTAATAAAATCTTTCTGACACTCTGCTTGTCTTTCTTAGCAGCTCCAGACAGGGATTTTTAGTGGTGGTGCATCCATCTGCAGATCCATTTGAAAAGCAACATGTTTTTCAAATCTAATGAAGAGGAGAAGGCTTAAATCTCSTCATGTTTCAAGTGAAATCCTATGGTAACAAGTATCCTTATACTTAAGATCTTCTTTATTGTAGTGTTTTACATTTACATGGTTGTTTAATTTGCTGGTGAATATCAACAAGCTTCAACTATGCTTTAGAACATGTTTTTGTAAAAAATTGCAACAAACACACAAAAAACTACCTTCCTGAAATATTTTATTTTGAAAATGGTCATGAAACTCTATTGGTGAGTAGAAAAAATGAAAATAAAAGTTTGCTGCAAGGAATTTTTTTAGTTTTTTCACTAGACTATTCATTCTAAAAGTAGTTTTTCTTCTAAAAGAAGGAGCAGAATGTATGCATGAAGAACCCCTCACCTGCTTKCAAGTACTCTTCAATCTAATAAAGTTGTGTTTAATTTATTATTTGTTTATAGTGAGTCCATTCTAAATTCTTTTAATTTTTGAATATTTGCCCCTGGAAAGTTGTTGGGTGGTTTTTTAGTGGTTTTGGTTAGTTGGTTGGTTGGTTTGGGGGAGGGGAGTGTTGGTGGTTGTTTTTGGTTTTGGGGTTTTTTGGGGTTTTTTGTTTGGTTTGTTGGKTTTTTTTGGCTTGTTTTGGTTTGGTTTTTTTTGGTAGATTGACCAGCAATCATAAAACTAAGGCAAATAGGCAATTCCACGTGTCTAGGTACCACAAGGGTTAATATGGTTCAGTACAATAATATACATTGCAGTTACTACCTTTCACTAAAGAGGAATAAGGCTTTGATAAGGCTTTGGAATTCTTTGCCCACTTGAACAGCAGTATGATTTTTGGAATYGTTTGAGAAGTCCCACTAAACTGAGGGAAAGGAAACAACATCTCACATTTGTAATTGCAGATACTCGAAGACCTGATCTAGCAATAAGGTGTGCTATGTTGGTTTTCTGACTGTTGCACTAGAAAGAACAGGGGAGTTTTGATGATTTTTATTTTTTTTGTAAGTGTGAATTTATAGGAAATTGTCTTTGACTCGAAGCTGACAAASTTTGCCATGTCTGAAAAATCACCTCTCACAAAAAAGAGGGGGAAAAAGCAAAGAAAATTCTCCTTCCAGTTAGTTACAGTCTTAGAAATAACTGAGACAGATACTGTATGTTAAAACACAGACATACCCCTACCCCTAGAAACTGAGATCTACAGTTTACATTAATAAGATATTTGAAATCCTCATTTCCAGATATTTCTGCTGCAGTTTGATTTGTTTTGTTGTGTATTACCCCAGCCACCCAAATTTGCAAGTGGAAGAAATGTTACAGCCTCGGACAAGCCCCTGTTGAAGAACTGCTGCTCACACAGGACTGTCCTTGTATCTCAGCAGCATTGCCAGCTGAATTTAACACTCATCATGTTTACCGACTTCCAGCTTGAAACCTAAACAGAGCAGGTGTGTGATTAGMTAATTAACACAGCCAGATGGGCCTTTTTAAGAATTAATCTAAGTATAAAATATATTACATTCAGATCCCAGTTTTTAATACTGCTGGGTGAGGTCATTCTCTCCTCTCAATTTGGAAGAAGCTTCTGTAGAAATAGATATATATTAAGGGAGTCAACAGGACTGTATGATACTCTGTAATTAAAGTCAAAGCATGTTATTCAGCAAGYATTTATGTTTAAGATTAGGAAATATCTGTAAGTTTTTGCAACTCTGTTCCAAAGTTGAAGAAATTTCAGAATGTGAGATGTCTTGCTATAGTAAGTTTATAGAATACCTTAATGCTATTATTTTGGAAAAAATTAATATATTGTTCTTTGTTTTTCATTCTTGTACTTGCATTTCCTGTAGTAATAAATTTTGTTTCTCCTAGCAGCAGCTGGAGCTCAGTTATGCTTCATATCTTCTTAGTAAAGTTTGTCTAAGTACAACCATTAGGGGACAGAAATTTGCATTAAGCTGCTAGAATAAACTTCAGTATGCCGTAAATGCAGCCAGTCCACTTCTTACCATGGCAGCTTCTTTATTGCTCCACTCCCTACAGCGATCCTTCTTGGAAGAGTGATCTGCTCTTTGTTGTATGCTTTACTAGGAAATGTGAGTGAAAACCAGGATGTGATTGTAAAGGTTTCTTCCCTTCAAGCTTGATTGCCCTTTCTTTATCATTTCTTAAACAAAAAGTCTGCTCCTTCAAAGTTAGCCTTCTCCATTTGGCTGGGAGAAGGAGTCAGGAGATGATCATGTGCTGCACACCTCCGTGCCTCCCTCTCAGCAGTTCCTCCTCTCCCATCTGGCAGCTGCTGGATTGGAGGTGAACCCAGTCCTGCAATGGGTTGGTCCAAGCCARATTCCACTCCAGCTGTTTCCAGATAAAAATAATCATCTTTCAAAGCTGAGGCTGCAGTAAATTGCCGACATTTGTTAACACGAAGCATTCTTGTGAAGATGTGTGTTGATGACATAGGACCAGAATTCTGATTTCAAAATGGTCTGATTTCAGGCAAGTATTTTGAGAAAGACCCTTCAGCCTCTTATTAACATCCCTCTTATATCCCCCTCATTGAGAAGATCCCCCTGGTGCATAAATTGCAGACAGGAATAATAAGACATATTAACTCTTAGGAAATGACACTTTGGCATGACCATGACCAGGGTCTGTGACTGACATCACAGTGGTGGGGTCACTCTTGTCTCTTGCAGGGTGATCTATCACACCTTAAATGTGTGTACTCATGCAGAGAAGGTCCTTGAATCATAAAAAGATCCTGAAATCCCGAATAAAAATGTTTCTGTGAATTCTGCAGTGCAGAATGATAGTGGATAAATGTGAAGTATAGGTATCAGGAATGCATTAAAAAAAAAAAAAATCTGTTTTTCTGGAAGGATGAAAGTGTATTTGACGTCATAGAAAAAATGGAATTTAGCACCATCTGAACAAATGTTTTTTTGCTGGCAATGCCTGCTGTTCCCTAAAAGGATGGTCTAGTTTTTCATTGGATTTTCCTTTCATTTGTTGCTTGTACAGTCTCACAGTTTCTCTAAGAATGGGAGTAAAGACACTTTATTGACACTTTATTGACACTTTATTGAGACTTTAAGAGTAAAGAGAAGTATTAATACTTCAGCCTCATCTTTCTAGCTCAAATAAGTGACAGAGAAGACAAGATCCTCTTTCCAAGCAAGAACATACCATTTTCTAGCTTATAGACCACAGACAGTGCATGTGAAATTGCTTGGGAAAGTTCTCATGATTTCTTGGGAAAGTCATGGAAGAGCTGCTTCATTCTCATTCTTTCTTAAATCAGGTTAATGTAGAAAGCAGTCTCTACATAGCTTGAATCAAGACACAGTATTCTTTGCCTGGATGCTTTACAGTCTYATGTAACATGATTTAGGAATTTATATCAGTCTTGATATGATGCCAGTAACAATATTAGCACAAAAGAAACAATTTTTGATGTCTGCATGTTCAAATTATTTGATTCTTTGGCAGTTTTTCAATCCAGTCACTTAGTCATTTCTGTAACTTCCTATAGTTCAGAGATTCCTAGATAATATGCTGCAAATAGTTGTTGGTTAAAATAGTTGCAAGTTAAAAGAAGTGCCAAAATCTGTCTGTTTTAATCTTCACCATGGTTTGAAGTAAGACAAACAGAAAKGCATGCTTTAAATGCAAGGTGAAAGTCAAAGATGCATCTGAAATTTAGGAAGTGCTTGTACAGCTTTTTGAACCCTCCAGGAACAGGTTTAATATATTAAATATTCATACCTTATCTATGAGGCCTTTTGTATTCTGGTTTCTTCCACTTATATGAGGTTTGGTTGCAGGCAGAAGTTATTCCTTCAGAGTTTTGGTAATATCTGAGTGTCATTGAAGTGGTGGAAAGTGGTGTWTCACTGCCACAATGACTTGCAAGCAGCTCTTTAATGTAAATACCTGTATTTCTTCACAGCTGGTTCAAGTGGTTTGCCCATAACAGGTTCATATTCTGTCCAGAAACTGTAATTCCATTGTTTTTTCCAAAAGATGGATTTTCACTAGTGCAAAAATATAGCCTGTAAAAGCCTGGCTATGTGTTGTGCCATGTGCTTCTCAAAGCTTTTTTAGAAAGCTTTTAGAACAATGTTTTTAGAGAAAAATATTTTTCAGCTTCCAGGTATAACTACACCTCCAGATATAATTAGAATGTGATTGGGCTGGTTTTCCCTAATTTCTGTAATTTCTTAGCATTTTTTGCTCTAACATTTTCCTAGGCATTGTGACAGAAGAGGAGAACTTAACRTTCTTAATATCTCTTGATCATCTGTGTCATTTAGCTTTTTCTGATGCATCTGCCATTGCAAAGGAAAAGGGAGTTTTCATAGCTGGGGCATGTCTTTTTTTTCCTGCTTAACTTTCTGACTGGAAATGTAACGCAGTATGATTCCAGCAAGGAACACAAGGCTTTGGGTATTAATGACATTGAATGCAGGTTGCTCTGAAGAAGTCTATGAAAGAAAGACAACCAAATAATTTTATGGAATTGAGACTTCCACCCGCACAGTTTCAACTACCTACAGAGCTAGAGAGAAAGTATTCCTCTCTGGGTTAGTTTCTTTTCTGAAAAATTAATGGACTTTAACTATCACAGGTTTAAAAATGAGGATGAAAACTAAGCAAAAATCTCCTACCAATTCTTGACATCTGACAAGATATAAAATGAGCTCTTTGTGTTTGAATAGTCCAGTTGGTAGCATCGCTACTCTTACATACAGAATTTCTTCCTAATAGYTAATCTAAACATGCCCTCTTTCAGTTTAAAACAATTGCCCCTTGTCCTGTCACTATCTGCTCGTATAAAAAGTCTCTGTCCTTTCTCATTATAAGCCTCTTAAGGTGCTGGAAGACTACAATGAGGTCTCCCCAGAGCCTTTTCTGCAGGATGAACAAGCCCAGGTCTTTCAGCTTGTCTTCACAGGAGAAGTGCTCCAGCTCTCTGGCCATCTTCTCATCTGACTTCTCCTCTGACTCTGCTCCAACAGGCATGTGTTTTTCCTGAGCTCATGCAGCCCTCTAGGTGGGGTCTCACAAGGACAGAATTAAGTGGCAGAATCCCCTCCMTGGCCCTGCTGGCCCTTATGGCACAGCCCAGGACATGACTGGATTCTGGGCTGTGAGCACACACTGCTGTGTCAATTCCAGCTTTTCATCCAGGAGAGCCCCCAGGCCCTTCTCCACGGGGCTGCTCCCAGTGAGTTCTTCTCCCAGTCTGTACTCATATCTGGGACTGCCCTGACCAGGGGCAGCACTTCACACTTGGACTTGTTGATGCTCGTGAGATTCCCATG
>QVAJ01000046.1:1766405-1794110 GCA_003546035.1 Mixornis gularis | reverse complement strand
TGTTCTTACAAAATCCCTTTTGTTGTTCTTCACATCTCTTGCCAAGTCCTGTTCCAGCTTTGCCTTGACTTTCCTGATGCCATCCCTACACATCCAAATTATATCCCAGTACTCTCCCCTGCTTCCTCAGGCTGTACWTTTCTTTCTTATTCCTCAGTTTGATGAGCAGATACTTGCTCAGCCATACTAGTTTCCAGCCTGCATTCCATGATTTCCTGCACACTGTGATAAAGATCTCTTGTGCTCTAAGAAAGCTCTGATCAGTCCCTCTATTCTTAAGGAAAGTTACCTGGGGGACCTCGTTCACCAACTTTTTCCAACAGCTAGAATTYCACTCTTGCAAAGTTCTGGTTCTTGATTTTGCTCCTTGCCAGGCCCAAACTCCTTGAGATCACAAACTCAGCCAGGGTGGTTGTTACTGCCAAGGCTGCCTCTGATCTTAACTCCTCTGACCTGCTCATCCACTGCATTGGTGAGTACCAGGTCCAGGTAATGTCCCACCTCTGGTTAGTTTGTCTAATRCCTGTACCAGGAGGTTATCCCCTGCACTCTCCAGGAATGTCCTGGATTGCTTGCTGTATTCATTTCCCAGCAGATGACCAGGTGGGTGAAGTTCTCCATCAGGATGAGAGCTTGTGGGCATGATGCTTCCTGTATCAATCTGACCTTTCCTTAACATGGAGCACCACACCCCCACCCCTCCTTCCCAGCCTGTCTCTTCTGAAAAGCTTGTRGCCCTCARCTGCAGTTCTCCAGTCATGTAACTCATGTCCCATCTTTCTGTGACAGCAATCAGGTCACAGTTTTTGAATTCCACCATGGTCTCCAGCTCATCTGGCTGATTACCTGTGCTGCATGAATTGGTGTAGAGGCACTTCAGCTGGCCTATCCACCTTATCTTCTGGGAAGAGCCCTCTTTAATTCTTCTAGGATGATTTACAGGTATTTCTCTGCTGTCCCCTGAAGTGCTATTGTTCCTGGTTCCTTTCTGATAAGCCAGTAGAGCATTCTCTTTCTCTGCTAAATGTAGTTTAAAGCTCTTCTAGTATGTCTTGCCAGCTTGTTTCCCAAAGTGTCTGAATGCYTCAGTACTAAGGCTTGCTTAAGCACAGTGCAGAGATGTAGCAGTATTTACAAGATGTATTCCTAATTCTGCAGAACCCTCAAGGCCAGAGCATGAAAAACCATGTGGAAACAAAAGAAAGGAAGGAATATTGTGCTGAGTCTGAGAGAAAGCTGTTTGTTTTTTGTGAGAAAGCTGTTGAATACGTGACCATGTGCTCAACAACAAAAAATGCCTAAATAAGCAAGTAAGGCCAGCTTCTTAATGATGACAATCAAGGGCAACATTTTTAAAAGTGCAAACTACTTATCACAAAAATATGGGGCCTAATCTTACAGTCTTTCCCACAGGGAGAGTTTTCTTGGCTACACTAACACTGCTCACCAGAGTAAATATTGGAATCATAGAATGGTTTGTGTTAGAAGGGACYGTAAAAATCCTTCCAGACTCATTGCCATGGGCAGGGACACCTTCCACTAGACCAGTTCCAAGATTGYTTGGAGCTCCATCCAACCTGGGCTTGAACACTTYCAAGGATGGGGCATCTACAGCTKCTCTGGGGAACCTGTTTCTSTGCCTCACCAGCCTCCCAGGAAAGAATTTCTTTCTAAAATCTTACCAAAATCTACTGCCTGTCAGTTTGAAGCCATTCCCCCTTGTTGTGCCACTAGAAGCCCTTGTAAGAAGTCCCTCTCCAGCTTTCTTCAAGAGCTCTCTCACACACTGAGAGACTTCCTTAAACTCTGCCCAGAGCCTTCTCTTCTCCAGACTGAGTAATTCCAGCTCTCCCAACATGTCCTCATAGGAGCTGTGTTCCATCCYTCTGATCATGTTTGTGGCCTTCCTCTRGGCTTGCTTCARCAGGTCTGTGTCCTTAYGTTGGAGCTTCRTTTTTTAACWTTTTTTATAATGTTTCCATAGGAGATCCATTCGTAGATGCAGACAAAAAATATCTCATTTTACCTTCAGCCATGAGGGTGATACTTGGACTTAAGAGCACAGTTTCTTTAGAAGCTCTTGGGGCAGATTCAAAGCTGACCAGAACCCAGGTGTTCCAAATTTTGTTGTTGTTTAAGGTTTCCCTCCTGCAGAGTGATTTAAATTGAGCTGGCAAACTGAGTAGATGAAAACAGGCAGACTTTCATCTTATTTCCATTGTTTATGACAGATTGGGTGGTGCCTGGAGGAAGGTGCATGTATAAACAAGCTCTAAGGTAAAACACTGGCAAGTCTGCAAGTGCTGAAAATTGAGCATGCATCATGCTGAAATGATGCTTCCTCAACAGAGAAAAACAATCTTTGTAGATGTTTGTCTCAGAGATGTTTCACAAGATGTCTAAGATTTTTGGGAGAAGTGATACAGATGCCAGACTTGTTAAAYTTTCTCTAAAGATTAACCTGTACCTACTGAAAATGAAATTAAGTGTACTAGCTAGTAATTCCCTACTCTCAATAGGGAAAATAGTTTTATTACTTTTGGTTAATTGAAATCTGTTAGATAAATTTAGATGAAACTCAGCCATTTTTCCTTCACTGCACGTTCTTCACTACTGCTGTAACAATGTTTTCCACTGTCTTCAGATTTGGAAGAGGTTCTGTGACGCAAAGAAGRAGTCTCTGAAGCAAAGTGAGAATTTGCTTCAGCTACTGCTCAACTTTTTCTGTTGCAAACCTTTCTTTCAGAAAGTATATCCAACTTCCTGCCTCTCTCTGATCATGGGACATAGTATAACTCTGTGCTACACTTAGTTTTGTATGCTGAACAGGTATTTTCTTAACTTTTTGCAAATATTTGAATAATTTTAATTTCATCCCATTGTAAAATTTCACTTGCAGATTTGGATAAATATGATATTAACCAGCATTTTCCCTTCCTTTATAATTTTTTGGAAAATGAGCAGGTATCACTTTTGTTTTGCAGGCTGGCAGTCAGGACTGAATTGTTAAGTAATTTACATGGAAGAGTTTAGGTGCCTGGAAACTAAATGGAAGCACGGAATCTGTGAKGGTAACAGAGCTTTAGCCACTGAGGCTGGTGGGTGTTTATAGCACAGCAGGTTGCTCAGTGCTGTGTCTGTTTGGTTTGAATATCCCTGGGGACAGAGACCACCATCCTCTTTGGAAAAGCTGTTCTTGTGTTTGATCACCCTCACAGTATTTTTTTTTCCTGGTGGTTAAATGGAATGTCTCAGTTTGATTTTTGCTTACTCCCTTCTCTTTATTCGCTGGATATTACTGGGGAGAGTCTGACTCAATTTTCTTTATTATCTTATGTGGGGTGTTCATACACATTTATAAGACCCTTTTGAGGCTTCTGTTCTTCAGGTGGAACAGTTGCAGCTTTCTCAGCCTCTTTTTCTGTAAAAGGTGCTCCAGTGTTTGTGTTTTGTCATCAGATCACTCCAGGATGTTCAGTGTGSCCCAGACCTGGACTCAGCATCTGCACGTGCATCACCAGTGCTGAGCAGGGAGAAAAAAAATCTCATTGCTTGACTTAGTRGCAGTGCTCTTCCTAAAGCAACCCAGGATACCACTAGCCTGTGACTAAACCACTGTTTTTATTTCCTCAGGGGCACATACGTGGCCAGCTTGTTCAGATTCAGACCTCCAGCACATTTTCTGGACAAGCTSCTGTTCAGCCCCTGTGTGTAGCCCCACTGTGTGGCAGACTTGTGTATGTCCAGTTTGTACATAGACCTATCCAGGTGTGTAGGCACCTGAGTTTTCATCAAAAGCTGTTCTAGGTRTGTGTATCCATGCCTGGGCTGCAGCTGCCTTGACAGGTCTGAGGGCTGCTTTTTTTAGGTCATGCCCCAGCCTGCTCAGAGGTTCTTCGATAAGTTTTCCCTGTGCCTAGAGCTCCAAAGGGATCCAGTGCTGTGAGTGTGTTTTTAGCTTGCACCTGAATGTGTACTGCTCAAAAGAGAGCAGTTGTGGCCATTTTCATTCTTAAATACAGCTGCCAGTCTGTTTGGGTATTTGGTAGGGTTTTTTTTTAAAGTGGTTTTTTTTTTAAGTTTTTGTTGTTGTTGTTTTAAGAGTTTTTTTGTTGTTGTTTGTTTTTTGGGAGAGTTTTATGGGTTTTTCTCGGTGTTTTTTGTTTTTTTTTTAATGCAACCAGACTTGCTCAGCAAACAAGGAACCAGGTTTCTGTGTCTTCTGCAATTTCAGGAAGTTCAAAATCACAGCTTCCAGAGAGCCCAAGTTCAAATTAACTCATTTTCTTTTTGAGCCAATGCATACATGCTGTTGATCAGCCCTGGCATGACAGTACTTTCAAGAGCTCAGTCAGGCTGGATGCTGTTTGTAGGCCTGCAGGAACAAGCTGTCTTTCCAGAGGTGCTCTGATTCCATGGCAACTGTCACTTCACCAGCAGATAGGTAGCATCCCAAGCCCTTGAGCCATCCCACTGCCCAGAACTACTGAGGCTTTACTATTTCCAGTGAACATTAGAGGTTGCACTAAGCCTGGTGCAATCAAATGCATCTCCACTGACTTCAAAGGCGTTTGTCCCACTGTCACCCTCACTGAAATTACTGTTTCAGTGACAGTGAAATAATTCCCATCAAGTACAGATTACTTAGAAGCTTTTGGATAGAACGAGTTAAACCTATTTGTCATGGCTATGATCAGTGAACTGAAGACAGGAAGGCAATCGAATTTTACTGTTTTATTAAGATGTAGAACTTGAACATGGCTACACTAYGGGTAAGTTCCTACAGAGAGCTTCCATTACAAACATGAAATACTGTCCAGGGAACCAGGACCAGGCTATATTAGAAAAATTAATTTCAAGCAATTTACCTCTGTTCATTGCAAAAGCRATTTGTCTTGCAGCCACTACATCAAGAAAGATAGAGAGGCATTTGTCTTTCTTCTGAAAATGTAAGGTAAAAGTGAAAAGCAAGGGGCATACCAAAGGCCAGACTGAAAGGACTGATGGGTTTGCCAGATGGATCAGAGTTAGGAGTGTCTGCCAGTTACTGATCTGAAGCCTTTGTACTGGGTCTGACTGGGAGGGAAGTCATTTTCACCATAACAGCTCCTGTGGTGCTGATAACAGRCCAGCATTTCAGGTCCTGCTGAACAGCACTTGTGCAGCATGAAAACATTCTCTGCTCACTCTTACCCCAGTGAATAGATTGGAGTGTGTGAGAGGTGGGGAAAGGACACAACTAGGCACACGACCCAAACTGACCAAAGATATTTTCCATGCCCTGCAGTGTCATGCTCAGCAGTAAAAGAGAGGGAAGAGTGGAGTTAGGTACGTTAACTATCTATTTATTGGAAACTGATGGGGCAGCAGTCTAGCATGGGAGGTGGTTAGTGATTGTCCTTGTATCATGAGCTCTTGGTTTTTTTCTCTGTATCTTCTTTCACTTTTCCATTGCCTSCTAAACTGTTCTTACCTTGACCCATGAATTGTCTGGGGTTTGCTCTTTCCTTTTATCTTTCCCCATAAAACTGTCTTTGGGCATGGAGAAGGGAGYAAGTGTCTATGTGGTGCTTAGGTGCCCACAATAGTTTAGTGTAACTCATATAGATATCAGTTTTCAGGACAACTTTTTGGTATGTGTTTAAAACCCATGAACTAACAGAACTGAAGCTTTTTGTAGAGTTTTAAAGTCTTTAAACTCCATGGAAGCAGGGGGCATTGGACAGGCAGAGAAATCCCTCACATTTTCTGTASAGCACCATGTGGAGTGAGGCAGGGCCTCTGAATCACTCCAGTCCTTGCCTTGTCTTCTTTGTCTTTCACTGTCAGTGGTGATGTCTGATGAGACAGCCTTTAAACAGAGGCCACCATGAGAAGGCTTCTATCAAGAAAGATGAAGACKGCTAATGGCACTTTCCTTGCTTGTTTCAAACCATTGTGTTCTTTCCAGCCTGAAAGTTTTACTGCCCATTTGTGGATTTCAAGTTTCATGGAAGGCTGGCATTCTTTTCTCCTGAGAGAAAGCTGGAAATGTGAGGAAAACTGCAAAACCATGATTTTGAATATCAAGTAGTCAAAATATTTGAAAATGTAAATCTCAGAGGGAGGTTCCAAGCCCATAAAAAGCTGGTTAAGGAAGTAGAAAATGTATTTATATGTGCACTCCCCATTGATTCTCCAATAGGAAGCTGTATAGTGTGTTATCCTTGCAGCCAGTGCAACTCTGCTCTGCATTATCTGGATGCAGGGTTAGGTCCTATACTTGCTAAGGATTGAATACAGGGAGCACAGACACAAAGATAAACAGGGCCTGGCTGGGATGGAGTTAATTTTCTTCCAGATGCTGCTCTGTTTTGGATTTGTGGCTAAAGCAGTGGTGATGGCACAGTGTTGTGGCRTGGCTTGTATGGCACTGGGGCTTTCTCTTTTCTCAATTCTGCTTCAGCAAAAAGAAGGTTGGGGGAGCATGAGATATTGGGAGAGGATGTAACCAAGACAGTTGACCCAAATTGTCCAAAGGGATATCCCAYACCATAGAATATCATGGATGGGGAGGGTTTGGGGTTTTCTTGAATGTAGGCATTGCTTGGTCACTAACCAGGTGTCAATATCAGTGTGCTTGTGGGAGGTGTGTGGCTTCTTTGCACCACTTYCTTTTGTTTTATTCTTGTTTAATGTTGTTTTCTTTCTTCTTCCTTGTTCCTTCTCATTTAAAACTATTTTTTTATCTCAACCCCTGAATTTCCTTGCTTTTCTTCTTCCTATTTTCTCCTTGTCTGACAGTGATAAAGTGGCTGTGTGGGGCTGATATGTTGCATCATGTTGACATCCTAAAATATCAGTCATCTGTGGCACGTGCCAGGCAGAACTCACACAGGACCTGATTTTCACTCATATGCATGAAGTTACTCATGGCTTAAATGTTTGTTGTGTAAGGCCCAAAAACAGAAAAGAGGTATTTAGGCTTCTGGGAGGGAGAATGGCACAGACAAATCCTATATTATTTAAATAAAGTAATTTTTAATAACTGGCAAATCTTACATTGTGTGTCTATACAACTGCTTTTATACAGGTGCTTCCTTATGCAGTTTTCATGTAGCCATCAGTCTGTTCACCACAGAAAAGAGTCTCATTTGCAAGCTTGTCTATTGACTTGTGACTGGCATCTCCATAATGACAACATTTTTTAACAAGTTGTGGCAGGATGCCCCCCTGCTCTAGGAGGGCCAATCTCTTACCTATCAGCTAATGCAGTAGCTCAGGTCATCTCCCCCTCATGTGCATTTGCTAATTGCTGAAATAACTCAATCTGGACAGCTTGTCTTGTAGCAAGTTATTTCAGCACCATGGAGGTGACATTCCCAGCTGACAACAAACATCTTGCCTCCAAAGCAAGATTGCAGGAAGACAAGCTTGAATTCCTGACTGACAGACTCTTCACTTTATAAAAGCTGCACCATACTTTCACAAAGCAGACATCTTCTGCACATTCCCTGGAAATTTGTGGGGATCTCTCCTCGAGGTTTGGGACGCCTGTCTTGAGTTACTCTCTAGAGGGCTGAGTGAAAGGTCTCTGTGTATCCCATCATCAATTTGGTGTTGTTACATTGACTGCTAATCTATACTATTTCTTTGCTAGCTGTTATATAGGTACCTTTTTGTTGTGCACTGTTTTATGCARTCTATTGGTATTTCTTTTGTTTTATCCTGTTTAGTAAGTGACTCTGTTTAAGGCCTTTTAATCTCCTGTGTGTTTAATAAATAACCCATTTTATAATAGACCTTGTCTGCCATTCTTGAGAACTTTTGAGGCAGAGGTGCAGGTCACCTAAGTAGAGCTGCTGTGAAAAATCTGAGCCTATAGCAGGGCTTGTTCAAATCTCTCACTCAGTCCATAACACAAGGGTGTGAAAAAGGACTTACATTTGAAAAGGCACCAAGAAATTAACATTGCTAAAAGCTTTGAATATTTTTTACCTCCTGGACAGAAGAATCATGTACCAATAACAATRGAAAAATACTAGCTTGGCTTTAAAGAAAAAAGTTCTTTATAACTTAATAGAAAACTTGAATGCTGAACTTGAGCAAATGCTGTAAKTCATCTGTTTATTTCCAGTTCTTTGGARAAGCCRGTGATATCTACATTGCAATACTGCCTTAATATACCATGCATAATAAACATTTCTCAGTAATTGCTAGCATGGTGTTAACCAGCTACTGATACATTAGCTTGGGTGCACTATCCCAGAAAATARTAAAATGTGACTATTTCCCACTTGAGAAAGCTGAGACATCACCTTAGTCTTTTTTACTTGATTTAATGTGCTCTAGCCAATATCCTGTCAGGCTGACATTTGAATGCAGATAACATTGGCATATTTACATATGTACGTAAAATAAACATTTTGGTACTATTGAGAAGAGATAGAATATGAGCAGTTTGCTAAATACTACTGGTAGTGGGCTTGGAAATATCTTTTTGGAGCAACAAACACAGATCTGTTAATACAAATGATTACTTTTGCATGATGAATTAGGGTTACCTGGACACTTATCAGACAGTGTTAAATATAACCTTGGGATAGTTACATGGCATGTAAATGAATTATAGTATAAACAAGTGATGCTGCATAAGTTTTTGATTGGATTCAAGATCAGAATATGCAAAAGCAATCAGAACTGAGCTGGATGTTGTTCAGCAGATCCTGCCCTGGTTTTCAATCACAGATTCAGAATTGAACATCATCCCAAACTTGTGGTAAAGTTAGAGTTTTCTGTCTTGATTTATGAAAATAAAAAAATGATCCATGGCCTCTAGCCTGGAAGATGCATCTCCTTCTACATTGTCCTGCTCAACTGACAAACCTAGGTTCAATCTACTCCAGTGTCTACAAGAYATGGAGATGTTAGCAAGGTCTTTTCAGCTTTGGTCTCTTTTCCCTGTCACAGTGGCATGTACATCTGTAAAATCACATCTTTCTGTTTACTTACTTATACTTTTTGTCCACACCCACTGGGCTGACATATGCTCTACCAGTCACTCTTGATAAAACAGCTTGAGCTAGAAATCAATGCTGATATGAAAACTCACAAGAGCAGCTTCAAATCCACTCTGTTGAGAGCAAATCCATTTTATTTTAATGAAGGCACACCTGCTTACAGAAGTGACAAATGTGGCAGTGTGACAAGACATGAGCATGTGTTTAACTGTAAGTATGTGCTTAAATTTTCAAGCACTCTCAGGCTTAAAGTGTGAGTTCATTTGAGCTGAGGATTCTGTTGCTGATTCCAATATCTGTGAAGAAAGCTGCYAAACTGATGATGCAATAGGAGCTGAGATGGCAATAACCATGTATGTGTCATCTTAAAAAATAAATACTTTTCCCCTTGCTGTGTTTGTAAATGCCATGACAGAAAAGAATACGGCTTTCCAGGCTGTTTGTTTGTTGTTAGGATTCATGAAACAGATGTGGATAATTGCAATATTTTCCATGGGTTTTGGGTGTTTCAGCAGGTTTTTATGGACAAGGTYAGCCTGATGACTGATTTTTTAAGAGTATAAGGGAGTCTAGTGAAGGAATTTGAATCACTAGAAAAGGAGATCAATGTCTGTTAGATTTCTTCCAAGCAATGTTGTATACTTTTGGCTATTGCACCAGTATAAAGAACGTTCTTCCTTCTCCCTGCGGATGTTGCACCACTGAAAGAATAAGATGAAATGCACTTGTTCTCATCTTTGCTTCAGGTGTAATTGGAGAATAACTGGTTTCAGGCAGTGAAGGCTGTGCCTGAAAAGCATGTAGCATCATGCAGTTTGAGCTAAATTACATCCATGCTTTGAATTAAGCATAGACTTCATTGTGCTTTTTGCCCAGGCATGTTCAGCAAATGCACTTCTGGCAGTAAGGCAATACAAAGATGCTGTATTAGACTGATCTCCAAAATACTGGAAGGAAAAAATGTGAGCCTGCATCATGAATTAACTCAGGTGAGCTGTTTCCTTTACATGTTCTGGGAGAGCTGGACATGTTCATAGCAAGGGGAAATCCACAAAGAGCTGTACAAAGCTTTAGTCTTTCAGAAAATGGTGTGTGTTCTGCAGTCTTGAGGGTTTTTCAGGTTGCCCAACAGTATTTTTCCTGGAAAGTGGATGTTTGCTTCGAGCCAGCCCTCCTCATACCTACTGTCCATCTCCTTCCAGGGTGGTTGAAGCCCATTCCCTCTGTCTGCACATTCCTGTCCCATTTTTTGCATTTGAATGGTGCCTGGCCACTGTCTTGTGATTTTTGTTTTGATCACTGCTTTTCCCTCCCTAGTCATTATTGCACCGTGCATTGTGAAATGTTGATAGGACTGGAAGTCACAGTGAGGGGGTTCAGTTCTGGTTTCTGGATAGCTCTTTCATGGAACTCACATTTAAGKGTACAGCTCGGTACCTTTCCAATCTTGTGGGTCTTGACCTCAGSCAGAAACGTGGCTTTGGTGTGGAAGAAAGGAGGACTTCACGTGGGTTCAAACTGGGTTTTATTTTACCCAGAGGGTGGCCCATGTAAAAGTGAGTTTTTCCCTTCTGGGTTTCACTTTAAGTACAGGAGGTGTGGGAAGGGGCAGGAGACAATCTAGAACCAATCCCAGAAAGGGGGGAGTGACCCAGAACAAAAGGATAATCTAGAACAATCCCATACATTAAAAAGGGAGGGGATGGCAGGGACTCTGCCAAACACCCTGGCCCCCCACTAGAACTTTCCAGCCATCTGGGCAGGGTTSCAGAGTGATGGACAGGACCCARAACTAAGGAAAAACCAAAAGGGCTTTTAATTTGGGGGTACAGGGACAAACCATTATAAAACAAACAACAGAAGCATGCAGAAATTTGGTAAAGCCAAAATGCACACCACAACATCACTGTATGCATAATAAAATACTTTTTATTTTGTGTTGTAATAATATRAATATTTTCTTATGACGTCTTTTCTATTACATATTACACCGGGTGCTTCGTTGCTGCAGTGCACTTCTTGCATTTCAGAACGTCATGCAGTGGATCAAACATTACTCTGATGATGTGACAAATGCCTTTGTCATGGTTTCTTGTGCATTTACACCCCCTGCCAGCTGACATATTTTGTTGAACTGACTCTGAAATGGTACATTTTCTATCAGCACACTCATGCTTGAGAATATATTGTACTTCTGCTTTGAGTATTAGAGTAGTTCATGAAGAAAGGACTGGATTAACTTTATCATATTCACAATGAGGAAAGAAAATACATGCATGCTGAATACTTTAGTTACAGTGGTGCATAATAAATTGTTTGTTGTTTCATGAGTTATCCCAAAATACAGGTTAGTATTCGTACAGATACAGTACAGATACATTAATACAGTACAGATAACAAATGAAAGCTTAAATTGTCTGAAGGTAATAGCTTAGGTAGCACTGCATTCATAAACAAAGAACACTTACACTAAACATCAGGATAAATATCTTTTCCCCCATTTGGACAATCTATTAATAGCTTTATTATTTCCATTCTGGCTTAATTTTCTGCAACCTGTGTTGGCTTTGGCATTATTATATTTCAGCTCCTTTCTACTATTGTGTCCATGGCCTTAATTATCCATTGTTTTATTTGGCCCCCCATTTCACATGTTAGATGCAAGCTGGGATATTCATCTCAGCTATCACAATTTGGAAAAGTCACTCAGAAAGCTTTGGCAATGCTCTTCAAGGGATGCACAGAGGCCTTCAGTCTGATTCAATTGTTCCCTCCATTCTCCCCTCCATCAACAGTTGTTATAGAAATTTAGAAAAAGACATGTGTTACACACACAGAGACACACACACTCCTCAACTGCTGGACAAAGAACACTTTATACCCTTCAGAAAAACTGTAATAAACCCATGACAATTCCTGTTAAAGAAGGTGAGTTACTGCACTGAACTACACAATAGCATACATATAAAAAGATTTTGTCTTAGCCATGGAAGTATCACAGAACTGTTGGAATTGATCTGAATTCAGCCTATGAAGAACATGCAGATGGCAATTTTAAGTCCTGTAGGCTATCACTGAGACAAGTACCATAGAACAAGAGAAATTAAATTATTTCGTTACTGAAATGCGTAGTTATAAGTGTCATTATTTTTTGCAGGCTGAAGCAAGCATTCAGCCTGGTTTACAGGTTATAAACATGTTATATCAATACAGGTTATAGCAATATAACTTATGCTTGTATGGATTGCAGGCTCTAATTCAAAAGGAGAAGGCCTGTGTAGGACTGGCCTAACTTGGCATTAATAGGAGACTAAAACTCCCTTACTGGCTGTAATTAAATGAYACAAGTTTTGTTATAAAAGAAAATAAAGACCCAGGGTGATAACTGCTCCAACTTTTGCAGGGCAAGCTGATCCATGCAATCTAGTCCCATTCACGCAGAACTAGATTGATATCAGTTGTACAATGTGATATTTGTTGCCAAAATCTTCTATGAAGCCTAATAATGCCTACTCTGGTCAAAGGAAAAACGCCATAGATCATTGAAGAAAATAAAGTACATAGAAATAATGTGACTAACATATAACAATATTGCCAGACATGGGAAAAACATGATTGACAATACTCAGTGCATGCTCTAAGACTACCACAGGCACTAAGGATTGGACATAAGCTTGCTTACAAAGAGGGAAGCTGAAATACCCATTCCAAACACAACCTAAACCATGAAAATAGAGTTGGAGGTCCTGGCCAGAATGCCTCTTAAGAATAAGGTATCCCAAATGAACAATGCAACCATAAATAAGTTAACAACATATGGAAGATTCAGGAAGAGTAGACAGGAAAATAAAATGTATAGTGATGACATTTTCATGGTCTCACATTTTATGGGCCTCCAACTCTACTTCCTTGATTTGTAAGTTGGGGTTTTTTAATACAAAAGTATGGGATGTGGTGGAAAAAAAATAAAGATGGCATTAGAATGCAGCTCCTTCCGTGTCACAGAGGAGGAAGAATTAATCAGAACTACACAATAACTGCAAACAGCTGAGAATACCCATAAATATGGTTGGGACACAGAGCTTTCTGTGCAACCTCAGAGGTATATTGAAATGACAAAAYGGAGAAATAATTGCCAAACTGGTGATGACCATCACTGCTCATCATGCTTTGCATGGCAATGAGTATGCTGAGTGCCCTTCCCTCTGCCAGCTCACCTGGGTTTGAGCTATTGAGATTTTGCTAATGTTGCAGGTAAATGAGAGTCAGAGGGCAAAAACGTTTGGGGTAAGGGCTTCTTTCTCTTCCATCACTGTAAACACTATCAGTCACATTCACAATGACAAGGACTTAATTCATAAAGAACACTTTAGCAATKAACACCTTGATTCACCTGGTGAATAATCACCTGGTTATTAATTACTTACTGCAGGGACCACGTGTGGGTGAAGCCACCTTGCCTGGTGTTAATCAGAGAATTGTAGGATATGGTGAGTTGGAAAATACCCACAAAGGTGAAACTGTTTTGCAAACTTCTACAAAGGGTGTTTGTGTAGAGCACCCCTGAGAGTTCATGCTGCTTTAGGAGTAATGTGKCAGAGGAAATAACAAACCTGCAGCCCAAGACATGATTTTTTCCTGAATTTGAAATAAAAAGGCATGGAAGTTCCTATCATGAAAGGAACAAGAAAATGACACCTTTTACCCTTTTTTTTTTAAATTACTGTCACTTTTTCTTCAGGACCAATTTTAACATGGCTTCAATCAGACATTTTGAGATGCTGACACTAAATTTTTCTTCACAGACAGATGTCTGAAGTGAACTTAGGTTTTTTTTAGTTTTCTGAGTACAGCTCACTTTCAAATGAAGAAGCTGAGAGCATTCTCTGTTTTTCCATGGTCCATGTTGATAATTCTGGGCAGCTGCACAGTCCAAAGAGAGTTCCTGAAAGAACCATATTTCAGGGCTGTTAATTTGTTGGAATGTCTTCTTGGGTACAGAAGGTGTGTTTTCAGAGATTTGTTAGCAGTGACTTCACCAAGAGCTTGTGACAAGATAGAAAGTGACATTGCAAACTATCCTTAATGATTGATTCCCCTGTTTTTTTAAAATTAACTTGGATTTCTATAGAAATAGATCAGGGCTCTGCTATTGATTAGCATTTACATAATTTCTATCCGATATGTTTTTTAATGTAGTTTTGGCTTTTTGGGGTTCAAAATAACAAAACACAAAAATCACATATTTGTATGCAGAATATGTTAATATACTCATTTTATCAACCTATTTTTCAGAATATACTTATGCCATTTAAGTGATTTAGTTCAAAGCTAAGGTCTGGTCTGTCTAGGAASTTGCCAAAATGGGTGAGCTTGACTCTGCTCAGCTTAGACCAGATTTTTGTGGTTTTCTTATCTTGATGTAAAACCTTGTGAGTTAATTCTGAGTGTTAAACACAGGAGCACTRCATAGGAAGGGCAGCTGAAAACCCCACAATTGCATTATTATGTGTGAGAACTCCTTCCATCATAAAATTATATGGTGCCACCAGAAAACATGGTAAATTAATCTAAGCTGGCATTCAATTAATTCTATTAATTCTATTAATTAATTATTTAATTAAATAAATAATTCTATTAATTAATTAATTATTAATTAATTATTTTAAATTAAGGACTTAACCTAAACCAAGCAGTCCAAAGCACACAGGGATGTGTGCTCATATGCACATGGGAGCACATAATATGCTTGAGAGTAGGAAGACACATTATATGATTCACCTTGCTGACAAGCAGGAACATTATTTGATATCTTAGATGGAGCCCTAATACTTCATAACTTTGTATAAAAACTCTGGATGCAGTTTTGATAGACAGCAAAATATGAGTATGGTGAGCCACCTGCCATCTTCTCCTTGGAAAGTTGTCTTGTTTATTCATTTATTCCTGACAAAGACAAAACTTCAAATAAGGGTTTCCATTCTACTTTCAATTCAGTACTCTTCTAATGAATGAAGCACAAAATAGCTAGTCGTTATTTTCTTTCTCTTAGTCTACCATTGCCTTATACAATGTATAGGGTGTGCATGAAAAAAAAAAGGTAGTGATACTGCTGTTCTTCTGTGGTGAAGAGAGAAAATGGAGAGGAAGAGGCTTTTTGGACAATTTCCATCATAACTCTAATTGTGTGTTATAGTAAAGGGGATATGTCTGTTATCAGTGGACAATTAGAGTAACCAGCATGAGATTTTTGCCTGTCAGCTAGGCAGTGTACTGTRGGATTTTAATATTGAAGTTTTTAGAACCCTCCTAATAAGCCAAATATGTAGGTTCTAATACAACAACAATGTAGTTGATTTACATATGGATAGAAAGCCAGCATACATACCTGAAATAAACTGTGAGAAATCCAGGCTGCTGCATGTAGGTGGAGGAGATACACATTGAGGCAGGATGAAAAAGCCAAAGGATTACCTTCCACAGTTTATTTCTCTTCTTCTTCCCATGTTTACTCATAACAGGCTGCAAATACAATCTTTGGGAAAAAAGCACAAATGCAATTCTGAAAAGTAAAGAGAGAGATCACAGATGAAGTTGYCATTGAAAGCAGAGAAATTGGCAGCTGAGGACATTACAACATTCATGTTGGCTGGATTATAAACCCCTGAAAGTCTTTCCACACCTTTAAAGTGATGCAGAAGTCAGTGTAACAGGAAATGGAGATAAACATCTTTAAAACAGTAACTAGACTGAGGTCTGGATTCCCTTACATGTTTAGGCTGACACCTCTCCTCAGGACTGCCTGGTCCATGGCCACGTCTGTGCTTGGAGAGTTCTACTATTCACAAGGCTTTGCTAAGCAACAAAAAGACTGCACTTACACTTAAAACTTTATTAAGCTGCTTCAGCCCAATTAGCCATCAGGCTATATGCTATGGRAAAGACATTTACATAGTATTTGTACTGTAGGAAAATAATACTCCTAACTGAAATAAGGATGTAGAAAATCTAAATGTACGTAGGCTAAGGATGACTTGTGTCAGTAGAATTTATCRATGGGAGGGCTAATAGGATGACCTTCTGTAACTAACCATCCCATTCTTTACCCATGGACAGCTCAGCTGTGTCAAAGACCACTGGGCTGTGTGTAAAACAGCTCCTGAATCACTAGCAGTTGCAGTCCAATTATTTTGAAGTAAAATCATAACCTTTTATTTCCAAGACAAATTGAACTGAACTATGGTGTTTCAGAAGCAACCTAAGCCTCTGTGTGGCAAAGGTCCAGTACACTCAATGCTTTCTCTAAATTGCATTGAACARCTCTTGGTCACCCAGAAACAATCTCCTTTTCTCTGTGTTTCAGTTTCTCTGTGTTTCTACTGTCCAAGTAGAAACCCTGGTGCCAATACCCTGCAATAATCAGGGTGGGTGACATTGCCAATTTTTGCAAGGTGATACACTGCATTCCCAGGGGAGTTGATAAAGTGGATGGTTCACATTCAAATAAACCCTTGGTTCTGACAGTCTGGACAGTGTTTTCCCAACATTTCAGCAGGGAAACACGGGACACTTTGTTAAATTTGCCTGCTCTGTAGCTGCTAAAATCATACAAATACATCCATTTTGAAATGGGCTTTATCTCTTCCTTCCCACCACTGTCAAGATGTGACTGAGCATGCTAGAGAAGCTGGTGTAGGTGAAACAGAGAGCTTTTTCACCAGGTAGGGCTGTCATCATCTCTGATGGAAGCAGGTTTTGCTGTCTGAAAGGCTTGGCTGCATTYGGGGTTGGTTCAAGTTTTTCCAGTGTGCCCTTGCCTTTTTACGATATTGCTATTTGTAGGCATAGCTGTAAGAAAGGTCCTTTAACCTTTACTGTCATGATGTAAGTCTAAATTCTGGATGAACAAAGCTGTTGGGAAGGGATCAATCTGCCAACAGCCAAAGGTCAATGCCTGGGTATAAACTACAGAAATAAAAYCAATCCACCATAACCTAAATCGTTCAAAGATACAGGCAAAATGCCAAGATGGGTCACCCACAGTGCCAAAGCACAGGTTGCAGTGGCTGTCAGCCAAGATAAACAGCACATTGAGGGGATCCAGTCTTGCAGACCAACAAGCCTAYACCATGCAAGTGCTACATGTCTCCAAAGATGCTCAGGCAGTGTCACTAAATCCCCAAAAKGTCGTGAGTCATGTGAAATGGCCAAGGTGGAAAGCTAGCCCATAACTGCCCCCATGTTACCCGGGCAATGCATGCACAGATCAGACCTCTAGCAGTGAATCTAGCAGAGAGCTCACTTCAGAGCTCAGCATCACTGCCAGCTCCTAGTACTAAAAATGAGCCTGTCATGAATCCTGGAGCATACAGCCTTGAAAGAGAACCTTACCAAGCTTACTTTTCCATGATACCACCCTGCCTAGCCTTGCTTTACCCTGTCCTTAAATTTGCCCTCTGCTCTCAGGGGTTGATGTGCTCTGATCTTCACATTTGGAGTATAAAGGAACTGTACTTCAGATGTCTGCTGTCTGCACTGTCAGTGGCCCAGTGACATTTTTGTTATCTAACTGGGCTAACTGGGCAAGACAGACCAAGTAAAGAGCATGACAGAGGATGATGAGTGGCTCTGCACAGGAAAGGAATGTCCAGGTCCCAGCCACAGCCCACACCAGGAGTGGAATGTCCTGGACACAGGCACTTCCCAGACCTCTCTCTGCTCTCCACCAGGCTCTGCCACAGCATCTCTGTGGGATTAATTCCTCCCCATCCTGATGAGGCAGAGGAAGGCCATTCATACACTGAGGATAGACCTGCATGTCAAGACACCAAAGTAATTAAGGAGATGTTTTTAAAAGACAGACAAAGCTCTGGATGTTGTTGATAGACAAAGTGGAGCTGCATCTTTCAGGGATTTGGTTTGCAAACCTGGTGTGCACGATTGGTGTGCAATCCTGGTGTGAAAGATCAGTGTCTGAGMCAGAGGTGTTGAGCAGGTGGCCTTCTCCTTTTTAGGTATAGRTGCACTTTGGTATTTTATAAACTTCATGAAAGGAAAATCAGGGCAACACAAAGCTATTTTTTCCTACTTAGCAGYTGGAAGTAAGGTGAATTTATCAGCCTCAGTGGTGTCTCTTCTGATTGCCAGCATCCCTCAAAGAGAAAAGGCAAACAASTGATCCAGCACAGTGTGCCATGGTTGAAATTATCTCTGTCTGGCTTTGTGCACCTGGAAGAACAAACTTTTTGATACGAGGCAGGTATAATTCAGTCTTTGTGCTGATTCACACTTGGCAATCAGCTGAGGAAAAACTGCAAAATATGATGAATTATTTGTTAATAATTGGGATTTTATGTGTGTGTGTGCACATGCATATGGACAGGTGCAGCTCAGTGGGACTGAGAAACTGCATTTAGAGCAGAAGTGAAGACTTCACTGGCTAAGCCACCAGTGCTTCTTTTCTTCTCTTTTTCCCCCTTTCCACTCTTCCACATACTCGCCACGTAGCATCTTTATCCATATTTAAGTGCTCAGATATCATTTAATCCACACAGTCCCCTCGTGCCCATCTACAAAAGAATTTGTTCCATTGCAGTGGAAAGTTACAGTGTTTATTACATCTCTGTCTAAGGTGAACCCCAAAGCAACCCTTTTATCCTCACWCATATAATCATCATAAGGTAGAAAATGAAATTTCCAAAATCAAAAATCTGTAGGAGAGCTTCAGGGAACTGCATATCAGTTTTTACTTTGATGTATGCTATGTTTAAAAAAAAAAATCTGGGAAGGAGAGGTGGTGAGGAGAGAAAAAAAAGATGCACTCAGTGTCTTCCAGGAGATTTCCTCTCTATTGCTAAATTCTTTAGATTGTAGAAGGAAGAAAATAATCTCTCCTTGCTGCCTGGAGTAGGAGAATGTATTCTGAAGAGACACTGTAAGAACTTCATTTAGTACTATGGATGGTTTCTCATTCCCACTTGCATCTTAATAAAAGTAAACACCACCTCAAGGTTTATAGCGAGGTTATAATGATTTTTAAAACTTTGGTGGGATTGGCAGATAAATACTTTGCTTCCTGAGATGATTTAGGAAAGAGCTTTATCTCGGACTAGTGAACTTTACCACCTGGTCCAGAAATAAGGGAGGAGCTAGGGTTAATGGTGTGTGTTTATCCAGGTGATGAGTGCTAGTTTCTGAAATGTATAGTGCTGTGTATTTTCTGGGAGACAACAGTTTTGGTCCTAATTGTCAAGGGCAGTTGAATATATTAACATCTTTCTCTCTCTCTCTCTCTCTCCCTCTGTTCTCTTTTTAGTAAGACATTTAAGCACACACTGTACTAGTTCAAGAAGCAGAGCTCTGTATTTCTCTCCTAGTGGCAATTGAATCTCCTCTACCTGCTTTCATTATTTGGTTGTGTCTTCAAAGTAAAAGCTCTTTTTCTTTCGTAGTTTTTTCTAAACTAACTCTGTCTTTCCTCACTCCTCCCTGCCACCTCCTATTTGCACTTACAACTACTGTCAGTGTCATCTGTGGCTGCCATCTGCTTCCRGAATATTATGAAGCTGTAATCACAGGACATTTTGAAATTTATTCATACAAATCAAAGACATTCAGTTGCTGTCAGGGGTKGATTTGGAGCTAGGAAAGGCACAGGTCTCCTGGCAGAGGCTTTCAGAAACAGCAGCTGTCAGAGGGAGGCTGGAAGAGGTTTCCCTGCCCAGTTTGCCATCCCACCTGGCTCCTGACCTCCAGCATTTCTGTATTCTCAGGGCTGGCTTCAGCTGAGATCAGCTAACTCTGCCAGATTTGCAGTTTAGTGGTAAACATGAATCTGGGTGAGAATGAGACCGAAGGAATTTTTCACTTGTGATCCCATTTATGTAAAAGTGTATAACCACAGCAGTAACCTCTGTCTTGCTCCTTTTACAAATAGGCTGTACCACAGGATACATTTTTTCTTTGTTCTTTAAGGTAGGGGCTACTTTATTRAGTCCAAGCAGTACCTATAATGGTACTATAATCCCAATCAAGGGCCTCTAGATGCTACTCCAGTAAATGGTAATAGTAATATCAGATGGGTAGCTATCTGTATCTTCCCACATGGAAAGCAGATGTTAAGGGTTGCTCCTGCACTGCTCAGTATATATTCTCAACTTCCAGAATAATGGAATGGGTTGAATAAGCTATGTTTGCATTGTATGATGCTGTAGACTGCTTCTGCTGCTCCAAGAGAGGTTCTACAAAATAAAGCAGCTGGTGCCAAGGATCCACATATACAGCACGTACATTTCAGGGGGGTGGACTTTTGCTTTGGACTTTCTCTACTCCAGTCTCCTGGAATGATTTTGGGGCAGAACKGCCTTAGTTGCTCTTGGTGTGCAATTTCTAATTTGGCTTCATTCAAGGAAGGACTGACCTATGCTCTGTGCAAGCCAGGGTGGAGGTGATGGAGAATTGCACACTTGTAAAGATAGAGGGGTGATTTTTGCAGTATGCTCCACTGACTTTGAAACTATTTAAAATCAGTTTAAAAGTGTTTACTCCTTCACAGTTCATCTTCATACATTTGGCAGATTGATGCGCCTTTCARAATGTCTCTTCTAGGTCTCCTGCTTTCCAGAAGCACCTTCAATATGTCAGTGTTTCYATACATGTCCCTAAATGGAAGCACTGTTATTTAGGAAACTCAACAAAAATGAAAAAAAGAACTGTTGCATATTTCTGCAGAAACAAACCAGTTACTCCGCGGATTTCCCTTTCTCCTATGAAGAGCTGGAGATGCAACGTGAATTTATTGTTTCTGTGGCCTCAGTGAAATGGGTGCACACTCCTGTGCTGCTGCAGTCTCAGCTAGTAGCTGGAGGCAAGTCAGCTCAGGGTCCTGGAGGCTGTGGACACAAGCCAAAGATCTGTGGTCAAATGCTTGGCAGGTGTTAGACCACAGAAACCAGATGATTAGAAAAGCTTCATTTGGCTCTGTTGTTGCTGCTGAGTTGCTGTGTGGGAATAAAGAAGTGTGACCTACTGACTTGCAGTGGCAGTACAGCAGCTGAAGGATTGCAAAAGCAGGATGGTTTAATCCCAGAGGTTTTTGGTTTTTATTTAGGGGGACATCTTAAAATCACACACAAAGGAGCTAAAYGTGACACACAGTGAAAACAGGAGCAGTGTTTTCAAGGGATCAGAATTAGGATGGATTTCTTCCCTATAATAGTCTACCTACCTCCTGGTGCCACAGCACTCTCACAGGTGGTAAAACTGGTGAAGCTATAATTAATTAGAATTTAAAATCCCTGAGAAGGACAGCTTGAGAGGAAAGGTTAGTCACCTGGTGCCCTGGCTTCAGGAGGGATGTGGCTGGTACCATGTCAGCAAAGGCTGACAATAGTGCAGATGAAAGRGCAGACGTGGAAAGGATCAATGCAGGCAGTGGCAATCTGAGGAAAATACAAAAGGCAGGGGGGAGAGGCCATCCTATATCACCACCCTTGATGAAATGCCTCAGCCCCTTGTCCCATGGTGCCAATTTGTCATGTTTGCTGTCAGGTGATGTRGATTGGCAGCAGAGATCTAGAAAGGGAGGAGGAAATGGTGGTTGTGAGCAAGCAAGACAGAAAGCACTGAGTCCTTGGGTCATGCTGCTCTTGTGGGCACGCAGTGGTGAAGCAGGTAATGATACCTGCCAAACACCCATTTCAGTGCTAGTGGGTGATCTTGGCTCCAGGGAAGCACAGATTTCTTTGTAATTGTTCAACTAATCTCACAAAAGGACTGTATAATTGAAATGAACAGCTGAGGTGCAGGTGAAAGATGTACCAGTGCTTTTGCTGCATCCAAAATGCACCAGAACAACTGAAACTTACTGGGACAAGTTGAAGCATCCTTCATCTCCCTCCTCCTTCACACAGATCCTGTATGAACATGCTGATGTGCATGTTTGGGGATGGGATGACAAGCCYATTTACCTATTAATCTGTTTTCACTATGGGAAGCACAAAAATCTGAACAACTCAGACAAGGAGCTTTATTGTGGAGTTTGCAAGTCCTTGTTCCGAGCGATGCCTTAGGAAGGCTGATCTGAAACAGAGCCTGGACAGAKCTAGAGAATAAAGCAGGTATTTATTGAAAGGCCTYYAGGATACACCTTGGGCAGGACAGGGCCTGACSAGGCCTACACCGAAGGTGGACTGGGAATGGTCACAAAATGGACAACCAGTCACAAGATCTTCCATTTTTATAAGTTTTGGTCCATTTGCATATTGGGGTTTAATTGTCCAATTACAGCTTCAGGTTGTGAGGTCTCATCCTTCTTGTTCCTCCCTTCAGTCCACCCTTGTTTGTGCTTTTGGGCCTGAAAGTTGTCCTTGGTCTTCAGCAGGAAAAGGATTTGTTTTGTCTCCCTACTCTGTGAAGAAACCTGACTGACACTTAATGTGAGGCTCAGAACTGCACCCCTAGGCTTCACAGAATMTGGAAACATGGAAGCTGAAACTTAAGGCATCATGGGCCATAACCAGCAGATGTGAGAGCAGAGGATGGAGCTAAGGCCCTGCAGCTGCATCCCAGTGCCTGCACTACCACCACTTGGATGGGGATGGGACACCCCTGCCTGTTTTAGTGCTTTGTGGTGGTCAGCAAGGATAGGGAACACAGCCTAGGGAAGGGAAAGGGTAGGTTTGATTATGGCACAGGACACTGGAAAGGACGTGGGGTTCCTGGGAAGCAGAAATTCAAGGTGGGATAAAATCATTTTCTTCTTGCTGAAGTTAGCCATACGTAGACTTGTCTAGCTTTGAAATGGGTTTTTAGAAAATATTTAGCAAGACAATTGTAAAACAGCTTGGCTCTTGGCTAGTTAGAGCTTCASAGCTTTAAACTGGGTTTGTTTTATCTGCATAGCTACAAACTGTCAGGTATAAACCAACAGTATATTAGTATATTAGGTATGTTAGGCCACTATACTGTAAACCCTGAATCTCAGCCTGTTTCACACAGTTTTGTCCCTCACTAATCTTTTCTCTGTCTTTGAAATGTAAAAGTTTGCTGAAGTAATTATTGATTTGTATTAGGAAATACTGTAGATTATTTTTTTTTATGTGCRGCCTGCAGTGAAACAGGTACAAATCCATGGTTCGTGCATATTTTACAGAAAAATCTGGCTTTGTTAGTAAACTGCAGATTTCAAAAATGTCATTTCTTCAAATCCAGCCCAGGATTCCCAGTGGAACTGAAAGCAGGATTGACTGTTCAGGTTCAGCACCCCCAGGACTGTCCTTAAGAGGCACATGTTTACAGGAACTCAACACCTAGTTTCCTAAGTWCCTAGATCTGATCTTATGTATGCATCAAATTAAGATACCCCAGTCTCATGAGTGCTGGTATGAAAGCTGAGAATATGCAGTCATAAAATAGCAACTGGTGAAATTAATTTGGAAGCAAACAAAGCAGAGACATTTTTATTTGAATTTTCTTTGTTTTAAAGTCACAGAATGGGAAATAACATGATTATACAAATAACGTGATTTTTCAAGGTGATTCCTACTAGGAGATTCCCATCAAGGCTTACTTTTTGTTTTCTACATCCAATGATAAATATTTTGCCTTTTACAAAATAATTATTTTATAACCCAAAGGTTGGTACCTGCAGATAAACTTGTGCTTCAGCACACTCTTCTGACGTGAAAACCACTCATAAATCACAGTCTAAACTGCAATTTCACATCCTCTCAGAARCCACTCTAACAGAGGCATGGCAAGTCATTTAGGTAGTTGGCAGAGCAAAGCCTGTCAGTACACTTACACTGTAGGCATATAACCTGTTTTCCCTTCCTCCATCTGCTGCATCAATTGGGTAGGCATTATGCAAAAACAATAGCTTCTACCACTTCAGAAATATGTAGTATTCCCCTTTAGCTTGCAGCCTTTTCTATCCCTTTGTATTGTATCAAGATTTTGACATCACACATGTGAGTTGCTTTGCTGAATCTGAGAGAAAAGGAGCTAAAACGTAATGGGAGGTATGGAATTGCCAGGATCATGGCAGACCATGAGAAGACYGTAGGCAGATGGTCTGTTACATGCTTGTCCTTTGCAAAGATGGGGAATATCACTCAGAGAATAAAAACCATGGCCTTGGGCCACCCCCACAGATAGGAAATCAGCACAGGAGAAGAGTGCTGCACTTTCCAAGGTCAGACATGGATCGTTTCCCAGACAAAGGCTGGGAACACTCCCCTGGAGGAACCTGCAGGGCTGAAATAACCTTACCCTCTGTAGGTAGAGCCATGGGGTGGAGCAGGGTGTTGAAGCATCACAAGAGCCAGTCTTGATTCAGTGGAGACTGCAGGGAACAGCAGAGCTTCARGTGAGTAAAGCATCCCTGAAACCACCCAAGATTACTGCCCTCGTGCTCTGGGTGTAAGGCACAGCCAAAATGTTTCAGCGCAAGAAGTGCATGATGCCTATGTGCCTTGATTATGGGAAATATCCTTCTGAGATCCCTGTGGATTTGAGGTGTCACTGCCACCMTTTTCTCCCCAGTGCCAGGCCTCAAATCCAACTGCACCCAGGTGATGCACTCAATGCAGCTGCTTGATGATAGAGAAAACATCAATAGTCAAAGTGAAAACACTCCAATAATGGGAATGTGAGATCAGAAAGTAAGTGGCAGCATCAAGAAATGTTTAAGGCTTTTTCTCAGTGAGAGAGTTTCCCTTTTTAGAAGTAAAATCAGGACACGTAACAAACAAGGACAAATTGAAAGAGAAAGTATTCCCATGTGTCTTGTTTTTGTTTTCTCTTAGGCTCAGATTTGTACTGCATTGTAGCCCAAGCTCCTATTAGAGACATCTGGTTTAAGTCTGTAGGATTATTTGTTTATGGGTTTGGCTTTTTTTAATTTTCATTTTTCTCCCTTTTACTTTTGATTCTTTCTCCCCTCTAGCTTTATGATCCCCTCTAGTAATATTTTCTCAGCTTTTATCTTCTCGTTTCTTTTATCTTCTCTCCTTCTCTCCAGTCATCTTTAGATGCACTTGTCTGCTCAATGCACTATCTTGCAGAGTTAGTAGATCCTTCAGATGAGGAGTGCTCAAGCTTTAGAAAGACCTATTCTTTCCTTTATTCTTTCTTTTTTTTTTCTCCCCACAACCTTTTACTGTCTGCAAAACCAACTGCAGAGAGGGAGAGAGGCTCTCCTTCCTTCCAAGTACAGAGTGCCACCTTTCTTGGAAATGGTTTTCCCTGATTTCTGCAGCTAATGGAATAATTTCCCTTCCTAGTTACTTTGATGAGTCTCTTTCTGTCTCCTAGTGAGTGGGGCACCTGTGTGATGGTTATTGGCATCCAGACACTTTGTTATACCCTCTCTCAAGTAATGGGTTTGATTTTCATGTTCATTAAGGTTGCTCAGCCCCTGGTGAAGTGCTGCTTTTAGGACTGTCTAGTCTTCCAGGTTGGTGTGAAAGGGGTTTTGGCACAAGTGAGAATAAAGGCCAGTACTGCCATTACCTGCTGTTCAAAGTGACTCATTACTTACTTTTCTTTGTGAAATTGATGCTATCAGTGATACGAGAAAAGAAGGATGTTCTTTCTACTAGAAACACTGCACAGTGACTTGAAGGATTTTCAGATTTTCATTCACAATTTTGCCCATYAGGTAGTGCATGATTCTCATTAGGTAATACAGCTGGAAGCCAGTTTTGGTCTCCAAAGAATAAAAAAAAAACACCTTTTCTTTTTTAAAGATGCTGCCGGATTCATGGATTCATGCACTTTAGGATTTATTTTCATTTGTGCAGCACAGATGGCCCAACCACCTCTGTCTTCACATAGAATAAACCCAAATGTCTCAACTGCAAGAATTACTTTTCGCAGGTGCACTCCTTTTATTCTCCTTGAATAAGTTCATTTGTAGGATGTTCATGAGAAGAACTTTTGGATGACCTGAGCTTTGTTTAGTTAAGAGGTACATTAAATCCAGTTACCACTAAGCACTTCTGAGAATTTATGTTCCTTCCATAGTTCCTTTTTCAGTCAAAATTTCCCCTTCGAATAACTTGTACATAAGTCTTTTACACAACATWGGCACTTCTTCACCTCATACTTTCATAATAACTGCTATAATGTGCTTCAATCATTTTGTCAGTGGGATGACATATACCTCCATTAGATGACCTCTTAAATCCCTTTTTTTTTTCTTTGTGAAGGAAACAAAACCAGATGTCATGTCTGAGTAGATTTTCTCTGTGTTTTAAAGTCTCCCTGCGAAAGTATCTGGTTCATCACCCTAAAGGACACAAGGAGTGTGGGTTTGCAGAAATGTGTGACTCTATCTTCTCGAGATCACAGTTTTCAGTGTATGTATCTACACTACATAGATGTCTATGTATCTATGCACACTACACTGCACAATGACAAAAATTGCCAGGCTTTGTCTGGTAAGCAGCCAGGTATCAAATCCCTTCCATTTTCAGCCTCTTCTGTCTTCATAAAGAGTCTTCTGGAGTTTGCAAGGCACTGTAGCAGATAGAAAAATTCTTTAGTAGTTTAATTATGCGTTCAGTAAATCTCATAATAATGGGATATTATATTTAATTTTATATTGTACTTATTTCTAATAAGATGCAGACTATTAACTTGAGATGTCAGAATTCAGCTCGTTTGTACCTTTCTAGTGTTTCTTCAGGCCATCAACAGACTTTGAAAGACATGATTCACCTTTCCATTTTCACCTCAGAAACAGAGCATTAGAGACACTGTTGATAAGGACAAGACAGACTGAAGCAGTTCTGCAGAAGTGGGTAAATCTGACATGAATTTCTGCCAGTGGGAGTGAATTTCCACGTATTTGTTATATACACAAATATTATATCCATATATATACATATGTGAATTTGCTGCAAGAGATCCCTGATTAATTTAAAATTATGGTATGATGTTGTTCTTTGTCCCTTTATTGAAACATTAATACAYATTTTGCACTAGGTGATGAAAGAAATATTTTACTTTCATCTACCTCTGCCTTTTTTAAAATTTATTTATTTATTAATTCTTTCATCACTGTAATTTTATTGGCTTCTCTTTGCAAGTTCCATCCTTTAATTTGCCCTGTGTGATGAAATTCTTCTCAAATTACCCGCTGTTTTCCATCAGCCAGTGTGGCTACCTCATTATTCTGTTCCCTTTTTTCTGCCACGACCATCCCTCTTTTTTTTTTTTCAGACCTGCCATTCTGTATACAAAAACAAAGACCCCTCTTTTGCTGCTCCAAAACTCTCAGGGAGGGAGAGTTTTGCCTGCTACRTCACCTTTGGCTAAAATGCAAGTGAAAACTCATGCATTTATTCAAATTATAAAGAAGTTATTAGAACTAGAGAAGAGGCCTGAGGTCAAGGAGTAGTGCTGATATGATTATCTTCTGCACTCTTCATGACTCTTACCCTTGCTATCCTATGGAGGCCAGCAGGCCGCTGGGTAATGTGCATGCTCTACCTTAGAGAGAGAACAACCCTTARGTTTCAAGCATGTGGTGGTTCCCCTAAGGGAGAAACCCTGGGAGATGCGCTGGCCCCAGGGAGAGCAGATGTGTTCCCCCATGATGCTTTGTGGTTGATATGTTAATCAGTTATACCTCATTGGTTCTTCCCCTGCTTCCTCCTTTTTACCCTTGCTGATTGGTCTGTTTTTGATCCTTCCCCTGCTT
>QVAJ01000046.1:1730526-1766140 GCA_003546035.1 Mixornis gularis | reverse complement strand
ACCAGGCAGTTGCAGACATGCTTGTGAGACCAGGTGTGTCCTTTTCAGGATGCTTCTCTGGGGACATCACGGCACTGACCACCACTGCCTGCTGCAGCACCTCCTTCCTTTCACGAGTGCACATAAATGATGTATATTATGCTATGCAGGTAGGCCCCAGTAGTAACTTCTTGTATTTTCTGGGGTTGTATTAGGCAGACACGTGGTATGTAAACCATGGGGCTGGTGGGTTCCTCACCTTCCCAAGGCATCTTCTGCTGATGGTGTTAGGGTAGGGATAAAATTCCCATTGAATTCCATGCCCTTCAGTGGTTGTCTGAGGACACTAGATACTTATTAATGTGAATAATCAGGAGTACCTCTGTTTGTGGAAAATAATCTCTGTGGTCTTCTTTTGAGAAGAAGCAAAACCAGGAGAAATAAGTTGATTTCCTTTCTCTTTCCTTTGTACAGCACATCTGCCCTGCTTTGCTGGTGCCTTCTCCTGGGAACRCAAGGACATGTGAGCCTGGATGTCTCTTTGGAAGATGCAGCTGAAAATCGTTGGCTATCCTAACTGAGGGGGTCTCCTCCAGCACTCAGCTCAGGCAACACAGACATGTGCCAGACCCAGTGGCTTCTCCTGACTTTTCTGGCAGCTGTGCAACCACTAATTTTCAAACAGCTGCAGAGGTGGCAGGAATTATCTTCTTTCCAGTGTCTGGTCCACACTGCACGGGCAATGTGCATTTTTTTGAGGCATAAATAGCTTCTGAATTCAACAACAACAATCAACACAGAGTTAAAAATTGCTGGAGAGGTGGTTATGAGCCTCTTTTCTAACCTTCTGGTTAGTCAGAGCTTAGAAGTTCCACCACACTGTGCCTCTGTTAAGTGTACAGCTCAATTTAAGTGCAACGTTTTCCTCACCAAGGCACAAGAAAGGTGTTTGGAGAAGGACATCTTTCTTCACTTCTTTATTACAAATTCTCATCCACRTACAAATCAATTTCCATTTATAGATTGCATGGGGGAGCAAAGATTAGGCACGAAGTAAAACTTGAAAATAGATTCCTTTTGATGTGTACCAAGCTCTGGGCTCTTATGAGATGTTACCACTACAAAATGGTACAGCCAGAAACRTGGTTCAGGTAACTGTGAATACTTACATGACCCTTGTCATTCTAATGTCTTCTGAGAAATTCATACATGTGCCCTTACCAACATCATACACTGCCTGCAGGGAAGGCTTTTGCTTTTTTATGGCTTCTCAGATGCTGGTAGGAAACATACTTTATTCATAGTTTTGTAGAAGTGGAATCAATGTGTTAAGTGTTGAAGTGGGGTCCTGTGCTTCCCTCTTCCTCTGGCTCCTCAGAAATAGTCCAAGTTGTAAAGGATATAGTGCATTCTGTCAAGAAAAATAATGCTCTTTTTTCCTTTCACTGGGGCTTGGCAGTTCACACAAGAACTTTTCTCTGCAAGTACCAGTTTGGCTGTGTACACTGCATTTCTCTACTTACCAGGCAACTTCTATTTTCACTTAGAAGTGGCATTAGTGTTGTAAAGCTGATTACACTTGAAGCAAATCTTTTACACTGACGCCACAATGACTGACATAAAGACCATTTTCTATAATTTAAGGGATTATTGCAGCAATTGGCAGCTTTTAGCACAGGTGGCCATTAGCTGCCAGGAAACACCTGACCTAAACCTTATTGTTTATTAGCTGTGAATGTCCAACCAGACAGCCATTACATCAAGTATGTAATAATGTGATTTCCTYTTCTGCATGTTGAAAAGTTAGAAGCTGAGCTGCCCATTGCCATGGAGACAGCAGCCAGCTTGCAGATGGCATGTGAGGCACTGGCCACAAGATGAACACTCCCACCATAATCTGCCAGCTCCATCTTACTTGTTTGGGAGGCAGTGAACATTGGAAATATGCTTTTCCCTCCTGCTTTCAATGGTTTTGCTCCTTCAGATGTGAACAGTCCTTTTTCAAGGAGCAGAAGGAAAGTTGCCTCACATTGCCTGACCCTGGGTAAAACAGTGCTGGTTACAAAAAGTCCGAAACACCTTCCACAAGGAAAGTCACTGTTGAATTCAGTAGAATTTAGATCTCATGGGGAGCAATAAGCAATCCTTTAAACCAGCTGTAGTTATGCCAATTTTTGGGGTTTATTTTTCTAGCTTTTGAAGCTTTGCCAAGGTAACTTTCAAGGCTTCAGGCTACATTGCCATTGAAACTGTGCAGTTAAGGTGCTCTTTGTCCCAATTCAGTGTAATTCCAAGGGAGAACACACTGTTTCAACACTTTTACCTAGACAAGAGGGCTCTTCAAAGGAGAAGCTGAAGAAAAGGGCGTGTAAGAAATCTGGAGAGGAACTTTTTTATAAAGGCATGTAGTGGTAGGAAAAAGGCTTTAAGCTGAAAGAGAGTAGATGTAGATTAGATTATCAGGAAAAGATTTCTTACTGTGAGGGTGGTGAGGCAAGTTGYCCAGAGATGTTGCAGGTGTCCCATCCCTGGAAATGTTCAAGGCAGACTTGGATGGGGCCCTGGCAAAGCTGGACTGGTAGAAGGTGTCCCTGCCCATGGCAGGGGAATTGGGGCTGGATGTTCTTTAACCTTCCTTTGGATCTGCCACCCCAAATAATTTCTTGACTTTATGAAATCAGGCTGCCAGCACTGGGATGTGCAYAGAGCTTGCCTGGTACACATTGCTGATGGCTGAGAAGTAGATAGAGGCCCAGAATTCCACACAGGGAAAAGTGAAATGTTTCATGCATTTTCTGCACACATAAAAGCTAAGCAGTTCGAGTAGCCTAGATCCAAAGCTTGCCATAAAATTAAACACTAYTGCATCATCTAAATGTGAGCCCATTACACAGAGTCAGGGTTTTCATTAACAGCCTTATCAACAAAGCCTCAATGATAACACATTCGAAAAATGGATCATGTTCAAGTGTAGAGAAATTTATGATTATACGGATTTCTAATTCAATAAATGACATTTAAATTTTCTGAGATTCTCCTTTTTCTAARAAAAAACACAGACAATAGAGTTTTACTTTATCACTAACGCAAAAAAACCCCAAAACCACAAAGAACCTTTTACTTCTCCTTATAAAACTTAGAAAGTTTCAGACATTTTCTCTCAGGTCAGAGGCATTGCATGCAAATGCCTCTTCTGCCACTCAGTCAGTGAGGCAAAACATGAAATCAGTCTCCTCCCTGGAATAATTGCTCAGCAAACAAGATGCACATAATCCATTTTTATTATTAATACTTCAGCTAAGATTCAGGTACCATATTTTACTTCTTATAATGAGCACAGTTTTACAAAGGTTGTTTGGAGCTTACAGTACATAACATCACTGACAGCTGCAGAATGCCTGTCATGTGCACCAGAGCTGGATTAAATAAAAGTACATTTCTCTGGGCAGTAACAGTGTTGAGTTGTAAATTGCAACGTATGTCTGCTTTACTCTATATGCACAAACATCATTTTCCCTGTTATTTCAGTACATGGACATATTTGTTGTGATTTTGTTTATCAACAAAGCTACATTATTAATGTTATATTGCATCTCAGGTAAAGAAAGATTTTTAGTCAGTGAGGTCTACTGCAGAGAATGCTCACGTGTTTCCAATCCYAATGATTTGACAGTGTAATTCCTAATATCCCTGTATGATTTGGGATGAAGACCCAAGGCTATGCACTTCTTCCTCTCATGTTTTTTACGCTGTAGAAATTAAAATTTCTGTAAGAGGAGGGACTTGGCTGATTCCTGGATCCATGATTTTCTTCTGTGCTAGCTATATCCCAAGAAGGACAAACAGGAACAGGAGYGTCATCAAAATAAATCTCTCTGCCTATTGACTAGTTCACGTTCATGATTTGATGCATCGGTGGAAAAYACTTTCCTGTCTCAAACAAAGATTAATTCCTAATTGCCACAGTCCTGATGAGGATGTTCTAGCAGCTAGTTAAGCACTGTGCAGTGCAGATGCAGTGCTGAGCAAGGATCAGTGGAAAGACCTGTGCTCCTGAGGGCTTTCAATGACCATTTTTTTTTTCCCCCACATGCACAAAACTGTAGGTGGAAAAGCAAAACGAGGGGGACGAGCAAAATTTCATAGTCAGCCATCCCAAGGGTAGGAGTGGTAAATCTCAAGATGAAGGGATTAATTTTTCCATCCTTTCCATCCTTTTCCATCCTTTTCCATCCTTTGTTCCATGGCTTCCTATCATTGAAGGTGATTTGCTCCCTCTTAGTCCCTAAGGCTCATCCTTGCATCTACCCCAACAAAATCTGTTGAGTGGGTTCTCATATGCCACGTGTAAATATCCAATGGCTGCTGCCTAAGGAAGGCATGAAGATGAAGCATGAGGCTGATGTTTGTCCCTGAGATTTCCTCCCCTAACTTTGATGCTGGGTTTCATGTCACACTGCCATATTTCTCCACAATATACACAGAAAATCTCTGTATTTTCTTCTTCACAAGTGGGCCTCTTGCTGTATCAGTAAATTGCACAAAGCCGGATTCTTGTTTTGAACTCTATGGGTCTGTGTTTAAGATACATGAAACTGTTCAGGACAAAAAAAACCCAAAAAACCAACAAAAACCCCCAAACAAAAAAAACACAAACAACCCCCCCAAAACAAACAAACAAAACAAAACAAAACAAAACCCAAAAAAACCCCCAAAAAACCCAAACAGCCACTGAATGATCACACAATTATTGTTCTTTCACCGTAGAGAAATCTGTTTAATCYCCCATAATGGACTATTCACTGACTAAACACCCTGGCCTGGTCACTGTGAAGAAGTAGATTATGCACAGTCAGGAGTAGCAGCAGGAAAAAATGAACATCAGGGAGCACGTTCTTCCCCTTTCCCTAGAGATACTGAAGAAACAGAAGGGGAAATCTCCTTCAAAGTGGAACCAAACCACAGCAAAACTTTAATCAGAAAATGCCCAGTATTAGACCCCAGTTTCTAAKCTGTGTCAGGCTTTTGTTAGGATTTACTCAGAAATAAGACATTTGGTAGGACTATCTCAAGGATATATCAAAGAGATAGTTAATTTAGTGTCTCATATGGAAAGATCTCAAGTTCTAAAGTATTGGCCTTGACTCCTGACAGTGGGCATAGTGCAGACCCCAGAAAGCCACTCAGACACCATCTGCACCTGTGGAGAGTGCAGCCCATCGTGGTTATCACTCAGAGGGAAGAGAAGGAGAGACATCTGCACTTGAGTTTGTGGTCACAGGCATCACATCAAAGGACAGAATGGTCTTTAATGTGGGAAGGAGAGTGTATAATTCATTATGAAGTTTAGCCAACAAAAGGCTCTTTTCCCTAGCAGCAATCAATGCTGGTCCTCCTCTCCTGTTTCTGTCACAAACTCTTTTTTTCCTTTTTATTATTTTTTTTTAATGCATTCAGCAGAGGCAAAACAGCAAAATAGGATTTCCCTCCCTTACTTCCCCTCCYTGACAGAATGATTTTATCACAAAATAGCCAATCTGGACTTTGCATGCAAATATGAAGACCATGGTATTACCACAGGAATGGAGTCTGTTTAGGTATGGGGTGACCAGAAGCTGGTTGCTCTCTTCTGAACAGACCCGAGTGGTGCAGCAAGAAATTCACAGATTCAGGGAGAGCAGGAGGAGTATTTTTCCTGGTTTTTACCAGTTAGCTTTGACTTTACTGCCTAGAAGGAGACATTTTCAGGTGCAGGAAGCTCACAGGAAGTTAGCAGCAGGGAGATTTGTCCTCTACCCAGAGAGTCAAATGGTTCGGGCCAGCCTCATACCTTTCATGTGAAAGCAGAATTATCTGCATACACTCCAGCTGGTATTGAGTCTCTGTTTACCATCACTCTTCAGCTTCAGAGAAACAGAAAATGACTCCTTGCCTGTACAAAAACCAAGGTTTCGTGGGAGGACAGATTTAGCATTCTGCCTGCTGYATTGCCTTGGCCCTTTGGAACAAGGCTGCTGAAAAACACTCAACAGCTTGTTTCCACGGGTTTTATACTATGCCCTAAAGTCACACCATAATCACTGCTGGTGCCTACATGTCCCCATGCTACAGGCAAGAGCATCCAAGTGCAGTAATGCACAACATGGCACCAATCACCACTTCCCAAGAGTGTGTAGCTGACATGAGTGTTGGAGATATTTTGTCCAGACTCCTCTCACATTCCTGTGRGAACATCACAGCAAGCTATGAGAACAGCTCACTTATCAACTGGCAGCCACCCATGCTAAATAACTGGGTGCAGCCCTATAAAGGACTTTCAATATATGCTTCTCTGCTCATTAAATCCCCCATCTCATTGTTATCAGGAATTATTAATAACCCTTCACTGGTTCCTGATAGTTGCTGCTGTGCACCAAGCACTTGTCCAGCTGCGTGTTTGAAACACAACGATAAATTTGATCTAATATTCTTCCCACCTTGGCTATCCATGCTTTGTGCACCCATATCTAGGTGGCTTCAACACTTCATACCTTCTGTTTCTCTCGCTGCTGCAGGTCAGTATTGTCTGTTTATTCTGCAGGGAACATACAGATTTTATTTGCACAACCATGAGTGCAACAGGGCCCCAAGATGTGACTGAGGCTTTTGATGGTCAGTTCCTCCTGTAGATGAGCCTTGAATTCTAGCAGTACTCTGGACTCAAGGCTGAAGGATGCACACACTCACCCAGGCTGGGATTCAAAAGCAACAAATAGCAAGGTGATGGATAGCTGCTCCTGGCTTTTGGCATGTAAGCAAAGGAATTAGCAGGCTGTAACTGCACAAGCTTGTAGGGCCTGGAACAGACTGGCAGGCACTGACGTTTGTGTCAGCTGAAAAGAAAGCAACAACAAAAAACATGGAACACAGAACAGTAGCACTTCAGAAAGGAAATCTCAGCTATTTGCAGAATGCCATCAGCTGAAATTTCTAAAGACCAGAAGGGCCCATTTTAAAGTGCTCAGCGTGCCCAGTCAGGGCCAGGTTTTCAGTTAAGCTCAGTTCCCATGGAGGCAGCTAAACAAGAGCCAGATTTTTAAAAGCACTCAGTATCCAGCTGTTTCCATTGCAAAAATTCTGTCCCAGTTTTTAAACAGTGCTCAGCACCAACCAACAGGCTGTTATTTCAAAAGCTTGCCCTAAGTGACTTCACACCTGGTGTCATTGTTTCGTTGGCTACCTGTCAGAGGATCAGGCTACCTCCATTTCTGTCTTCTYCCACCTTTCCTGAGCCCTGATGTGGCCTGAACAATCTGAACTATCAAATAACTGTTCTGGGTATTGTACAAAGGGGGGATATCATGAAATGCACCTCGCAGACTACAACATGGTGAACTTCACAGTTCCTCCAATTTACCAGGCACTTTTGAGCTGCAAGAGCCAGGATTATGCTTCGACCTGCCAATCACGCTGACTCACGTCAAATTATGTCATTTTCCAAATGTCTGAGTTTGGAGGTCTCAACCTATTTTCATATGCAGATGAAGTTGAGATTTTCTTTCTCCTGAAGTCTGCAGAAAAGCAGARAAGACAGCAGACTTCATGATTCAGGGAAGACTTGTGTAGCAGGTGATGTAAAACATTATCTGKTTATCCACACTTGTAGAAATTGCAGTCTTCCTTCCATCAGCATGTCAGTGTGAAGCTTTCTAAGGGCAGGAGTAACCCTTTGATAGGAGAAGCCAGCTTCAGGGTACCTAAATCACACGTAGCTCTTACACTTTCTCTCAAACTTTCTGGGAGCTTGTAAGAAGTGCTCAATGTACATACAACATGAGAAAGGGTAACACCTTCTGCCCTAGTGCCCACTGTCTGCCATGGTTCTTGTGTAAGCAGAGGGGTGTAATTCTGAACGTGGAATGAATCACAGAAATTCTCAGAAGGTGGTCTACAAGAAGAAATAGTTTCCTTCTAGTTCAGTTGTTTGCTTGCGTTGGGTTTGGAGGTTTTTTGTTTGGTTGAATTTCCTTCTATTTCAGTTTTTTGTTTGCTTGTGTTGGGTTTGAAGGTTTTTTGTTTGGTTATCTGGTTTGGGTACAGTTTTGGGTTTTTTGGGKTTTTTTKGGGGGGACATGGGGGGTTGTTCTTCTTTTATGTGAAGATCCAGGAGACAGAGAGGGAAGGGCAGAACAGTRACTTGATTAAAGAAGCCCACCACACAGACAGGCTCAATCTGTGCACTCTTAGGCATTGGGACCTGAAGACACTTTTCCCCTTTCAGAGCGAGTTTAAAACACTCAAAACCGACTCCATCAAAGAAGAAAAGACCCGAAGAGCAGGTGAATTTCAGTCTTTTTTTTWAAAAAAGTGCTGTTCATTTGAGAGGCATGTATCCACCCATTTGAAACCTCCTCCTCCCCTGTTGTTCTTTCCCCTCATTTCCTTGCTCTCCCTTGCTGTGTGCCCATGTGACACGGCGCCGTTTGGTGAGGATCGAGAGGGATATTGGCAGTCTGGGAGCTGTTTTTCCTGCTTATGTATGCAAAGAACATAATTGCTAAGAGCATCATCTGTTGTAATTTGCACATCCACACGCAGAACGGATCAGGGCAGTCTTCCCATAAGGATGCAKCTCCTTTTTTTTTTCCCCCCTCTCTGCTTTTCTGGGCAGTAAAATATTAGGTCTCCTGGATGTCATTGCAGCACAGGCTGAACAAATGCCCTAGGAGGTGATCCCTGCCCCAAATAGCTTACAACTCTTAATATAGCTGCAGATAACCAGGATGAGAAGCAGCATTTCTGTAACTCTCTTGCTTCACACTACAAGTTTGAAATTACTTGAGAAATAATTTAGGTATGTCTGCAGCAGGTGTGAGAAGTTAGCAGTGCCAAACCCAGCATTACAAAAACACTCTGCAGTCACAGACATGCCAAGCAGGAGCTGTGTTGCTCCCAAAGATTATCTAAGCAAGGGGCAACCACGTAGCAGTCAGTGAATACTGGTTTGGAAAGCAAAAATAGCAGCTGAAAAGAAAAAGTAGCAGCTGTGTAATAATAACAGGACAAAATATTGGAAAAATATAAAGAAATACAGAGAGGGATCAGAGGGATTTCCAGTGGGCCTCCCTGTCAATTGTGTTGGTTCTCACTGTCACAGCCATTTGACTTCTCATGATCTCCTGCAGCAGAAGCCAAGCCAGTGTGCTCCTTAAAACCTTAAGATGCAGGTCAGACAAAGCCCTCACCTCAAAGTGCAAACTGCACAGGCATATTAGGCACCTCAGAAACCAGCCCTGTGCTCCCTGATGACAGGGAAGGGTGCTTGTTGTTGTTCCATCTGACTCCCCTAAGTAAACATGCTGCTGCTCATGGTGTGTCTTGAATTCCTTGAATTTCTCCATCAAGCCGTACTTCTTGCAGGAGATTCCCCAATTACTGTTTATGACCTTCAGCAACAGAACCTCACTGTCCAAAGACTTTTTTCGGTCTGTGGCAGAACGCACAGATGTTTATAGTAGGATCCTTTACTCATTKGATTCTGACCATGTTGTCTCAGGGAGCCTCATCTCCTTCCCTGGTGCCTGGAGTTCTGTGTCTCTTTTTAAGCAGGGATTCAGAAGAGAGAACTTCCCCTCAGAGAGTGGTCTTTAAAACAGCAGTGCAGCTTGTGTGAACACATGGAGGGCCCATTGAGCCTCCATCAGCGTTGGAATGCCACTCCCATCCCAACCTATTCTGCTGAGCACTGCAGTGTTGGTTGCTGCTTTTGTGCAGCAGCACCAGAAATGGGGGAGCTGGGGGCTGCCAGGGAGCACCAGCCACTTTCCACACCTGGGTTTTCAGGTTTTGCTTTACATGTGCATGCAAAGTGCTCTTTTCTTCCAGCAGCACCACGGGGATGTGGCCCCCAGGCAGAGCCAGAGCCACTAGAGGGCATTTGGAGGACATCAGATCAGCGGGTAGCAGCTGTCTGGGCAGGGGATGAGCCATCCCTGCCAGCCTGTCCCACTGTGCCAAGCTGTGGCATGCAGCAAGAAGCCTCATCTCAGTGCCTTTCTCGTTCTGTCTTTCTGCAGCTGCCCCTGGGTACTCTGAGTTGGTGGTTTGCAGAAAGCATGGAATACAGGTCCTGTTTCCGTGGATGGACTGCTGCAAATGGGCAGCAGCTGAGGTGGAGTAATGCTGCTAAACAGACCACTGAATAGCTACACCTCTCCTGATTGCATCCTTCAAAATAACTGTCCATGTAGATATCGGGCATAGCTTTGTTTATCAGTTTTAATCAGCTGCCTGCAACTTCCTCATTTAGCTTTTCTTGGCATTAAGTCAGAAGTCCATTATTTTCCCACCTTTTGCCATCCACTCTCTCTTAATGGAGAGAGCTGTTCTCAAAGGCCAATCTTGAACAAGAGCATACACCTACACTTCATACCAACCTCTTTCAAGTCTATTTCACTAGACTGAGGAGTTGAGTATGGCCTTCTGTGTTCCAGATGGAGTTCAGGTCCTTCAAAACATAATATTTGCAGTGACTTCATCACCATGTAGCTGTGTCATCCAATGGGAATGCCTGACACASACCATATGAATCCTTTCAGTCAAGCTTAAACAACTCCCCCAGTGTTCCTCTTTACTTCCTCTCTTTAATTTCTTGTTTTCAAGAGATCAGCAGTACAGAAACAGCATGGCAATACATGTGCTTGCACAGTGACTCTCTGCACAGATGAGTTCCCATGAGAAAAGTTTTCATTGAAGAGCTTCAGGTTGGAATTTCTGGCAGCCACTCCAAGKGTGTTGGAGAAAAGGGATAGGCAGGACAAGGGTGGGCTTCCACTTGCAGTGGGCCAAGCAATATCAGAATGGGTTAGCCCTGGTCTGTTGCCAGGTGTTTTTGTAGTCTTAAAAATGACCAAGTAGTGCCTCGGTTATCTCCTCATCAAATTGCTTGGCAAAACTTCAGATGCTCAGGAGTGGCCTTCTGAAAACAAGCAGGAGTCTTGCAGGGTTGAGACAGAAAACCTAATGCTTTCCAGAGAAAGAAGGGACACCTAATGCTTTCTGCAGACTGGAGAGAAGGGAGGCCAAGCCAGCATTGGGTAAGACAGGTCAAACTCTGGCAGGCTTGCTAGGGTCTTCCAAGAAAACTAGAGTGGCTGGGTTTTGTAGAAGTTATTTATTGCATGGCYAGAAGATCAGTCTCAAAGATGAGGAGTTCAAAGGATAAGAGTCTGTGCTGTTATGCAAAGCTGTTTGGCATAAATTCCCATGTCCCAAGCAGAGACAATGCAGTGGCCCCATCAGCAGCAGCCTCAGCAGTCCTGATTCAATGCATTATATTCATAAAGCATCCAGTCTGCTACAAACAYGATGCTATTACTSTCTTTTTGCACCTATCCTGGCCTAAAATTGATGTATGAAAGTGGTCATAATTTCTTAYACAAATTCTACGTATATAGTTGTATCTGTTCTATCTAGGAATGCTAGCAMTGCTACATTATGTTTTCATTATGTCTAGGGCTTAGTTAACTCTGGTACTGAACTTTAAACTAGGCCTTGGGCTTTCCTTACTAATACAGGCCCTTTATTTGCTTAAGGCACTTAAAATATTTTTTACTTATTTAAAACTGAAACTTACATTTCTACCTCATGTCCGCGTGGATTTATGTATTTTAGGTTCTCTGAAGGTTTTRATTCAGCCCTCACATTTCTGAGTATTTCTGAGCCTGTGTGAATGGGGCCCAGAGGGATTTGCATCCCAACAAAACTCCGCAAAAGCAAAAGGGGGAACAGTCTGTCCATCCCTCAGACATTCTCAGGTAGAGTCAGGTGGACTTGTGGAGGGGATTGGGAGCCCTTTGGGCACAGGTCCAGAGACTCAACCCCTGTAACTGGCACAGCAGCACAACACCGTGACTCATCACTATGTACAGCTACTCTGGGGTGGGAGTGGGAGTGACAGGCTGGATTTAGTTCAGGACACGCATGTTTGTGGCAGCGTGAGCACCTGCCTGCTCTTGGAAGCAGTCCTGATGGACATCTGAGATAGCATTGGTGCTCTTGTGCTTCTCTTTGGGGTTGCTACACCACCCTTCTGCTTCCAGGAGCTTGGACTGAGTAAATCAAGGTTTATGGCCAAGAGAGGCACTTTTATACAAAGTCATGCCTTAAATCTCAGCAATAACTCAGAATCCAGCGCAAGGATTATTTTTATGCCAGTGGTAGGGACAAGAGATGTTTCTTGGGGCACAGTAGCAGACCTGTGAAAAGAGTTCAAGAACCTTGATAATGTTATTCTGAGTCTAGCATCCAGCTTCTTACATAACAAGTCAGGCATTAAGCTGCATGTCTCCATTAATGAATTAAGACCCAGCAAACCACAAACTGAGCTAATTGATGTATTTTTCCTTTAAGAAGGGAATTAGAAAACACACTTGTACTGGGAATTGTGAATGATACATTCTGCCTGAAGGAAAACAAATTACCACTCCAGCAGGAAAACTCACATCCCCGGGGTTCTGAAACCAGCTCATTTTGACTCTCTTGTTTTAGTCTGTTGGGGATTTGAGAGGAAGGATTTGAGACAGGGCCAATGAGGAAAATTCTTTCCTTGTGTTCTCTTTCTCTTTTACAAGACTGTCACACAACAGGTGATGAACAGGCTTCCTCAAAGCCATTATGGTAAATGCAGATTACATTTCATACACAACAGACAGTTGCTGCAAATCTTGACTGGTGCATTCCTTAATGATAGACTGGTTCCAGGGAGGCCATAGAGGCCATTGCTGTTCAATAAGTAATAGATTATATATTTTTCCTCCCACAGTATGAGGTGCTTGAAAGGAGACTGAGCTGAATAAAGTAAATAAATAAACTAAATAAAGTTCCCAAAGTGAACAGAAGGCACTATATTTACACAGTAAAAACTGCTGCTGGTTTCAGGATGGCTTTGTCATTCTTAGGTTACCTTGGTGACACACAGGTGGGAGAAGAGTGGTGTGACACCATCATCCTGCCTACCACGGGAATGTGGTGTTTTCCTTGGACTGCTGTGCAAATTCTGGAAGGCACCTTTGAAAGCCATCTCATCAGATCTTGCACAAATTTGGGTTATTGCAAGGATATTCCAGAGGTTGTCTGAGGAGACAGTTCACAAATATCCGGTTGTAGACACCAAGGGAGGACATGAGCTTCACAGACCACATTTCAACAGTGACTTTACCAGTTGTCAAGGCTGCACAAGTGCTGGGTTTTAAAGCTGAAATTAGGTGTGGAACCTTAAAATACCACTTTTGTGGAATCTTGGCTTCTGCCATGTGAGTCTTACCCTGGCAATGTGATGTGGACAACACTGCCATGTCCTGGTGAAGTCAGTGTGAATAGGTTATTTTTGCAACGTCAGAGAGGAAAGGAACAAAGTAGAAATATACTTTCAGCATTAGGTGCAAAAAAATCCTGTATTTAAAAGGTGTATTATTCTCTTATATTAGTACAAGTGGAGGAAAATATRGGATACAGAACTTTCAAACCAAAACAGTGTGGGATTAGGTTCTTCAGAAATGAATTTTGTACATCAAATTTTAGTCTTCTGCATAAATTGAGTAAGTTGTCATAATTGCAGTGGAGTTATGGCAAAGAAAATCTGATGTATKTATAGAAATTATAATTCTTAGGAATGCACCAGGATTGCATCAGGASAGATAAAGGCTGAAGGTGAACTTTGGTCAGACAGTAAATACAAAAATAAACATACTGTACACAGACTTCTGAATAAACACACAGAAGCTTGAACAATTTCTTAAGGCAGTCCAAACTTCTTGCTGACCCATATTTGCAGGGAGGGCTATTCTCCTGATGGTACAAGACAAGGCTCAGTGATGGGCACATATCAAAGTATTTATCAGCATTTGTATATTTGTTCTGAAGCACTTACTAACACTAGCTGAGCAGCCTGTATGTGGGTACRTCACAATTTTAAAAAATGAAGCAAAAATGAACATTCTTTAATTTTGGGKTTTTTTTTTCCTTTGGTGGTAATATCTGCTGTCATGAGATAACGAGTTCTACTTTGTGGACTTGAGAATCTCAATGACACATGTAGCCCTGAAATTTGTCATCTTCCTGGTGGGAACACAGGGCGGTGTTTGAAGGTTTTTATGTTTGCTGACAAAATATCTAGTTGCCCATGTGTAGCTGTATTAGCTGCTTGTGGATTTTACAACACGTGCCAAACAGCTGTGACTATGTAGGGCTAATGCTGCATWAAAACCCCTTATCCTTCTCCTCTCTCCTCATCCAGACTGCTGGGAGAAAGGGCTGTGCTCTGCTTTCTGTGCAGCCAAGGGGCTCTCAGGAGACACTTCTTGTTGAGTAAAGAGTGTGCCTCAAGAAGCCCCACAAGTGTGAAATGTAGAGCAGCTTCTGACTTTGATGGGCTTCCTCTTCTTGCTTCCTCCTAATCCCATCTTTCAGACTAGTATTTRGAGTGGGTAAGCAACTTTATGTGGGGAATTTTGTGCCCCTCAGAAGGAGAGTTAATTATAAACAATAATGATTTTGGCTGAGCAGTGGGACCTGGTCTCAATTACACTTTGGCCACCACATATTGTCAGTATTGTAATCCCRAGAATCTTTCTGTGAAGGATAAATTGCAGACAAAATAACTTAYTGAGAAGAGCACTGTTTTTCTACATCTCCCTCACACAAACAAATAATAGTTAATAACATTAATTGAGCAGATTCTAGGGCAGCTGGCCAAGGAAAGTATTTGTCTTATGCTGAACACCTTCTGTTGCACTCTGCAAACACAAGCTGCTAGAATGACCTCAGCACTTCTTTTGCTTTTATTCAAAGTCACCGAGATGTTTATGATTCAGTTTCCTCCCTATCTCAGCAGTAAATACCTACACAGCAAAGGCCTGTAAATCTGCCATTCAAGCAGCAAAAACAACAACATGCCAATCCAATAAATTACTCCCTCACAGTGTTTTCATTATACAAAGAAGACTTCTTCTGTGTTCTGTCCAAGAACACCATCCTGCAAAGTTTGCTTTATAATAAACGAGGGAGGTCCAGCAGAGATGGGCAGCAGATCAGAGGAAAGAGAATGTCATGTAGGCTAAAGCGGGGTGAAAAAGAAAAGAAGGCATAATTATTGTTGAGCATGTTCTTAAATTACCCAGTGATTCTGTTAAATTCACTTTTCTACACAGATTACATTTTTTTGGAAGTGGCCTTTAGTGGCTGTATTCGTTAATAACTGGATATTAAGCAGTGCTGTGAATCGTTTGATATTATTTCCTGCTTTCTGAGTAAGAAAATGAATTCTTTTCCTGTATTTTTTGCTACTAATCCACTAGTAAGGGATAATCAGCCAACAAGCAATTGAAGCTAATTCTTTGTGGGCAAGTCATGAATTTATATATGGCTACAAAGTGTATTTCCAAACCTTTTGAACAAAACAATCTGTCAGCATGTAAACTAGCACATTCATCATTTACAAACTGAAGAAAAGACTGCTTCAAACTCACTGAGTAGTTTGCTCATTATAATTTGTTCAGCTTTAAAGTATGTGATGAAGTAGTGAGGAAAACAATTTTGAAATGCCTCTCTCAATGCCCAGTGCCTCATTTATACATCTGCTGATTGATAAATGCAGAGGAAAGATGGTGTTAAAAAATAATTTTGTTCCACTATTTCTACTTTGCTTTTGAGAGCTAGCACAGGTGTGATCAGCATTTTTCTTTCCCTATAAAGGTAGATTTTCAACATTTCTTTACTACTTAAGAATAAACACTTGCAGACAACAGAAACCTCAAGAAACCCAAACCAACTCAAACAAAAAACCCCGCACAATAGCTCCCCCAAAAACACAACAAAAAACCTTCACAACACCAAAATCAAACAGCACTTCCCCCCCCCAAAAAAAAAAAAATCAACATGCACACATAAAAAACCCTAAATAAAAAGACAAAGAAAGGCAAAGAAAAGGCCCAGAAATCAAAAGCTACTATCAGATTGGCTCAAAAATTTTATGTCCTTAAGGATTTGGTTGTCTTCCATATCTCTGGGATCAGCCTGTTGCACAGGCATCCATGCATTTTTCTCCTTCAGCATAAAAGCCATTTTCAGTTGTGGCAGGATGTTATATAAACAGCATTTTTACCCAACTCAGGAAAAATAAGAGGAGGAAGAGGAGAAAACAACTGGGATGATTTTATCTGTTGGATTTCTCTGTACAGGTGACTGGGTTTTAAAAAAGCTGAGACACTTCAGTAGGTGTGTTTTAGAGCTGATGCCAGGAAGGGAATAAAAGTGGTGAGACAGAGAAATGGAGAGAAGGTCAGAGCCACTCCTGTTCAGAGGAAAAATGTTGAAAGAGAACAAAGGGGGAGGATGAGCTGAGAAGAGCTATGTGAGCCTAGGAACAAGGCAAAATGGCAGAAGTCTTGAAAACAAGAAAAGCAGAATTAAACACTTTCTGCATAGAAAATAATGTTAAAAGGAACAATCAGCTGAGGACGCTGGAACATAGGGATTTTGAGAGAAGGCTCAGTGTCAGAGATATAAGAAGAGGGAAAAAAGAAGGGAAAAGTCTCCCAGGAAAGTCAAAGCACTGCAGAAAGACAGGAGGAGGTCAGCTCTGTCTCTGTGCTCCTGCACATGTGGCTCTACACGAGGAGAAGGGCAGAGCAGTGCACAGTGTGACTGCACCGTGGCTCACTAAAAAGAACAGTTTCCACAAGACAGAGAAAAAGACACACACCAGACTGATTTAGCACCAGCTGTGCTTACTGGGTTTTTGATGGGTTTTTTTTTCCCCTCGTGTTGTACAAACAAGCCTAATTTTGAACAGGATATTGTCCTTTCATTGCTTTCCCTGTAGCTGATGTTCTTGTCAGCRTCTCTTGCCCTAAAATACAGACCACACTGTAATGATGCTGCAGTGCACTAACTTTCAGGGACAGCAGGGAGAACAACCATTTGATAACTGTGAGGCCTCTGCTGCAAGAGTAGGAATAAAAGCCTTCAGAAAGGGATGGCCTGGCCRCTCCTTATTAAGGTGCTTAGTATGTTTTGTCGAGAAACTCTGCAGAATCACAAAGTAATCCACGGGCAAGGCCCGAGGAACAATGGGAAGCCAGTGGTGACTGGTTTTTTCTAGCTCCAAACTACCTTGTTGATTGCAGCATGGTGATAATAATAATCGTGCTTTGCAAGCAGCTGTGCCCCTTTGTAAGACACTGTGTGGGAACGAGGGAAAATTAAGGAACAAGGAAAATAAAGGAAAAATTAAGAGCTRGTGCCCAGCTTCCTCTCTGGTAACACATGGCCCCAGAGAGAGGCAATGCTGCCCAAGGCAGGAATAAGCACCTTCTCCATTTTCTTCACTGCAGCCTGGAAGATCAATTCTAAGAAAAAACAAAAAAAATGCCATGTTTTAAAAAGTGTGCATCCCAGCTGTATGAAAATATCCCAACAAAGTCACGGTAACAGCTTGCTCCTGTCTTTAGTCTCTACCTGTTATAAGCTCCACTACCCTGCTATGTCACAGGACTTAGAATGTTTCTGCAGACCTGATTTAAGGGCTGTCTGTGGAAAGATTATCTGAGATGTCTATCTCAGATACCTGGAAAACCTTAAGACACCTTTATGGCAGAGAGCTGTAATTATCTCATACACCAGGAATATGATTCAATTGCACATCTACTGCAGAAGCAGAGCCAAAAAACCCCACAACAAACTGTGCAAGTCTTTGCATTTCTGTAACTGCAGAGGACTGGGGGGTCCAGCAACCTTGCCAAGGTGTTAGCCATCAGGAATTTTATTCAGCATGCTATGTGTTTGTTCCCCACAGCCTTGCACTACAAAGGAGGTCAGGACAGGGGTTCCTTCAGGCATGTGGTGGAGCTGTGTGCATCAAACACAATACTGAATGTGTGGCTTGAAGCAAGACTAAAATGTGGTATCTTTAGAGTGGTGTTATTTCACTGCCTTGTCTGACTACTCCTGCTGAGTATCCAGCCAACTCACCACAAAACAGGAGGAAGGGAGTTGGGCTAACATAGGTCAGGCATGGATTTGCCCTCTGAGGCTACCCTGGCCAGCCAGGCTGTGGGAGCACAGCACCAGAGTGTCGCAGGGCGAAGCTGGGCGTGTCCCAATTTAGGAACACTCGAGAGAGGCTCAAGACACAGCYGTTGTAGAAACTCTCTAATTTAATTTTTTCYGACTCCAGTATTTTATACATATGTACAGAGGTCAAGGGATTGGCTACACGGGTCGCCACCCCTTCAACCTGGATGGTGGACATCACCATCAATCATTTCTTCTCTCACAGGAGAAGTATGTAAACATTCTAAGAATAGACATTATTTACATCAAGGCTGCATGTGAAAGTTCTACAGAAAGACAAAAGACAAAAAACTCAGGGCAACACCAGAGGCAGAGGGGGCAATAGCAACCTCAGTCAAGGGGGCAGCCTGAGTCATTCCGGGTGAGCTCTGTGGAGAGCCTGGTGCTCCTCATGGAGTCCTAAGTCAGCAGCCTGGGAATGCACTTTCTCACAAAATGTGTAAGCCTCTGTGTATTCCCTGAGAATTTTGGAGCCAAGACATGACTTCTGGTGCCAGTGCCATTCATTTAGCTGTCTGTTCTAGACCAAGGTAGGCGAGAATTTATTCAGGTATCATGATCCTCAACGTTGCCTTATTGACACTTGATTAAAATCCTGCTATCCTAGTAGCCCATTTTTACCTAGCCTTTCCTCAGGCATGTTTGATTCCCAAACACTAAGCAAAATGGACTTCAGGATCTAACCCAGGGAATTTATTTTCTCCCATCACAACAGGAGAGAATGTTTGTTCTGCTCTGAGAATCTGAAAAAGATTTGTAAAGTACATCCACAAAAGAAGTTTCCTCTTGAACCCTCATTTGCTGGCTGCAGTATGGCTGTCACATTTCCACTGATTCATTGTTCAGCTTCAGGAAACAAAACAGCTCTCAGTCTCTCTGCTGAAGTTTGCTCCATTTGTATCATAGCCTGTGATAAAATCCTAACCACACTGTCTTGGACATTCACTGCATCCTTGTTAAACAAGGGGGAATGTTTGATGCATAAATTATCCTGTGCTTAATTTTGCATTTCATATCATTTTAGAGCATTTGGAAATGCTGGGCTTTACAGCATTTATCCTCACAGCTCAGTCTCAGTGACTTGCTTGCTAAGGATACGACCCTGAGTTTCCATAGTAAGCAATGCCCACGGGATGAGGGCCAACAGAAAACTTTAAGGCACAAACTCCCTCACCAAGCAGCCTTCACCTTTCTGCAAAGAACAGGCTTGTACATCAATTTCTGCTCAAATCCTTGCGCTGACCATGAACACTGTGAACAGACTCCAGCCCTCCAGTCTGCAAGCAGAGTCAGTATGACAGTCACCCAGCCACTCAGCAGTCACACAATTTGCTGCTTCCAGGTGTGTCTTTCCCTCTACCTTGGCCTCACCTGGTTTTTCAGGCTCCCAAAACAGTGCACCAGGAGAGAGAAYGTTTTTCAAACCTGCTTGCTACAGTGGGCTGTGGCTCCAACACCAACCAACATACTTGAGTATACTGAGACAGCTGCAGCAGGCATAAACAGGATCAAACYCTGGTGAGTTTTAGGTCAGCTGCAAGATTGCAGGCAGTCCTGCCCACTGCAAAAGTACAACCCTCCCCACAGGCCAGGATAGGAARCCTTCACTTCATCTAATCTAACCTTGACAAATTCTCACTATTTATATTCTCATATAAATTCCTGATGGAGACAGGCATTTGACTTCAGTTTCTGAAATGAAATTATCCAGATAGAGCCATACTTTAAAGGAAGTTAAAAAAAAACCCCAAAAAACTATTGAAAAAACTTGTTCTGTTTTCCACGAGCAGCAGAAACTCCCCCGTTAGCTAAAGGACATCACATTAAATAGAGAACAGATGTTGTAAATAATCAAGATTTTCTTAGGTATACTAACAAAAGTAGCCTCATGCATCTATGTTATGTGTTGTATTGTGAAACAACCCACTTATACTTTACTCATCATCTGTCAGTGGTGAAAGTGCTTTTAACATGGTAATGAACCACTCATTCAAGATGTGATGATTGAATATACCCCTGGACATGCTCAAGACAAAACAGAACCAAACCATCTCTTTAGGGAAGAGAACCAGCAAGCAGGCTCTGTGTACCACAGGAAAACACAATGACCATCATGACAGATWTGCTGTCTTAAATGGACCATGAGGCTTGGTCAGGGCATGGGAGCTTAAAGGAAATGGACTGAGGTACGTGCTTCAGAGCTCTGCAGTTTGCTTCAAGTCACAAGACAATTCCCCTCCTATCCTCATTTTCATCCTCTTTCCAGATAAATGCCACAACCTCGAGGTTTAGTAACAACTGATTTTTTTTTTTCCGTTGAAGAGTTCCAGGGAAAGGATCATGCCTGAAAATGATCATTTCATTGCTTGTGAACTGAAGCAGCTGAGAAATGCTTTGAGAAAGGACATCCCAAGGTTAAAAAGAGGGAAATGGTTCTTCACTTGCTGTTGAGCCTCACATCTATCCCGTGATTAAACTTGCARTATCTGGTCTCTCTGCCTCTCTGTGGCTGCTTCCATCTGTGCAATTGTGTTGGGGTCACTACTCTAAACTCTGCAGCTGTCCTCAGACTTTCCTTTGCCTATTCATTTGTCACACCAACAKTTTTCCACCTGAAGGTTCTGTTGGCAGCAGGAGAGTCTCTGCGAGAGTCTTTGAATACCTGCCCTAAAACAGCCATTTCTGAATTCAGCAGAAAAGCCACTAACTGGTAATTCCTCCCCTCTGTTAACCAGTGATGGAGACTTACAATGCCCCGCACATTTCCCAAAACACTGTTTTCATCCAACATGGTAAGCATCTAAATCTAGCTCCTGGTTTAAGCAGTACTTGAGAAAAAAGCTCTGTCACACAAGTCTACTCTGAAGACTGAGGTGCCCAAGTTCCCACACCACAGATATCCCCATGGCTATTAACCTCTGCTTCAGCCTGCTCTGGGAGTGCCAGCCCAGGACCACGCCAGCTACAGAAATGTGAGCCACTGGTAAAGGTGCCCCTGAAGTCTGGATCTTAACAGTGATACCACTCAGCTTCCTTTGAAATGGAGGCCTACTAAAAGTGTTGAGTGATTTTATCCACAACAGCAGACACAGAAAAGCTGTGCTTCTCCAACCATGAGGATATACTTACCAAAAAAAAAACCCACAACAAAAAACCACCACCACCACCACCACAACAACAAGCCAAAAAAACCAAAAAAATCCCACCCCAAAACAAACAAACAAACAAACAAAAACAAAACAAAACAAAAACAAACAAACAAACACCCCACACACACCCCCCACCAGGGCAGAGAAAAATATAAATCTGTTGTTTTTACCTGACAGGCAGAGCCCATCTCCTGGATAGGTCACCTGGGCAATGGACTGGTACATTATGTCTGTAGAACTGTTGAGAGACCTTATGCTTATATAGAACCATAGAATCGCCTAGGTTGGAGAAAAACCCTACTCTGGGGCAAGAGATTAGTCTAATCCAGCCAATAATATGGTCTTCTTCACTTTAATGAGAGCTAAGTTAATTGTAAATCCCATCACAAATTCCTTATATGCCTTATTACTAGGAGACTTTTACATTTCCTTTCTTCTTTGTCTGCTATCAGTGATCATGTTGGTAGCCTTTAGCAGAGTGCCCTCATAATATTCGATCCTGTTAGATTCCAAAGATTGTATCTCTGAGAAATAAAACCACAGCACCAAGCCCACATACCAGCTGGGTTTGTCACTGTGCTGAGGGCAGGGAGGCAGGGCAGGCSGGGCTGCACATGATTCAGCTGGACTCTGCCTGCCATGCCTGCCTTGTGCTTCTCTGCAGCCACAGGGGTACTCCAACACTGGTGGAGCCCTTGAGCTTATTCTGGGGCTTTTCCAAATGCAGAATTTGCAGCATTGAACTCCAGTTCTTCTATTTACAAGCTTTCCATGAAGTGTGACTGTGGAGGGTGAACTTGGGCTGGGTGCCAGGTGTCCACCAAACTGCTCCAGCACTGCCTTGGTCAGCTGGGCATGGAAGGGGAYGAAGTAAAATGGAAAACTCATAGGTCAAGGTGAGGCAGTTTACTAAGGCAAAAGTAAAATGGTGCTTTTTCAAACAATGATTTTATTGTGTACTTCCCACCAACAGTGGATCAYTTCCCAGGAAGCAGGGCCACAGCACGTGTCACAGCTGCTCTGGAATGCAAACACTGTAAATAACCAATGCTCTCCCTTCCTCCTCCTTTACTTAGCTTTTACATCTGAGCTGATGACATATGGCGTGGAATATCTCTTTGTCAGTTTAGGTCATCTGTCCTGGTTATGTCTTCTGCCAAGATTTTGCCCACCCCCAGGCTGCTGGTGGGAGGGTGGAATGGTGGAGAGACACTCAGCAGCAGCAAAAACACTGGTGTGTCACCAGCACCTTTGTAGGTACCAATGCAAAGCACAGCACTGTGAGGGCACCTGTGGGAAAATGAACTCCATCTCTATAAAATTACAACAAACAATAACATTTTATTAAAGCCCTACTGCACCCTTGTCCATGCTGTGTGTCCTTTCCCAGATGAGGAGGTGTTCATGAGGAAATGCCCCAAGTGTTCATGAGGAAATGCCCCATCTTCTTCTCCTTGTGGGGATAAAAATCTGTGGCTAATGTGCATAGCAGGGTCTTAAAGGTTTGTGGAACTCATAAAATAACAAAGAATAGTAAATATTTACAAGCAAACTCAAGTGAAAATAAATGAATTTTCTTTCACCCTTCAGAAGCAATTGTATTCTTATGACTGCTACGCTTACAGCCACATAGTTTCTTTAAAACTATGGGATGAAAATTCAGGTAAGTTCAACTAAGAGAATATTAACTATTATTTTGTGTGTCTCATTTGAATTAATGGCTGAGGTGTTTTCATTCTCAGAGAAGTGCTCAATATGGAAATGTGGTTTCTGGGAATGCAAATAGCTCACACAGGTTTTTTGGCAATGATAAACAAATGGATGTTTGCACAGGTGTAATTAAGCACAGAAGAGGCAAACCTCTGYGCAGAACTGATTCACAGTCAAATTCATCAGCCTTAAAAATCCAGGTTACATTGCATGTTGCTGTATGATCTAACTGGTGTCTCAGTGACTTGAATTGCCAGATTGTCAGAATGATGTAAATTAGGTGATAACTTTGGAAATAAGATGAAATTGGTTTAAACTCTGACAGTGTCAGTGGTGGGGGCAGTACAGTGTTGAGTAGTGCCTTATTGCAAGAACTGGAAGTTCGTCTTCCCAAACACAAACATAAAGCACTGCCAGCCGTGGAAATTATTTAAGTAGAAGGTATYATCTACCTTCATGACAGTGTATCTTTTCCAAGTAGGGCACCAATAAGATAAAGAACATTCTTTCCTTTGAATAAYCTGCTCTTGCAATATAGAAGTAAAAACAAAACACTATTTGGTACATAGGTAAGATGTTTGAGAATGTCATGTAGAATGTAGGACTCATCATAAAAGTGTAAACAAACCTAACTCTGATATTGCTAATGCGAAAATCTCAATCCCTAAAATCAGAGACATTGCTCTAACAAGATTTCCTGCAACTCTAAAGGTTTACTAAATCTCATCAGAGAAACAGATTATTCCAGTTCTTTACTCCTCCCTTTCATCAATCAACCCAGTCTGAATTCAACAAATTCCAGGAAATGGAGAAAGTTATGAAGGAATTTAAATGTTATTTTAGAAATTTTCTGTCTTGCTTGTGATTAATACATACTCAAAAATTGTAACAACCAGCAGATGTCTCTGCAGCCACTGATCAGTGCTGCACACATGAGGAAAAGCAGGGAGGAAGAATTTAATAAGTGGGCCTTCACTCCAAGATTGACTTCCAGAAATGTCAAACCTACACAGCAAATTCCAGGAGAGCAGAGACTGACAGCATTATAGCAGCACTCCCTAGGAAGAAATCAGCATCTYACTTGGTTTTACAAATGGCAACATGAACACCTTAGAACTGTTTTCAGAGTGGTTTATCAAGAATAAAAATTTTCTAAATTCGGTGTCTTTGCCTSAAAAAGGCTTTGTTCTCAAAAAGGGCAAGCTTGCTATCCCTGGAGCTAACCTGTACCTGTACTCCTTGTCCTCCCACAGGTGAAAATGACTGCCACAAACATCCCTGCTCTGCTCCAGCTCAGGGCATGCAGCTTCAGGCTTTCCTTTGCTAATGTATACACGGAAACAWGTGAAAAAATTAACATTTGCCCTACCAAAACAAGACACCCTGCTGTACATCAGATTCCCTCCGTGGGGGAAGGATAGGCTGTAAAATGAGGCAGATGATAGTTATGAGTCACAGTATTTAATGTGCTATGGTAAGGCACTTGAATGTTATGACTGTGAGAGCAATAGAAGAAGCTATCTGATGGCAAAGCACATATTTTCTACCACTGTGAATGATTTGTAAGCCCAGTGAGTTGCTGACTTGCAGCCTAATGTCTCCCTGGTAGAGTCAGCTTTATTGAACCCTGTTGATACCAGCTATTTCCCGGCTGGTGGATTTGTGTAGCATTTCTTTCCTGTACAGAGGCATTCCCTCTTGCCACAAAGTTACAGTGGGCTTTTGGCTTGAGAAAATTGAGGAAAACCTCAGGGAGCACAGCAGAAAGATAGAAGCTCTTTTTTAGCCATTTTTTTTTTTCTCTTCCTGAACTCTTGGAGGCCCAAAACCGAGTGTAACTTGCCACTGACTTCAATGGACCTTGCTTGCAATCCACTGTGAAATGAGCACCTCTTACCTCCTCACATGAAAAAAAACATGCTGAAGATGTGGAGTTTATCTTCTCCAGATCTTCTAATTATTGAAATTCAAGAACCCCGTTTCTTTCATTCAGGTAATGAAATAGGAAAATCCTACTGGGGTTATGGTTCTTGGCTGAGGACATGTAACAAATGAGATCCTTCTCCTTTTTCTTCCAAGTGAGGTGGTGGGTGATTCAGTTTGCAGGGGAAAAAAGGCCAGGTGGAGGTATGGGTTTGTTATCTTCTTTTCTTCTGTTGTTAGGGCTGGGATTAATACTCGAGAGACACAATTGGTGTTCAGGCTCAGATGTTTATTAATTCTTATCTATAGTACAGTCTCACAAGCTGTGAGTTCTAGCTAATAAGGTGAAAAATGGCTCTGTCTCTAACACTTTTCAAGGTCTTTTAAGCACAAATTATCCAATAACAAGATGAGACACCTAGATTACTTTTACTTTTAACTCAATAACCAAACACCCTTGGTCTGAAATGCAGATTTTTTTTACCCAATTACAAAACACCACCCAAACACATAAAGAAGAAGGTGAGGAAGAAGGACTTGRCCTACACCCTAAATCCTCCATCTTGATTTATATAAATTGCTATATACTAAAGCCTTAAACTSTAAGTTTTTCACCCTGTGAAAACACAGACTTCTATTCAAACTACACACTCATATTCCAAGTGCTATGACTCAATTTTGGAAGCCTGTTCCATGGCCTCAGGTCAAATGCGGGGCTGGCTTGAGGGTCAGTGCCTGTCAGCACAGAAAACCTGAAATTCTCAGCTTCCAGGGTTCCAGTCTTTACTACATGACRTATGTTTGTGTAAAAGGTTTTTATTTTTCTTATTCTTTGATTTCCATGAATTACATTTTATTCCCCTCTGTTTTAAATAAATTGAATAGCAAAGTTTGTGTATATATTTTACCACTATTTAATGAAAAGGCTGCAGTTCATACCTGTGATACATGACGTATAATGCTGCTACAGGAAAAGTAGSTAGTGTTGTTACAGACCTTCATCTTAATTATGAAAATTTTTTATTTAAATATAGAGCTGAGCGTTCAAAATACAGCACTAGGCCATCTGTTTGTTTTCCATCTGGACTCATTTGCAAAATACTCTCTGTTTCCCTCCTAAACTCTATTTATAATCTTCCTTGGAAAAAATATGACTAATCCATGGCACCCAAGAGATAGCTATTTGCATGCCACTTTTAATAGAAGTGGCTATATATTTCAAAGTAGTAGCAAAATATATTTATTTTGTTTTGCATGCAGGTGTAAAAGCTCRCATGGTTTCTAAACCAACACTCAAAAGTTTTTCCTATCACACTGCTTTTACCTAGCAAAAAGTGAAAATCTTCAAGATTTCTGATTTAATAGAGAAGTTACTAGTGAGGATGAACAATTAGTATTTTGAAGTACCTGACCAGGACTTTTGGAGTGATTCTGAAGTGGTTTGTATTTCTGCCTTGCTCAGTTTGAAACATTCCCCAGAGGCCTGATTTCTGAAGATAAGCACGCAGATGATACTTATTATAAAGTAATAAAATACTTATTATACTTATTATAAAGTATCATCTGAGCTGAATATGGCAATATTAGTGTAATCCSTGGTCATTTGGTCCAAACCCATGTTCCCCAGACCAGTAAAAGTGTGGGCAATGGGTCTGGCCACACCTCAAAGCAGCAGTTCCAGGGATCCCGCTGGAAACCCCTGGAAGACAAATGCATGGGGCTGATTTCATGGTGCCCTCCAAGGCCGTCTGAGGGTTGTGTTCTATTTTCTCTCTTCAGTCAGCATCACAGAGCAGTGGAAGCCTCATTCCCTGGAGGGAATATTCCCTAGTCACTCTTCTATATCTCTGAGTCAAGGTATCTTGAAATACCTTCTCAGGTCCTCCTCCCTCCCCTAACATGTCATCTTTGGCCAAAATCCATTTCACAGCTGCCAGAGTGCAAAGCAAAAAGGGGCTTATTTCAAGGGTTTATGATTTGAAGGGCAACTATTCAATAGTATCTTACTCTCCTCTTCACCTCCTCTTCATTTTTCAGTGAGCATAAAAATGTTTTTAGACACCCCTGMTCATTTTGATCCTTCATAAAAAGGCTAAGGCTGATTTCTCCTGGCTAACTTTCATGCAAAGTTCTGAAGAAGTCCTTTGCAGCATAATGTTAAGTCATTTTTGGGGTGGTTGTTTTTTTTTTTGGTGAGCAGAAAAATTAGGTTCTAGAAAACACATTATAAAAAAAGAGCTGGAATAAATTGCCAGGCTCCCTGGCATTGCTTCTTCAGGCTGTCTAGTATCTCATTGCTCTTGCCTGTCTTTCTGCCATCACTATGGCAGGATGTTTTAACTTCTCTGCTACRAAGACTGTATTTTTTCTCTCTCTCAATTTTCAGTACTATGCATAAATGCATTGTTGCAAAATGAAGCTTGCATGTGCAGTTGCAATACAGCCCTCCCCTACACCCCAAATCTGAAAAAATGTGGTCCCTGACCACTGACTGTGAAATGGGAGACACTTGCAAAGTTGCAGCAATCCGTATGCAGAATCCTTACTTTAATACTGGCAAGACTTGAAAACACCATGCAGCAAACCAGTTTTTATTTTATGTTAATAAGAACAAAATGACACTCTAAAATAACAACTATCTTTGTAATGTCTTCCTGTCAAAGATGAAAAAACAGCCTTAACTCAGAGCGTTGTATACATTTACAATGAAATGGAGAAAATCAGCAGATGCAGGAGATACAAAAGACACATAAGTAYTGAGTTTAAATGACTATAATGCAAACATTAGCAGCTATTTGCTAACGATTTAATTAACTTCCCCCCCCACCCATGCCACCTCAATTTCAATTCTTTCAATAACATATGGCAACCCTAGAGTGCATTTTGCAAACATTCCCCCCTCACAAATATTTGCATACTTATGGCTGGCTGTGGCTCGGGAGCTGAAGAACACTCTGTGGCASGCAGCAGGCGCCTTTGGCTCCACAGGTGGAGCAAATGTGACAAACTTTGGACTACGCGGTGTCCCCATTCAAAGGCCTTCAGAGCCCTTTATGTACTTTGGTCCCTGCTGGCTCCTGTGTGCTGGTGGTGGCCCTGCCCTTTGCTCAGTCACCCATTTTTGCTCTTTTTTTGTTGGAATTAGACACACTGCTTGGTACCAGAACCACCTGAAGGCACTGCTGTGCCTTGTCAGAACCAGCGTCCTGGAGAGACCTCCATGTTGCTCCGTAGGCCTCAGCCACCACTGGGAGCTGCAGACATAGTTAATACTTCCCCTGAAGTTTCTCCTCTTATTTTCCAATGAAAAAATAGAAAAATATCAAACAGGGCTCTTCAGTAGCTCACTGGTAGGGAAGCTTACTCCTTTTCAAGGTCACTCTTACTGAGCCAGCATCAGCACTTACCCTTCCCTGCCAAGTCAATGGAGCTACCAGGAGTCCAGGCMCTATTTTCTACTGCAGTCCAGGCACTATTTTCTACTGCAGCCCAGGCACTATTTTCTGCTGCATCTGAGATGCAGAAAGAAGGAAGGTACCTACCTATCCTAACAGTCACCTCAGGGGTGTTATGTATGGTGTTTGCAGAAGAAAACCAAACTGCAGTGGAGCAAGGCAAGGGAAAGGCAAGTCAAGATGAGGAAAGGCAAGGCAAGGCAAATAAAAGATCCTAGCTATGACAGAAAACTCTGCTTTCTATCTGCTGCCCAGGAGGAAAGTCTTCTACACAGGGAAATCTTGTGTCTAATTTAAGGCTCTAGATGTGAGCAYTCTCAGCCTCTGGGTTAGTTTGAGGTTGAAGGAAGAAATGGCACAATTTGCATTTCTCAGTAGACCAGGTCTAGGCAGTTGCTCTGTATGAGTTCAAAGGAAGTGATTTTGAACTCTAAGCTAAGGTTTAAGATGAAACTCTGTTTTCCAGATATGTAATAAAATTTATGTGCCATGAACATGCAGATCAGTCTGTAATAGGCACAAGTTCCAGGGTTTAATGTGTCCTGGAATAAGTAAAAGTAAACCTTCCATAATCGTTACGGTTAAGTAGAAATGACCCAGTTTCCAGAAATGCTAAACACCCACTTTTTTTTGTCAGTTCCCATGAGATTTGCAGATGCTCTAGACTTTTTCAAATCCCCTTACTCTCACTGATACAACTAGGGCATCACATACCTACAAGTGAATTCCTTGGCAAGCAATCAGCTCTGGGGTTTGTCTTCTAGTTTGTTGTTACTTTAACCCCAGGGCTGGTTACCCACATAAAAATGGCTACTCCTTCTARCAGGAGTTTTCAGAATCTGTTCTGGAAATCTCTTTGCATTTAGAGTCGGACTCTTAAATGTATTTAAAATGCTTTAGAAAACTGCACTTTAAAAAAAAGTCAGATGGCATATTCATGGAACGATTTCTTTCTGTTTATTTTGCCAGGTTAAAGGAGAATCTTCCATGGCAACATAGCAGTAATCACCCATCCATTAACAAAAAGCCCTGATTTATTTTTTTTTTCATTGTAGGAGGTGTAATTTCATTTCTCTTATCATTACACCTATTTCACATACTTTGCTACTCAACACTCTTATTTTCAGTCATTTGGGTTGCTTATAAATTTGCATTTTTCAATGCCAAGTGAATTTTCAACCCATTATTAACTTTATACAGCCTGAAATGGCAGTCTCTCTCTTTCTGGGATGTGTGCATATTCTTGCTTTCTGGGGTGCATGTAATCTCTATTTAGAGAATTAAAAACTAGGATGTTTGTTTTTCGGTTGTTTGATTGGAATTTTTTTGGTTTTTTTTAATTTTTCTTTAACTTTTTGTAAATAGAAGTACTTTGTAAACGGGAAGAGGCATTTCTGGAAGAACATTATGCAGGTGGGGTTTTTTTATTTTAATGCTGCTCCATTTGAAATTTAATCTTGAAATTATTTGAGTGGTGGTTTATACAATGACTCTGAAATTGCTGCAGGTGATTTAGTGACATTCAGTCTTAGTGGTAAAGATCTCATACATTTCATGTGATTTTCCTTTGAAATTAAAGACAGCAGATATTTGACAGAGAGTTTTTTTTAAAAAAAACCCCACAGTGTTATGTGTATTATGTGGGTCTGAAATTTTTCACAGATATGGTGACCAACAATGTTCATTCCTGTCCCTAGAGGTAGGAATCTGCAGGTTTGTATATATAGCATTTAAGTCTTCATGGCAGAATCCAGACCCAGTAAGAAGCTTTCTTGTATTCTAGTCTTTTCCACACTCATCTAGCCATAGTATTTCAATTTACAAAACCAATGGCAGGTTTGAGCCCACATATAAACCTTGCAGATGTTTCAGTTGCAGATCCAGCATTTAGGGAGACGTGTTGCTGGGGAGTGAAGTAGAAAAATTTTTGTCCTTCAGAGTATCAGGAAGAATTCTGAGGATTGTCTAAATCCATTGTTCCTGTTGTTCTTATTTAAAAGGTATCTCATGACTGTCAATACTACTGAACAGTGTTACTTCATCATCATGAGGTGTATCAGAGAAAACACCGCAGAGCACAAACTAGGCACAATATAGCATTGCTGTGTGGTTTTCTTTCTTAGGAATCACACATGCTATCGACAACTACTTGATTTGTCTTGGAGAAAGACAGAGTAAAATTGAGTGGCAGCATCCTCTGCAGTGCCTTTAGGCATCATCCCTGACATTTGGAGCAGTAGCATGTATGTGACAGGATGTGGGACCAGGTGAGATATTTCATCTCTGGGTCAAAGAGCCTGATCAAAGATATCTAATTTGGATTCACCTGCATAGACATATCACAGAGCTGCATGGCCCTAGGTGTGGATCTAAGACCTTGGTTAGCATTTGTTTTCACTCCTTCAGCAAAAAGATTTTATTTCCTCTTTAATCTCTCTCAGTTTCCCTTGGCTGTAGTTCTGAAGTTTACTCTTCTCCCAGTCAGAATCTGAGCCTGTATTTAAGAGCTTCTTTACATTAACAGTCTTACATTAAATAATTCTCTGTTGCAACATTCTGATTTATCTATAGATCTGTATTTTTTGAAACAGTTGCTTTTTACAGCATTCTAATTTATATAGCTATTGGTTTTGGCTGTCAAAACATTTTTAGTTTTAATTACTGTGTACCGAGCTTGTAGGTATAAAACTGTCAGATAAATCTGAGTACCTGCATAAATGTGGGGAACTGCATGTGTTATCACTCAGCAATTGCTGGTGGGCAGTTAGCAAACTCTTGTCTAGGATCTCTGTTCAGCTGCTGAACAGAGTCTATTCCATCTATGAGAATAGACTGTGGATTCCATTTAAGAACAGCACTGATAGGATAAACCACTGATTAGTTGTCAAACCATGTGCAGTTATGACATTGATTCTGAACAACACGGCAAATTATTCAGATTGCCCAACCCCTCAGCAAAGTGGTGTGCACAGCCAACTTTACTTCAGTCAGCAACACACAAAGTGCTCAATTCGCAGGACACCTCAGACAACAGATTTCTTCTGGCTTCTGAGAGAAAAAATGACATCATTTTCTGTCTTGGGTGGCCAGCAGACAGGTGATTCCTTGTTGGTCCTTAGGAGCTGCTTTGTGTTTGGCTTTTTCAACAAGGATAAGCCTATTTCTGAGCACAGGGATTGGGATAGGAGGAACACTGCAGTGTCTGTGACTCTGTGCTGCTGACTGCACACTGGAMCAAGGCACTGTGAGTGATCAATTATGCCTTTTCCTCCTGGCTGAGGGTCTGGACCAAGGCAGACAGAGGACCCAGAGCAGTGAGGCATAGCCTAGCCCAGGCTCTGAGCTCTGGGARGAGGGAGGCTCCCCGAGCTGGCAGTGGCACTTCTGGCAGATGGGCTGGAGCTGCAGGATGCCTGTGAGTGTGTTYGTGGTGGTTCATTGGCACACAGCATCGGAGAGCAGCTCCTGGAGCCCAGCTCAGTGGTGGTCTCTTGAGYCTGCAAGAGCAGTGGTTCCTCTGAGGATGTCAGGACAACCTCAGTACCTACCTGATGTGATCCTGATGTGGATTCACCTGGATTGTGCAGACGTGTGAGAAATGGCATCCACACTGGGCCCAGAAGAATAATAATTACATTTTCCCCTGCTGTTTTCTGTCTGGGAAGCTGCCCCCTTACCAGCTTGTCAAGCAGAATTGGGTAATGGAATCCCACTGCAAGAGACAGGTCTTTCCAGACCTCCCTGGACCTATGGACCTAGGGTTGATTATCTATAAAACTCTTTTTTCCAGCACCACACAATAACTTTCTGTTCATATCAGTTACCAGTGCTTGGTACTCCTGCAAGCAGTTCAGTGCTTTAAAGACACAGTCCTTGTGTGTTTCACACACTATTTACTGATTTTGTCTGTCCCTGTTTCTATTGTGTCCTCTGGTGTTTGTATCTGAAGGTCTTTACAGGTGGGACTGCATGTGTCTGTTTACACAGCACCTGGCACAGTGGAGAAGGCCAGCTTTGTGCTCTTGCATTGCAGACAAAACATGTTTTCAATCTACCAAGCATAGGTAGGGGAAAATGTAAGGAACAAAGAGACTGCAGGTGCACAGAAGTTGGTGGCCACTATCACTCAGCACAGCCAAAGTCTTGCTGCAATGCTCCTGTAGGTGTTCTTCCAATTAATCTTCATGCAAATTAGACACAAAGTAGATATTTTGGCATAATTCTCTTGCATTTATTCCTTACTTGCTTCTGCTTGTCCCGCTTGTGGCTATTTTGTTATTTCTCCCCTTAAAGATGTATTGTTTCACTTTTAAATGAATAGCCTCTCTGAGGTAAAGAGAGAATTGCAGTGATCTTTTGATCTATCCATCTTTGCTTTTTCATTTTGTGCCTAAGGTGCTCAAATTGAATGAACTTTACTGCCATCTGGAGATGTAGTATTTTCATTTCTGTTTGTCATTTTACCTTTGAATTTCATTACAGAACCTCATTCSTGGGGTTTAAAGAATAAGAGGTTTTTGGTGTTTTACATACTCTAGTGCTGTAGTTCTTTTTATAGTGATTATGTGCTGAAATAAAAGTCAACTCTGGCATCTGATGAGAGTGTTTGAGGTTGAACCTAGTGACTTAATACATCTAAGGGCAGACCCCCACCTGCTGGATATGTGCAGGTTTTTGGTGTCAGGGGAGGATGATGCCAGTGCACTGCAGTTCTGCTTGTGGTCAGTTAGGGACACAGGGGAATGAACAGACAAACCCTGCCCTCTCTCTGAACCCTGTCAGTATCTGGAGCTGTTGGAATTCTAGCAGGTGTCAAAGGTAGAATTTTTGGGTTGGTGTTATCTTCTGCCAGCTTGGTGTTAGTTTTAGTTCCAGGTGTAGCAATGTCATGCTTGTGTAAGGTGGCACCAGCTGGGACATACACTATTGGTGTGAAAGTCTTGATAAAAGGGATACAAGATCTTGTGCAAGAACCAGGAGGTGTGTCAGATCCTTGAAAGACACATTAAACTGTGGTGGGTTGGCTTTTGCTGAATGCTAGGTGCCCACCAAGCTGCTCCCCCTTCTCAGCTGGACAGGAGAGAGAGAATAAGATGGAAAACAACTTGTAGGTTGAGATAAGACAATTTACTAAAACACGCAAGCAAAGAGAAAAAAAAMCCTATTCTCTACTTCCCATCAGCAAGCCATGTCTGGCCACTTCCTGGGAAGCAGGGCTTCAGCAAGCTCAGGAAGGCAAACATTCCTCCTCACCTCCCTCTTCCTCCTCCTTTACTTGGCTTTTATATCTGAGCTGATGTCATGGTATGGAATATCCCTTTGGTCAGCTGTTCTGGTTCTGTAACCTCCCCACATCCTGCCCACTCCCAGACTACTGACAGGACACAGAATCTTGGAGAGATAACATTGATGCTGTGCCAGCAGAGGCCAAAACATTGCTGTGTTATCAACACCCTTGCAGCTACCAGTGCAAAGCAGAGAACTATGAGGGCTCTTCTATTGAAAATCTCAGCTAGACCCATTAATATAGACTCCCTTGGAATTAAGGACAAAATTACTTCAGTACAGAAACCACAGACTATCAAGGGAACCCAGTTTAAAACAAATGAAAGGAAGTATTTTTGGCCAGTAGGCATTCGTTGTGTAAAGCTGCTTCCCAAAGGAAACTGAATAAAAAACCCTTTGTGTTCCATCAGAGGAAGATGGTATTAATGTTGAGAAATCAAAAGGTTACTCAGCAAATCACATCTGAAAATAAGTGAAGGATGGGAGAGTCYTGCAGACATGGCAGTGGGATATGCTTGTATGGTTTTTATTCTTTCCTGGACAATTGCTAATGGCAGGTAGTGGAGATGGGCTGTTGGCTCAAGGGACTCTCCTTTTGAGACAGTACAGCCCTTCTAATGTTGCCCTTTTATTGTGACATATGTGGGAGATAAAGGGATTGATACAAAATAGGTGAGGTATTGAAATTATGGATTGTTTTTAATTAGTATTGTTTTACCTTGACACTTGAATGCTGATTATTTGATTTTTAAAAGCTCCTCCTCTAAGTAGTAAAAGTAGGATAGCAGTTTTGATACAGTTGTGCATATACTTTTTTCCTACTTGACACAATGAAAGGTACATTTCATCAAAGCACAATAAACTTAAGTAAGATTCTTAAACTTAAAAAGACTCAATGCTGCATTTCAGCTGCAGCCATTCTTACTATCACTCTTACATTGTTTGTGTCATTTGCTGGAACATCTGTGAAATACTGTGTCTTTTTTTCAGAGATCCACACTTCAATAAGAGAATTATATAAAAACAGGGCAGAATGAGCATTGCTATAAAAATGTTTTGCTTTGCTGTAGTAAAAGAAATTATAAACCTGGTTATGCTCTTTTTTGCCTTTAAGAGCTTGAATTTGCAGGGAAAAGAAACAAAGGAAGAACCAAATTTCTGCTCTTGGCATACCATCATGGCCAGGACTTTGATTAAAATGACAAGATCTGTTTTATGACTAAGTTGCATTTCCAGAGAGAAGAGAAGCACAGGGAGAAGGATGACAAGTTCCTTGAAACCCACCTCTCCTTCCCCCACCAATCTCACCTGGTATTTCATGTCCCAGTAGCTGGAATTGCAGCACCTGCAGTGTTTCAGATGTTGTGCACTGAGCCACAACAAATTGTGTTTTTCAAGGCACTGTCTGCACAAGGGTGTTTCTCAGTCAGTTTCCTGCTGGTTCATCCTAACTAGCAGGTGACCTCAATCCTCACTCTGCACACCTCACATGACCCACTTGTGGTCAGTTATCAGGTGACAAAACCCACATCAACAGGGATTTGGTGAGACTAACTCAGCCTCCAGTTGCTAGTTGTTCAAGGTTTATTGAGCGTTGTGTCTTTAATTAGGGAACTAAGGTGTAAACTGCAGTGTCCTCTGCAAAGTCAGACCTGGGGGAATAATTTCAGGAGTCAATTGCTGATGCTGGATAGTAATTGGGAACCCAAAGGGATTCATATATGAATAGTAAATTAAGATGCACAGTAGTACCAGGAATTTATACCTGGAACGTCAGAGTTCCTAATGACCCCATTAAAAGGAATTAGGTCATTTCTTATTTAAAGGGTTAGAAGATACTGCATTTTCTAAAGATACAAAGAATGCACATGAGCAAGACATGAGGGCTTTTCTGTTGTCAATTGGTAAGTGCTGCCATTCAGAATTAGTGTCGTGGTTTGATATTGGCCAAACACCAGACACCCACAAAAGTTGTTCACTCACCTCTTCTGTTATAGTTGG
>QVAJ01000046.1:1613221-1701409 GCA_003546035.1 Mixornis gularis | reverse complement strand
GAAGGGAAGGGAAGGGAAGGGAAGGGAAGGGAAGGGAAGGGAAGGGAAGGGAAGGGAAGGGAAGGGAAGGGAAGGGGTCTATGCCAAATGTTTTACTGGTACGGAAGGAATAATATTCTAGTTTTACTCATAACAACTTCATTATTTCTGTGTTCCAAGAAAATAGAAAGTATCAGGATGACTTCAGATAAGCTCCAGGGTAAAGAAGTTGCTGCCCTCTCCAGTGCTTTGAAGAAAATGTGTCCTTGAAAACGGCAACTTACACAATCACATTTCACTATCTGCAAGGGCATTCTGATGCAACTGATTTCAGGAGAACAAGGTTAACTTCTGAGCTCCATCAGAGAGTTCCACTCTGTGTCCTTGGCCAATTACCCTGCAGGGGTTGAAGATTTCTTTCCCAGCCTATTTAGTGGCAARAAAGGAAAATTGTAAACGTGACTTCCAGTACTTTCTAAAAATTGACTCATTGTTTTAGTTGCTTTGTAACCATGCCAAAGGTATCAATCAGGCTTGGACCCAGGTTCAGAAGTTGGTGTGAGCTCTGTTCCTGCACATGGTAGTCCATATTTATACMACAAACTGCAAAGTACACCAAGCAAAACTAACAAGCTTGCCATTGTTTGAAACAGCAAATCAAAAKCATTAAATCACAGAGTTTTGATGGGGCATTCTAGCCTACTTCATGTGAACTTCATGGAAGAATCAAAGAATTTTTTTTTAGCCCTGTCTGTTCTTCCAGTTTGCATGGTACTAAAGAAAAGGAAGGTGAACATAAACCTTATGGAGCTTCAGAAAATGGCAAACTCATATATGAGTGCATGTTTAGCCCTGTTGTTTTGGGTTTTTTTTTTCCTTAAAATTAACATGCTCTTTTCTGTATGGGATGTCATGAATGGGTGTGTTTCATGTAAACAATGGGAAAACGGGAATTCAGAGAGGAGGATGCTCGTGAATGTGAAAGCACGTATTTCCTCATGCAGCTTTTCCTCAATAAACAAACCATCTCCCAAGCACCGGAATTGACTGCACCCGGAATCAGATCGTTCAAAACAAACAAACAAACAAAAAAGACACTTTCTGCTCAACCACCTGCTATTCTGCTCCTGGCTTTTGTAGTCACTCCAAACACAAAACACGGATCCTGAGATCCTCCCGGGTACAACGAGGAACACCTTAACCCGCGAACCCACCCAACGCGTCCGCGGCGCAGGTCCGCGTTTGTGGATCCATCCATCCATCCAGGACCAGCTGCTGCCATCAGGGTGACGCGATGCCGGAGCGGGCGCGCAGGCGGAGAGCGGGGCCCGCGCCCCCTGGCGCGCTCCCGCCGGCGCGCTCCCGCGGCGCGCTCCCCGACGCGGGTGCGCTCCCCGGCGCGGCCACAAGATGTCGCTGCGCCCCGCGCCCGGCCAGGGCTCGCCCGCGCTCCTCGGCGCAATCCTGTGGGAATATCCATCCATCCATCGTTCTGGATATATCCATTGTGCTGAATATCCATCGTGCTGAATATCCGTCATGCTGGATGTCCATCGTGCTGGATGTACCCATCGTCCTGGCCCACCGCGCGGGTGCCGGAACGCCGCCTTAGCTGCTCGGATCGGGGCAGCTACAAGGGCTGCGTGTAGAGCGCCTYTTTTTCGGATCAGTTTTAGCGTTTTCCAGTTGTGTCAGCACGTAAAAGTCCACTGGAAATGGGCTTGCTTCTTCTGCCCCTGAAATCTCTGAGAAAAATGGATTCCCACCAAAGCTGGCGGATCGCGAGTTGAAATTCACCGAGACAAAGAGAGCTGCAAGGGCTGCGTGTAGAGCGCCTCTTTTTGGATCAGCTTTAGCGTTTTCCAGTTAACTTGTGCCAGCACATACGTGTCCACTGGAAATAGGATTGCTTCTTCTACCCCTGAACTCTCTGAGAAAAAGCCCATGGATTCCCACCAAAGCTTCCAGATCGTAAGCTGAAATTCACCAAGACAGAAACAGCAAAGGGATGTCCTGTGAACCAGTATCCTCTTCTTCACAGGAATTATCCTGTCATCCTCCTGTTCAATTGGCAAAGGAGTCTGAGGCACTGAGTCTTGTTTCATCTCTGTACGTGTAAAACAGGCCTAATTCTGCCAGTGTCACTGTGATTGTGTGAGTACAGACTTGGTGTTAGATCAAAACTGAACCCCACACAGTCTGTCTTGCAAGCCAGTAAAGAAAGCATTTTTTAAAATATTGGTGAGCTCAGGTAACAGATAAGTGGCCTCACTTTGGGGGTGCAATCATTGCTGAATGACCAGGATAACAAAAAGGGTCTGAGTTTGCTGCATTCGCAATGGCTTTTCTGTTGTGTAAAGCCCTTGGTTTAACTCTGGCAGTGTGGCATAAAGAAAAACGCTTGGAAGACCACACCTTTTAGTAGGGCACTTGTGTTATCCTCTCTATCACTTCCAGTGATGTTATACTCTCTATCAGATTCAGTGATAGATCCTCAGTTCCCACTTCCAGCTGCAAAAAATGCAGCTAAAGTCAATGTAAATTACTTTAATCTCACAACAGGAAGATGAAGCTCCCAAACAGTACACATTTGCACTATTTTCTCCCAGGATTCAATGGTTTTCTCTGTATTAAGTGTCCATCAAATCTGTTTATCTTGCTAGTGYCCAGTAGTTTTCTTAACACAACAGGCCTGGATTTTGGAAGACAGCATTATTCATTACACATATCCTGTTGCTCATTATAATGATTTTCGTCCACCCTTACTGTAAAAGTGTTARTAAAGTAATTAACGTCCTTCCCTACTGAAATAACCCCTTCATGACCACAGAGAGTTCAATTCAGGTTAGGCTTCATTCTTCAAAGCCAAATGGGGAATTTTTTAACAGAAAGATAGAAGGCCAAACCTACTGCTATAAGAGGTGGCAGGAGCTCTGCACCACAGTGGCCACAGAGCTGCTTGTCCCAGGTGTCCTGGGCTTCCAGCTTCCAGACCTGGCCTGTATTTTGTTGTTGCTGCTCTAATCATGCTCTGATGTGCAGTGGACACACACCCTCAGTTACCTGAGGGTTTTGGTTACCTTCTTTTCTGAGTGCCTCAGAGGCTTTCAAACCTGTTTCTAGGAGGGTGCCTTCTTCCAGCTTGCCTTGGTTGCTTTCTCTCAGTTTTGTKGAGATGAGGAAGAGGAGATACATGTGAAAATTCACACTCAGCCTGGCACATGGCCTTGGGCAGAGCCAGCTAGCTCCTGCCCTGCACTGAGAAACCAGCAGATGTTCACAGATCCTGCACAAGGCTTGTCTGTGTGACACATTTCCCACCATGCTGAGATGAAATGTCAGCTGTGCCCAGACTTTCTGCACGAGTGAGGACTAGGCTTGCCTTTGATGGAGTTTTATGTGCTGCACATACTGTACATTTTTTTGAGAGAAGAAAGATATTTCAGGGTTTTGCTTTAATGGCAGATTGTGGGTATTCGTGCATATTGTAGAGTGTGTTTTCAAGGCATTTCCGTTTTAAATAATTCTCTCTGCAGTTGAGCCCAAAAGCATGAAATAGAATTAACACCAATATTAACTGCAGGATTTATTTCATTAGGGCTGGCTTTTGGATGCTAATGTTACCTGGCCTGTAAGCAGCTGTTACAAGTAAATGTAAATCAAAAYCAGGAAACTAAATTATTTTGTAAAATAAGACCAAACTTTTTCTTCTTTCAGTATATAAAACATTTTTCCCTTCCTTTGAATAGTTCTGTTGTATTACTATTACACAGTTATGGCTACACTTCTCATTTCATTCTTTTGTTTTCCTCTTCATGCTTCTGCTTTATTAGTGAGAGAATCTTATTCCCACAGCTAAGTTTATTTGTGTATTGATGACAATAACATGGYAAAGAGGCTAAGCTATGCTGAAATAGATGAGGCCTGATACACCCATTCTGATTTGTCTGTCTCTTTTGCTAATTTGCYAGCCTGAAATCTTTGGCACAGTTTCAGACCATGACTCTGGCTGCACCAGGCCCCCTTTTTCCCCCTTTTTTCTTTTTTTTTTCTTTTTATTTTGTTTTTTTTCCTGGTGTCTGCCTGTGTCACTGTAGTCAAAGAGTCAAAGGCTTTTTCTTTGTTTCCATTACAGATGATGTGGCTCAAACTTGAAGTGCCACAATGTACATTCTGTATCTTAAATTCCACTACTTTTTTTTTTTTTCCCCTCCCCATTTTTTCTCCTCCAGCTATAAAAAAGGGAGCAAAGCAACCTGAGGAGGGAAGGTATTTTGTACTGGTTTCTTGAGCTGCAGACTTGCCTACCACACATTCCCACAGAGCTTGTGGAGCTACTTTGGAACATCAGACTCTTCATGCAGCAGTAGTTTATGGCTCACATCCTCTACTGAAACTGCTTGTGTAAGTGGAGTTGCTCAGAGTTGTCTGTCCACTGTGGGAGCTCTGATTTTTTTCTCYACTTGGTAGCAGTTGCCACGTGTAAAGCTAATGGAAAAGGATTTCTTTCTTTTGCCTTCATAAACCACAAGAAAGATAACCTGCATAGATGGTGATGAACTTGTGTTTGTACTGTTGATGCAAATCTATAATTGTATTATACTGAGAAATTCTTCAGGATGACATAATATGGTAAGAAATTATTCACATGGCCTCTATTCCCAATCAGGACAAATATGCTTTTAATGGATATATCGCATCTGATAAAAATATTTCTAGGTTTGTCTTGGAAATTCCTTAATGCATGAAAAAGTTTCACCATACAGTTGCTTTAGCCTACTAAAGGAATTAAATTAGTAAGGCTGCAGATAAACCCCATGGAGAAARATCAGAGAAATCTCAGACTCTATCAAGGAAGCTCATCAGTCCAATACTGTTTTCAAAAAGGAATTTGGAGTCTTCCCGGAGACTCAGGGACTCAAAGAACACTGAGAACCTGGCCTGAGAAGTTCACATTCATTCTTGCTGGGCTTTGTGTGGAAAAAAACACCAGTATCATTTGTCAGTGCTCACTTACATTTTTAGGGTTATGTTTGACCAGGAAAGAATGAGAACTTTCCTTTATCAAAAACTAAAACTAAGTAATTTTTTCCTCGCTGAACTGTTCTTGGTCTTTGGCAAGTGCTTGATAGACCATACAAAAACTACACAACAAAGTGTCATTAATTGTATCACAAAACTCAGTTGAAATTGCTTTTGAAAAATAATATGCATAGACTACAGGTAATAAAGAGCCAAAGTATCGCATCAAATTCAGATTAATTTATTTTGAAAAATTAATTAAATTCTTTAAAATAATTTAATCAATACTGTACCTATTCCTGTGAGTGGATAATGTATCCTTCAGGTGATTCTTAGGKGGATGACAGCTATAGGCAAATAAAAATTTTTTTACTGGAAGTAGATTTTTAGTGCTTTCTTTTAGTGCTGTTTTCTCCTCCCCTTTTTCTACCTTTAGTGATTATTGAAACCTGAGGGTTGAACATTCTTGAATGTCTTGCTCCTTTTTTATATTCACATGGATAAGCACAAACAGCCATTATTACCATGGTGTCTTGTACTTTCATAATGTAAGTACTACCATGAAACTTTCAATATAAATTGATTAACATAAATGATTTGGTAACAGAATGATTCATTTTTGAGAGATTCCTGACAGCAACTGTTGATAATTTGGCTCCAGTTCAAACAAGTACTTAAGAACATGTTTTTCAGGGTCACTTTCACTCTTGCAGTTAATTGGGATTACAATTTATCTTTCATTAAAGCAAAGTGCTTAAGGAAAGAAATCTCCTTAAAGCATTTGAGAAGAGAAACAGTTTAAATCTCTTTTGACATAAATACTTCCTCAGGAAATGCGTCAGACAGGTTTATAAAAAGATCAAGACCAAAAACTGGCTCTTCAGTACAATCGCCATGTGGGCTTAATGGGAAAAAAGGAGCCCAAATAAAACTGCCAGATGCAAAGCTGCTTCATCAGCTCACTCAATTTCTAATTTAGGGGGTTATTGCTTCTAAATTAGAGGGTTATGGTAGAACTAGGAAAACAGTCATGGAAAGCCAAGCAAGGAAAATTTGTTTCCTGAAGGATGCTGTGAGAATGAGAAGGGAAGGCACAATCATTCGGTTTTTAGTTTACTGTGACCTAAAGGTGATATTTTCTCTAAATAATTCCCCTTCCCTGCAGGGAGAATATAACCTTCCAAAACTGGAGAAACAATACAAGACGACATGATTGCTCCAGACATGCCAAGCCCTTCACACAAATTTTCACCCTCCAGAAGTAGCAGGTGGCAGTTCCAGAGGCCAAAGACAAAAGATGTGTCAGCTCTGGTGGGTCAAGCCACGACCACCTGGGCATGCATTTTGTTCCAGAGGTGCAGGTGGAATTTGACATTTCTGGCACTAGCTAGTGCAAGCCTTGCTGGCTACAAGAAGCTTCATTTCAAGGCTTTCTTTGTGACAGTTTGCAGTTTTGGGGTGAAACAGGGTTCAAAACAGTTTCTTAGGTGGTTGACACTGTTGAAGGCAGTGCTGGAAACAAACTCATAATATATATACATTACAAATACATTTGGCATGTCTGAGTTTAGGGAGGGAGGAAGTATTTGTTAGAGATGCCTGAGTGGCAGTGCACTTACTGTTTCATGGTACTAAATCCTGCTGTAATTCCAGACTTCATTCTCAACACGGACACATGTAGTCCAGAGGAAGTCTGTTTGTGCTTCATTTCCTGATGGCATTTTTATTCATTATCTCTGTAAGACCACTGTCTGTGTGCCTTCTTCCAAACAGCAGCAGCCATTTGTTCAGTAGACTTACTGCCATCAATATATCTCAACTGAGGCTTATTCTGCTGGTTTTGCCTTTGRAGTTTTGTGGCTGAAGATAGTTTAATCCATGTCTTTGGATGGGAGGAGAGCAGCAGAAGAGTCTTCATCTCAAAGACTGTGTCTACTGAAAAACTCAGTGCAAAATGAGTAGAAATGAGTAGTAGAGGAGCCTGCAGAATAGGTGACTCAGTGAAATTACATCATTCTCTCTTCCCATTTCTCATAATTTTTGGACTAGCCATCTAACTAAGCCCTGCTATACATATATATACTTTTATTGTTATTTTTATTGATATATATATATTTATATAAAAATTAGAAACGTTACAGTTTATAGTTTTAAAAACAYGTGTGTACATAAAAACAACCCCTGTTTCACAGCAGGAACAAAAGAGATGTGCATTAAACCTCTGGATCCACAGGACTTTGGGAAATGGGCTGCCTGCTCATGAAGGACAGGTGAGAGTAGAAGGGATTCAAAAGAATGTGAGGGAGAAAAGACAGGGATGCAAGGGACAGGAAACAGGAGACCAGAAAGAGGGGACTCCAGGCTGCAAGCAGCCTTCACACTTAATTAACAGGATCTGCTTTAGGGGGAACAGAAAGACCAGAAAGACATACCCCCACCTCCCCCAGCCCTTTGCAACTGCAACATCAGAAACTCCAGTACACAGAAAGGACGTAAACCAGCAAAATCTGATGTTTTAAACATTTGCCATTGAAAAAAAAAAAAAAAAAAAAAAAAAAAAAAAAAAAGGGTTAAAAGGCTTTCTGAAAATGACACCGTAAGCAAGGCTATAGGGAGATCAGACACTGTCTGTCCAGAGCCCAGATCTTTGTCTGGCATTTCTCTGTGGTACTATAGTGCAGCCAGAAATTACCTGTAATAACAGGCTTTGAAGGAATAGGTATTACATTCCTTGGGGGAAGCAGCTCTGAATCTCTATGAGTCTAGCACAGCAAATGGATCTTTTTCCAGGCCTCCCAGCCACAGTCAGAACAGAGTGTATCCACCCCAAACTGAGACTTTGGTTTTTTGGATAGTTTCTCAGAATCTGGTTGGAACACAGCTTTTCTAAATTTTTTCCCTCTTTTTTTTCCATAATAACATCTAATCACYACATGAAGAAGGCAAGTAAAACCAATTTTTTTGTCTCTTTTTCAGTAATAACATCTAATCAGCACATGAAGAGGGCAAGTAAAACTGTCTATTGCATAGAAAACAATCACCTCTAAAGATCCAAAGACCACAAGGTATTTTTTAATTTGGGGTGCTGCCTTACAAAACAAATCCCAAAATGCTAATGCATCAGAAATCGTGTCAGACACATCACGTTGTTGTCGTGGGAACCATTGTTAGCAGGCTGAAATCATATATCATTTTTCAGTTTAAAAGGGGGAGTATCAAATGAACAGCCAGAAACAAAACTTGTCAGTTTTGCCCAGAAAGCCATTGTTCTTTGCTTACTAAATAAAACTAGGTGATTAGCTTTCAAAGGGATGGGCTCCCAAGGTATTAAAAAAAATCAAATACTATCTAGTTCTTTCAATGCTGTAAAATCTCTATACGGAATGAAAAGAGGAGTCTGCTGTAACTTCCTTCTCTCGCAGGATAATAATATGTTTTTTAACTTCCAGGACTAGGAATGTGAAGGAACTTCAGCTATTTCTTTCTCAGGTTTATGCCTCAGTGCAGAATGTCAGTTTTAGTGCTTTTGTGACCTCTTGTTGCTTTTATCAAGCAAGATGCTCATGGTTCTGTGGACCACTTGTGTTCAATAATGGTYCCTACAGTCAGGAGGTAGAAGGGTTTGTGAGCAGCATTTTGATCAGGAGTAACAATAACTCTGTCTTTCAGGACAGAACCAGGGCAGATAAGGTACCTCTTACATTGTTTCATATATCTCCTCCTTCAAAAAGGTCTTTTTTGACATTGCTTAGAAGTAAAATTTCATAACTAACTGTGCGTAAATTGATATACTTATCAATTATATACTTATATACTTATACTCTTAAAATGCATGTATATATATTGCATAATGCACAGCACATTAGAAGCCACCAACAGGGGCAAGGATCCTGTAAAAAGCAACATTTTCTCCAGCAGTTTAGAAACCATAACTTCTAAAACTAGCACTAATTCTGTTGCCTGATAAAAGCACATCAGAAAAACTTCTTATCAGCTCCACCACATCATTTGTTTCAGACTTGCAGAAGTTCATAACTCCATGGTTCAGTAGTGGTGCAGCACAGGCTTTGTGTATGGGGAAGAGAAGTTTAGAGTGAATTGTAGCTAGGAAGGATCTAATGTGGAGGTGCAGGAGATGGATCAAACTCCCTCAGTTGCTCCTGAGAGCCCTTACCCTATMGACTCATACCTCTCTTTACATTCAGCAAAGAGATGCATCTTTTGGCCCAAAAGCAAGGACACAAAATCAGAAATAAATAATTTTTAGAATGAACAGAGACTGATTGATGCAGCAGTGGCAAAATTTATAATAGTTCAGCACCAGCAGAGAGAGAAGAAAAAAAAAAAGGAATCTGATAACCTGCATGTGTTGTCTGTTTGCAGACCTGAGGGTGAGAAAGAAGTTGCTGCTTTTATCTCTGGTTAATAGGTTTACAAGTGCCACAGGTATCTCCACGTTTACATCATACTGTCAGATCTCTAGATCTCTGTGATTAAAAGGGCAGCTTTGTGTACAGTCCAAAAATATTACTTCTAAGTTGAGATTGTGCAAGAAAGGAAAATGTGCCTTCTGTGGTTTTTGTCATTCCTGATGTCATGCCAAATGGTCTGTTGATGCCTTCCTAGTCAAAAAAATACTCCTCCATGCAGTGTTCCTATGGTATTTTTAGGACCAAGGACGCAGGACGCAAATTCAAAACAACCTTTGCAAGTTCTCCCAGAAAGACTAAAATGCAGTAAGAATCTAAACATAACAGGTTCAGAGCTAAGAGATTAATAGATTAACCACCTTCTCATCAGCTGTGATGGGTAACTCCAGACATTTACCTCTGTGAAAACTACAAATCCCAAAGGCTCCTATGAAGCAAATAAATTCAAGTACAGTTGTGCAGGGAAATGCAGCTTATATTCCCATAACAGCCTCGGAAATTCCATTATGTTTATAGTCACTGGAATAGTTTCCTAAATTCACTTCTGAGCTATAGTTCAATCTGTTTGTTTATTTGATGTCTGGACAAGGGCTTTGATATAAGTATTTGTTTTATTTAGCACCTGCACTGAAACATTAGTTATGTTGCACTGAAGTGTTCCACATGTTTCTCTTATCTCAGACTAGTTAAGCAAGAGCATTCACACATTTCCTTAATCCCAGGTGTCATAAATCCTTTACAAGATTTCTGTTTCATTGTTGTTCTCTCAGGGGCTTAGAAAAAAAAGTCAGCATGCACAATCCCTCTTTCCCAAGAGTCCACATGGCTTACAATAAACCTCATTTTTGTCTTGTTCTGGAGGGTTTAGTAGTGTTGCAGGTTATAAAGTCGGAGAGATGTGGTAGAGAAGAGTTGAAGTATTCTCCCAAACAGGGGCAAGGACTGGCAGCAATCTCTTGCCTGAGAGCCYCTTCTGCAGTGTTATTACACACAGAAGTAGCTTTCTGCATTTTTGAAGACTGGAACTCCACTGCATCAGTCGAAACTGTTGTCACAGCAAAAAATTTTGATTTGTTTCATACCAGCAGCTAACATTAATAAAACAGCGTTTCTTTAACAAAATAAAAACTCTGGCCAAAGTTCTTTATTTCTTAGCTGTGACTGTGTGCTTTTAGAGAGTTCCACCTGCTTTCCATGTCTGCAATATCCCCTTTACTGGGTTTTAACAGTGGAAATATGACAATAGAGAAATGTAAGAGTAAAAGTGACTACTCAGCAAGACTTGTATTCAGTACATTACTTCTATGTGTAAGTAAATATATTTAGAAGGAGCTCCACCTGTGAGAGGATTGTCCTGGTGTCCTCTCATTTACTGACTGAGAAAGCAGCTTTTCAGTGTTCCACTCTGCCATAAATTCCTGTAATAGTTTTTAGATACTTTTCTTCATTGTTATTCTTGTAAATTTTTTAAGGCTGAGACACATAAGCATGTCCAGTAAAAAAATAACCTAGATTTTTTTCAGTAAGATTTGCTTGTTAGTGGCACTCATACATCACTAGAAGGCATGGGCTGTTCTTCARGGTTTCCCAAAAGTTGCTATCACTTATTCTCTCTCGACCTGGCAAAATCTTTAACCCAAAAATCTTCTGATAAAGTGAGACTTTATATAGTAATTTCATTATAGTCAAGCACTTGATTTGCTGGTCTAGGCAGCCACTCAGCCATGCTCAGGCTCATATAGACTGGTCATTTTAATCATTTTATGGATCAAACAGTTTTACCTTAGTAAACTATATTAGTATAGTTTACTCATACCACTTAAAGACATTCCACTTGCAGAAAATGCTTCTGTGGAGGTGTTAAAAAAAGGCAAAATCTCAGCTTCCTTCAAGAGCTGTGACCTCTTACTGCTAGACTTTACTTGCTGGTCATGCCTTGCTCTGTGCCTGTGTCTGTCTGTGCATTTAGAAATTCAGCTTACTTCACATTTCAAGTTTTGATGAAGTATTCCCTATGGGTCACCTTATAACAGCCTTTTTTTYCCCCTTTTTGCTTAATGCAGCAAATAAACTAGCTCCTGCTTCCAAAGCAGTGGTGCCAACACTTAGCAGTAAAATAAGGCAGCTCTTCCATTTCTAAAGCTGACACACTGATGCTAAGTCTTTGGCTAAGTGGAAAGGAAAATTCTGTAATTCCTTGAATGGTTTTACTAAATACAGACACTTCAATAGTTAAAACCAACAGTTTTTCAAATCTTCTGGGGCAATCAGTGACCAATACTTAAAATATCTTCAGTACAAGTATCAGGAAGGGCAGGTATGTCCTGCTGGTCTCCTTGTCTTGTGAACAGCAATAGTTGCCTTAAAGTGAATCTTTTGAAGTTAACTAAAGCAGTCAATGGTGTAGCATCAGTGCAGACCTGCAGTGACACTCAAGCAACAATTATCCTGGTATTTTACAGTGGGATGGGGAAAAGTACCTGATCCCTGCATGCAAAGACTCTACAGAAATAATATAGGACAACATACAACATAAAGCAAATAATTTTACACAATAATTATTTTTGTGCCAATTTCCACCTAAACCATCCCAGTGTATAACCTTTCCTGCTGTGTAAAGATTTACAATGTCCAGCAATGCCACCTGATTTTTTCAACTGTGGCTTCTTGTRCCCAAGGCTGATGCAAGATGCCTCAGAGAAAAATGGAGAATTTTTGATTCTTCCTTGAAAAACTTGAGTTTCCTCTCCTGTTCTATATTTTTGAGGAAAGGAAATTCAACAAATGGGATCACCTAATTAGTGCTTAAGTTACCCTGCTTTTTATTCTTTCTCTATAGAGTGGACTGGTCTATTGAGAGTTGACTTCTCTCATCCCTGTGCTGACATTGTTGGGAAAGTATTCACAGATGCAAAGAACACAGGGCTAGTCTCCTGTCCTGTCTTTCTTTTTAGTTTTTTAGTTTGACATTGACAGTGGGGAGCTGACAGATAATGCAGAACAGTAATTCTCTCAAAGTAGATGTGCAGATAACAGCAGAAGGGTGGAGGTTGGGACACACCCTTCATTTTTTTCCCCCTTCATTGTATATTGTTAAAAATTACTACTAACATTTGCTGTGCAGACTGGGAGTTTAAAAGGTATTTGTCATAATAAACACAGACATGGCAGGGCTTTTTYACCCTTATGCTCTGCCTGCAGGAACTTGCATGGGATTTGCAAGTGATGGAGGGTTTTTTTTTTTCTTCCTTTAAACTTCAAAACAGAGGCAAATACCCCTGTGTCACTTGGCCTATTTAACTATTTCAGAGCTTCACTGCATGTTGAGGGTATGGAAGAGAGATTTCTGCTGTGTGGTGTCTTAGGCAAAACCTGAGTTTAGGAAGTCTGGAAAGTGTGTTTGCCAGTGAATGGTTGCCACAGGCACCCAGAAAGGAGGAAAATTTTTGGTCCATGAGCTTGCTGTTCAGTTTTGGCACTTTTAAAAGCATAACCTTGGTATTCAGTCTGTGACAGCAGTGCTGAAGTTTAAAGCAATCTTGCCCTAACTGATCAGTGTAGCATGCATGTATTCCCCAGTTGGCACCAGCTTCCAGAGGGTCTTCTTCCAGTACCTGTCCCATTGGGTGAATCCTTTTGCCTCACAAAGCATGGAGAATATCTGAGTGTTTAAGAATCACTTGTGTTCTTCCTTAACTRGCACCTTCTGCTTCTCCTTCTGGCATATTTCCACTGGTTTCTACAAGGATCTTGCTTTCCTGAGCTTCATGTGTTCTCATGATTTCATCACAGATGTTCTGATCTGCAAAACAGAAGTGGCCATTTTCTGACGATGATAGGAAGAGATACAGGGAAAAGGAGAATGAGATAATGGCAACTGTGATGTGCCAGAGAGATTTCCCTTCTAGTCCTTGGGAGCAGTCTCATCTTAGAATTTTCCTCTCATGGTTACTATTGCACAGTGTGGGATTTTTTGCTCATACAGTTACCCTCCCCGTAAAACCAAGATACCTTCTCAACTTAATGGGACTTCACAGAGTGCAGGTCTGCTCTGTACAGTAATGTTACCTCCTTCTACGTGTCCTCATCTTGCTTTCCATTAATTTCACAGGATTCCATCCTCTGGAACAGAGCAAGAAGAAAGTAATAACATTGTTTCTGCAGAATTGGGGTTCTGTTGATGCATTATTTTTCCATGCTTGGCCTCCTTCAGCTTCAGTATTTAAGACATGGCACATGCTCCTTTGGTTACCCTTTCTTCTGTGTTGCTGTTATGTGGAGATTATTATTCAGTGTTAACAGCTCAGAAAACTATTAATTTGAAGGCTCTAAAAAATATAAACATATTCTAAAGTCAGCTTCACATAGTTAGAGGTAATTGTTCTTAAGTGTAAAGCACTTTTAATTTGAAACTTTATAACAGCTGTGAAATAATATTGTCTGCATACAAGAGATATGGTAACAAATTAAAMTAATATGGGATATTTCATGCAAAAAATAAAAAAAGGAAAAGTTGATTTCAATACAGACTGGGAATGGACTATTCTATGAAACAGGTTGCTACAGGACAATATGGTTGCTAAAAATTTGAACASCTTTGAAAAACAGGTGGACAAATGTGCATGAGAAATCTACCAAAGTATGTAAAATACAAAGGTATTTTAATATATAAAAAATTTAAAATACAAAACCTTTGTCTCAGAAATTACCCTAACGATTAATGGGAGATTGAATAATTTTTAAGGGGATGTATGGGATGTATCACAGTATGTTCTTACAATTCTTTCCTTTCCCAGAATCTGTCATTATTKGGTGCTATGATAGGTGAATATTTCTATTTGATCAAAGATTGCTGCTCCCATGTGTCTGTTCATCTGCAAATGCACAGAAGTTGGGACAGCTACGAGTCTTTATGAGTTTCAACAATATAAGTCTTCATTAGTGTATAAKTTTCTATCTTCAGTATCAGCAGAACACTGTCATAGTTTCTCACTGCCATCTGSTTGGAGCCTTTGCTTTCACCTGATAGCCAGCAATATGTTTCCAAGATAAGAATCAAATATATTTCAGGTTCATGGACTTGAAGGTCTCTGTAAAGTGTCACCTATTGAACTGATGCTCTAAGTCTGTAAATCACCAAATTTCAAGSTTTCTCCCCTAAAAGAACAAAAAGGACTGCTTCATTCCTTCATGATAATCCATAGGATCACTAGATCTTTCCCCATGAAAATGAGATTGTCACCACAGAGCCACTGCTCCTTAGATTGTTAGCAATTCAATGCCTGAGTGCAGCTGGCATGGGCAGACATTTCTGATCACTCATAGAAACTGGGCTGGTCTACTTCCCTTTCACAAAATTTCAGTCTTTTCCAGGAAGCTACACAACAACATCCCAGCTCTAGTTGYAGGAGAAAGGGCATAGATAAAGAAATCAGATCCTACATTTCATTTTCACTGTTAGTCTGACAGAAATCCATCTTCYAGAGCAGGACATCATTGCTGCTGCAGAAGAATTACACTTTGGCAAAGTTATTGCCAGATTTAACAAAAATTGTATTTCAGTTTATGAAAGATCATATGAAATTAATTTCAGAATGTGAAAGATCATAACTCCTACACTAACAGTGTGGCTTTGGTTTTGTTACTTAGACATCTAAAGTACAGTAGGTGCCTTTATTAAAAGAAAATATATAGAAAAACCCAAGAGGCTTTCTGTAGTCTGAGAATAAAGGAAGTCTTTGCAGTCTTGGTAAAATAGATCTTTGACGCTCTGTTCTGATCTCCTTGTAATCGTCTCAATTTTTTTGATATTTATCAGTACACCAGAGAGTGCTGTGCTAAAAAAAAAAACTGTGCCTGGTTCTTTCATAGGTGCTGGAGATGGGGTCAGAGAACATGAGGGTGATCAAGTTAAAAGTATGGCTTGTTCTTTAGTTCTTGCTGATGTACTCTGCTAAAGCTGGYGCTGGCATGGCCCTTATGAGCAATTAAAGCCCTGACTGTAACCCAGGTAAGAAACCTGCCTACATCAACCAGCCTGCCTTTAAAATTCTTCCCAGGTGACCCAGCTGAGCAGTTCCTGCCAGAGCCTGAGCCAGGAGAGAGCCCAGGCAGCAGAGGTGGGATCAGAACCCCATATCCAGGGTTTCACAGCATTTAGGGCTGTTCTCTTGTGTGGCTGACTCTCAAATTGTGTGCTTGGCTGGTTTTGTTTTTCTGTTTTGCTCCTCCATATCTTGAATGCARGTGCATGGTGTTAAAGCTCACAATTGCCTTTGCAGAAAAAACCTCTCACCTGCAGCACTGGCACTTCTCAAGAGAATTAATTCTTTATGATATGCAACACAAACCCTTACAATGAAATGAATTTGGAAACGTGTTAACATTTCATCACAAAGGTCTAAAATGTAAAGTTATTTTCATTAATAGAATCCCAGTGTTATATGCTAAGCACAAGAACATGAGAAATCACAGAGTCTACATTAATGTAGTTAGCACTTGGTTAGCAAATGGTTTTGAACGTGCACAGGATTTCTCCAGGTCATTTTGTTCTAAGTAAAAAGTCCTACTCTTTGTGAGAAATGGGCTTATTAGGCTTTTTTTTAACCAAATATTTTCCTATCTTGCTATAGCTTTTATTTTTATTGGCATTCAAGTGTTTTTTATACATTACTTGGTATACAGAGGAAATATTGGGAAGTTTTACTATGTGTATTGTTTACTTGGGAAAAAAAAGTGGCTTTTTGCTTGCCCAGAGTTGGCTTTGGAAACTTTAAATTGTCTAGAACCAGAAGTTAGAGAGTGGTAAGAATAAGATACTACATTTTATGGACATCTTCACTCTGCAAGCTGTCTTGGTAKGTGGCAGAAATTAACATGAAGAAGAGGCATAGAGGACTCACAGGCCTGTTTTAGCTTCATTTTATAACAGAAACAATGTAAGTATATCACATGCAAAAATTAYTCAGTTTCTCTTTCAAGCAGGTGTTTGCTCTACTGTTTCCCTGATCTCTGCACTTTGTCATTGAAACCATCCCACAGGTTGTGCATCCACAACATCTGAAACATAAGGTGCTACCTCACTCTCATCTAGGAGAAATCACTGTTAGCAGATGTTGACAGCTTGCAGAACTTTATATYATAAGTAAATTTCAGCAATAATTGGGGTAAAGTTAATCTACTTAACTTCTAAAGAACTTTTTTTGGGAGACTTCTTTCCCCCAGAGTTTTACTTCATGTGTTTGCATTTTCACATGAATGTTGCAATATTCAGATTGGGGGACCAGGATTATTGAACACATACTGAGTCTGGAAATTATTCTTTCTAACTTTCCATTGTCCACAATGGCTGTATGTTACTCTTGATCCACTGTGAAAAAYACTGTTCACTTTTGTTACAATTTTAAAAGTTTAATAATAAAAAATAAGACAATAAGAGACATAAGAAAGCAAAATTACATATGTTTGGGTGCCTGGCATTTCCAGCCAAGGCACAGCTTGCTAACAAAAGATCTTTTCTTTAAATACTGTAGGTTATTGCATATTTGTAAATTTAATATGTGATTTAAACATTTTTTCTTTACTTTAGGTGTTTCTGCTTAATTGCAACTCTTCACCACCACCATTCTTTCTTGCATATAAATTTTTTGTGGCTCTACAAAGTTGCAAATCTCTTGATAATGGGGGCAATAAATTCTTCCTTTTGGAGTCCTCAGTGTCTTTGCTGTTATATCTGTTCAGATAGGATGATGTGAAGAATTTCTTAATTGTCTTTTTTAATTCTTGAGCTGGTCTAGATGTTACTAGAAAGCATCTTACATCACATAGTTTCTATTTTAATATGATGCTATAGCCTAAAAAAATATTTATTATTAAAAAACCCTATATTATTACAGCAAAACTTTCTGACATAACACATATAGTATTCATTTTAATATTTGCAAAAAGCCAATCATATAATATGTATTTGCAACATCCACTACTGTCATTTTTTCACSATCCACTCATTCATTTTTTGGAAAAGTCTCCCCTGTGAGGTGGTTGAGTCACCATCCCTGGAGGTATGGATCAGCTGATAGATCAGTTTGATCTCCAGCCCAGGGAGTCTTGGTGCTGTGGTCAGGAGAGGGGAGTGGGTGTGAGTGCAAACCCCCAGGAGCAGGGCTCAGATTTGCACATTTCACACCAGCTTTCTCGTGGCACTCCACGTGGTCACAGGGAGCCAGAGCAGAGCATTCAATCCCAGCTCTGGCAGAAAAGAAGGCAGAAAGCAACACCAGGGTGCATGTCTGATGGGTTTTTTTGCCCTGAGCCCTGGCACAGCCAATTTTCCCTGCTGCCATTACAGGCAGTAATGTCCCCTTGTGCATCCCCTCTCAGCCCTGCTGACTCAGATGGCCACTCCTGTGGCTGATCTCCAGATAGCACGTCACTGCAAGCCAGCAGGTGCTGCCCGAAGCCAAGGACACATAAAAGGAAAGAAAGTTTATGCTGTCAGAAGCCCTCTCATTAATCATCTTCAAATGCCACACGGATCAGATGTATTTCTCCCCATTAACAAGCTTATACAAGCAGGCTTGTTTGGTCGTGGCTGGCGCTGAGTGCAAGCTGCTAGGAACCCACTGCAGAGTGTTTAATTTTTTTAAGTTTTCTCCTTTCCAAGGGTGTTGAAAGGTCCCATTTTGCAGGTAACACTGCCTGCATTGTTCACCCTCCAGAAAGCCCTGTGTCTGTCAGCCTCTGGAGAGCTGGTTTTGTTCCTCCTCCCTCCATCCTGCCCTCTGTGGTCACCTGCAACAGAGGACAGCAAACAGCAGCCTGAGCTCTCCCACTTTTCCTTTCTTGCCTCCACAAAGTAACTTGTCACAGCCATGAGAAAGGTTTCTATTTAAAAACAAAGAGCTGTGACCGCAGAACTGTGACTAATATTGGAATTTAGCAAGAAGTCAGCTCTTGTTTCAAGAGGTTGTGTTGCAAGTTTGGGAACATTTGCTACTAAAGCTCTTGATGAATGACTCCAGGAAGAGGCGTTAGTTTTTCTGATTTCTTCTTCTCTTTCAGTGCCTGTTTTGCACAGATAATGAGAARTGTCAGGCAAGCATGTAGCAAACTGTTTTCTCTCCCTTGACAGAGAAAAGCTATCATTATGTCAGYCTGACACTGAGAACCTCCTGGACTTGGACAATAAATAGATTTAGGGAGAAAAGCATTAAAAAAAAAAAAAAGGGTTTTTTTTTTTTAAAAAAAGACAAATAAAAGGACCAAGCATTATAAATCACCTTGCTTTTTCAAGTGTGAGTTGTTCAGGACAACTCAWAAGTGTCTGTTTTTCATCCTGCTACATTCATTTTTTTTTTCTGCCTCCACCATTTACAGTTTTATTCAGGCTGAGATATATTTTTAATTAAAATCTTTAAAGGAGCCTCTGGGATTTATTTATTTATTTATTTATATTTTTTTTGGCTTTGAATTCTTATATTTACCAAAACCTTGGCAGTATAAAAATAACTTGCAGACTCTGAATTCAGGTAGAAGTGTCTGCCTAGACCCAAATGAGGTATAGCCAAAGGGGTCTCCTCAAGTTCTCAGTACCAGCACATTTCCTTTTTTGTCTCTGCTGCTACCTCTGAGTTTGAAGAGCTGCATAGCAGTCTCTCCATAGTTGCATGGTTGCAAAACCTTCAGTTTTTCTGGGAAATAACTACCTTTCTCTTATTTTGGGGCTGAATTGTTTGCTAGTTTCTGTTACAAGGAGCAATGGTGTTTTAATTTTTTTCCCTTGCATCTTGCAACCTCCTTTTCTATCCCATCCCTACAAACAGTGAGTACTGCACTTTACACTGAGTTATGTAGTTTTATCCAACAGATTGTGCAATGGCCGTTGCAGCTACTGAAGAAAAAAATTATAAAAACTCTCTTCTCTCTTTTTCAAGCTCTGGGGTTCTTGTATCCCAGGAGGGCATAAGGMTTTTTCTTTTTCTGAAGGAAATCCTCATCTGCCTTTCCTTCCCACTGCTCTGTTCCTCCCTGTTAGCCAAGGGGTAATTGCTGAGGAAAAGGAAAGACATTTTCAGCCTTTCCTGTTCTGCTCCTCTGCACACTGTGTTGGCTGGCATGTCCTTTCTCTGTTTTGCTTACAGATGTGCTGATTCCCTGGAAATTGTGTTGAAGGCATCAAGCTACACTGGGAGATCAGCTTTCCTCTGTTTCAAAGCCTCATGTACTCTCATCTTGTTATGATGACAGACGCGCCCTTTCAAGCAGGCCCAGTGTCCACACTTCAGTTACTAATCATGAAAGAGGATCTTGTACAAGAATTTACCAAATTAACACTTATTTCATCTGGTTAACCGTTCCCAGGTTGACTTTGTTGGAGCTCTGGTTTCAGCATTAAAGGCAAAATCAAAAATACCCAGCCTGCAGTGCATCTCAAAATGTACTTAGCAGACAGTGCAGATGATTGCTTCACCACTGCCACCATTCCTTCCCCTCAGTGTTTATTGTTGTAGCAGCCAGCTCAAAGACACAGCCCCTGCTGTGCTGAGATGCCCAGCACCCTGCTGCCCTCAGATCAAGGGTGGCCAGYTCTGGGACATAGTTCAGTGATAGAGAGAGGCTGGGATCACAAACCTAGCCCCAGTGAATACGGGGCATATATGTTGACTTCATGGCARACTCACTTGTCACTGCTAAGTTTTATGCAAGATAAAGTTTATAAACCCCATCTCAGCCATACTAACCACCCATCCCACTATTTTTCCCTTTGAAGAGAGGTAATTCCTCTAGTTGGAAGGCTATCAACTCATGCTCTGATCTGACTTTCCCTTACCTTTTCTTCTCAGCAGTGGTAGAATGACAGCTGACCATCTCCCGTCTCACTTACAGACATGAAGATTTCATTTTGAAAGCATTCATTTAATAACTAAGTCAAATTGTAATGTTCTGAAAAAGCATCATTACATCTGAGTTGCTGTGTACCTTGGGTATTTAAATCTGCTCAGTAAGCATGACACAATAAAGACCCAAAGTCACTCAGACACCAGGTCAGTTGTGATAATCTCTTTTACACTCACCTGTTTGTCCTCACTAGTCATGACAGAAGATACCACCTGGCACTGCCCAAATCAAGAAGTGATTATGCCAGATTTTTAAGTGCTGAAGCTGGCTGTTTCTGATACAWAAACACACACCCATTGCATCAAAAAAAGGATTTGTTTTCACAGGAGCCAAAATGTTCCAAGTTTGAAGATGCAATGGAGGAGAATACACATAGGGACCATATATCTGGYTTCCTCAGAAGGCACATCTAAGTGGAATCAACACTAATATTGGGTATTTGCAAAGACTGAGGGTTGTATGTATGACCTTARGRGAGATTTTAGTTGTTGGCTGACATCATCATCTTTTGTCTTGGAAAACCTACAAATCAAWGGAAATTTAAGTACCTTAGCACGAATTAAATGGTCAATGACTTCGTAAGAGGGATGGCATGTTCTTATTACTGTGCTCATCTCTTACTAATTTGGCATAKCTGCACTACCGTGGATTTCAGTGGTCAGAAAAAAGATTGTTATTTAAATAAAGGCCTATGTGGCCAAAACAAAAAAAAAATCCCTGGGGTTTCTGAGCTAAAGGTTGTGTGTAAAAAAACATTTAATATTTTTTTGTTGTAATGTAATTCTTGTTGCTGATTCAGGTCAAAATTTCAGGACACACAACAAAATGTTGTTGATGTAGTTGTTGGTGCAGGCTGTTACTTCAGCTCACACAGCAACACCAAATAAGCATTTCATGTAATGTCTRTGTATTCACACATACAGGTTTTTCATGGCTCCCTAGGAAATGGCTTCTGGAGTTTTAAAAGTATATGGGTAAAATGTGATTATTGATTTTTTATACTGTATTTTTTGGAAGCAGATACCTGCAGGTGCCATGCCCTCATGCATGACCTGTCACACAATGTCATACTGGTGAATTCCATGAGACAGGAACTACTCACARAGGAAATGGCACCATGTCAAGTTGCCAGCATCCAAACAGTACCAGGCCACTGATGTTAAGGTTATCAGCATTGAATGGTCAAGTTTTAAATCCCATGGTGGTATTTTAAAGCTTGAACATTTCTCTGTTACACCAAAACACTGCAGCTGAGACTCCTTCTGTGTTGCTGACATGGTGTTGAATCCTGCTGCTACAGCCTTGGTTTACATTTATCTTCAAAGCATGGGGTTGCTGATGTGATGCCAGCAAATCATCTCTTGACACTGCAAATGGAATTTTTGTGGGCTTATGTCTGGAAAATGTACCAGATATGGTACCATTCACATCAAGGAAATTTCTCATTGGGCTCCCCACTCTCAGTGCATACCCTAGCTAAACCCTTGTATCTTTGACTGCTGTGATTTACACCCAGCTTCCCCTAGAGTATATCACTCTCTCTCTCCAAAATGTTCATCTTGTTAATACCGGTGTAAGTCTGGATGATAATTTATTTGAGTCATAGAAATAATTCATTTAGACCCTAATGTGATTTTTCTATCAAGCCATGAAATCTGATTTTTTTTTCCCGTCACCATGTCCAACTGATTGAATGTGTTTTCTGTCTTTGTGATTTACACTGTACCTAATTGTAGCATGAACAGGTTAGTTTCTCAGAAATAACTAACAGGTGTACAATTATGTGCACTCACATTACCCCARCCGGGTGATTTCACACTCCATATCCAAATGCAGCAGCTTATTTTTCTTTTTTTTGGCAAGTGGTTGAAAACTAACTCAAGGTGGAATGTTCCCTGCTGGAAATCAAACTGCAAGCATGATACTTCTTTGTGGTCTTAAAACAATGTTTGCTTCATGTTGTAAARCACCATTAAAAAGTTATCAGCTGGGTGACATCATTATTTGTGTATCCCACAAAGTGGGCTACGAAGAAAGATCACTCATAATTGTCAATGCAATTATTTGGAATCATATCAGTGATGATTCTCCAGGCAGTTTTCTGTATTCTTTGGCAGAACACAGAGCACACAAGATGCTAGTGATGTGACATTTACAGGATCATGAATAAGAGACAATAATTTCTTTAACAGATTTTATAGAACAGCTTAATTTTGTAGCTGGTTTTCAATTCCTGTTGCTATTATTCAAATTATATTATATATATTAGATGTGAAAATAGAAGACTTCTGTTTACTTTCTCTCTTAGTAAAATTAGCTCCCTAAATTGATGCAGTTTTTCCAAATAGTTCATTCCTGAAGTCCTCCTTCTAGCTGCTTGTCTTTGCAGAGCTGTAGCAAAGGCCACTGTGTGCTTGAGTACCAAGTAACAGAGGCAGTTTGACCTCTGAAGTGGATGAAGTTGTGATGATGAGAAAACTAAACATTTTAGGCGAAGGGTTTGCTTATGTTTYTAGTGTTTGTGACATGTCTTTGGTTATCTGTTTTCTTTAAAGCTAGTTGACTCATCTGTATTTCTTGATGCTGAACACTACCTGGAACAGCAACTAGAAGCYATCTTGCCATCTTGTATTTTCCTGAATCATGCTAATGTCACAACCTTCTGCAATGCCTTTAAGATAAAAGCATTTACTTCCATGTACTTCAATGCACTTAGCATTGAAGGCAATTTTCTAATGTGGGAAATCTCTTCACTCTGTTGTCCTAATCTGAAGTGTACACGATGGGTTCTGAGCGTTAAACTCTCCCTTACTTCAGTTTTGTCCCTGATTTCTCTTCTGCTGGAAAGCTAGCTCAAAAAATTCTACTACCACTTGTACATACTGATATGAGAAACACAAAATTTGCAACTGTTCCTGAACTATGTCACAAAAGGATACCTGATGGCCAGTATATAACTTCAGAAGCTGTTTGGATTTATATAATTTGTATTTTCTATTAAAGAGATTTCCAAGTGACTTTAACTGAGATAAAGGAGCTGTCAGAGGYACATGAAGCAAATTGAGGGAGGTTAAGGATCTACAGGAGATACATGCAACTGTGTCTTCAGTTTGTTCACTGTGAGTTGTAAAACACTGGCTGCATGTGAGATGGGCAAGAAGGCCAAAACAGAACAAAATGCACAAATGAGGTGATTTTAAAGAGTCAGAGAAACTGAGGACAGAGACAKTTTTCCAAAACCAAGAATTTGTATCATTCTTTATAAAGCCTACTATTCCTGTATATAATGAATACTTCTGCACACTTCATTCTGACAGGCTCCATAAAGAACAAGGAGGAGGCAAAATACCTTCAAGAASAAGCTCAAATTGTGTGGCTGCCCTCCAGAATTTTTTCCCTGGTTTTRTTCTGCAATAATTGATAATAATAGGCCTTGCAAAAGGGCCAAGTACATGATGCATCAGTATTTTGCACAGCATTCAGGAAGAGTTTTCAAAACAAGATGCTCTAGTATGTTTCCTGGAATGGGAACATTCCCTTTGAGTGCTGCAGGTCTCCTTTGGAGGACAAATCCCTTCAAACTGCTGGTCTGCTTTATTCATTCCTGGAGGGAATGCAGGGCAGTGCCCCATCCAGGGCTGATTTAGGGAAGCTGGCTGTGTGGGCTGCACTGGGGCACCCACACCTGAAAGGAAGAATTACAAGGCAGCTGGATTGTTACCACAAACAAAAACCTAATTTTTCTTCAGGTGAGGAATCTGATAACCTACTCTCTCCATGAAACTCCTTGTTTTCTCCAAGACAGTCAGAGACCTTTCTGTGCACCAGCAAGTACAGAATTCCTCTCTCCTTTCTTCCCTCAGATCTTTATTCCGCACTAATGCAAAGCTGAATTTTCAGTCTATGACAGTCTGGATATCAAGGCATGGGACGGGCTGTTTTTCCTGTTGTTATCCTGGTATTCTTTAGGTCAGATTTCAGGGAGGGCCATGTATCCACAGCATGGAGATTTRAATGATTTTCAGCCAGTCACAAAATCCCATCTCTGGCAGTATTTGAGTCCAGGTTGCTCTGACCAGCCTGGTCTAGTAGGAAGTGTCCTTGCCCATGGCAGGGGTTGAAACTCTATGGTCTCTGAGGTCCCTTCCAACCCAATCCATTCTATGATACTATAATTTTATGAAACATCAGTGGGCCACAGTTCTTTGCAAGAAGTTGCTAATGCCAGAGATCAGTGAAGAGAACTCAGGAATGGCCCAATTAAGTCTGCCTGAGGAGAAGAAGGAAGCARAAGGGTTTTATACCTTGCAAACCTGCCTTTTGGTTGTACAAGAGCGCCGTTCTCCCAGCAGAATTTCCCCCTGGGGAAACAATGTAGAGAACAGACTGTCACCCTGAAATAGGATGAGCCTTATATCAAGTTAAACTTGGGGACTGGTAGGCAAGCCTAAAAGCACCAGAAACATTTATATTATCCTGAAACAATTTACAGACTCTGTAAGATAAGCAGGAAATTTTAGGCTGTTACAATGATGTGTTTTTCAGTCATGGCCTGTCTGAACTGGATATACCTGTTAACAGCAAGAGCCTGTGACGTTTGTTATGATACAGGAACAAAGTACCCACAGTAGATTTTACAAATTGTGAATTCATGGAGTCTCTGTGCCAAAGAAGTGGGCACTAATAATTGGGCAGAACACARCACAGCTCTCAATGGGTGCAGACCTGTGCTGAGATGGTCCCACAGTCACACTGTTTACTGCCACAGGAGATTTTGGATTTTCATGCACAGAAACAACAGAAGAGAGAGGTGTGCATTATCCGACTGTAGCCCTCATAGTTACATTAGAAGAACTATAATCAGAGGAGATGAACAAATACATTTTCCATTAAAAGACAAATGCTAAGGGAGAAGGGAGGCACCAAATACTTTTAAATTTTTTTGGTCAAACAGGCATACATCCATCAGCACTTGTTCAACCACTTACTTGTTAAACAATATTTACCCAGGCCAATGTTTGGGTAACCCTTGGTATCCAAAGGATTTTGATTTAATGTGGGTAGACTCTGTGTTGATATGAAAGGTCTGCAGAAGTGATACTTTGGTCTGATAGAAAAAAAAAGTGGTAAATAAGCACAAGTGGAGGCCTCAGCCTGTTTTTTTAGGAAGATATTGTGCTGCTGAACTAAGGTGGGTTCTGGGCATCACAGAACCACACAGCTGGGAGAGTGGTCAGGGATAAGGTGCATCACAGTCTGAGGGGCTGTCAGTGTATGAGGAAGGGGCAGTATGACCTTATCAGGTACCAGAGGATTAGGGAAGCCAATCATACAAATGCTGACTCTAACCTATAAGAAAAATAAACGGTGAAAGGGCTTAAAGCTGAGAAGAACCACCATGAGTTAACTTCTGCTAAACAGACTGTTGCTAAACACTGTGCTGTCCCAGCTAGATTATTTTCAGAACCCCAACTATATTTGCTTGCAGCTTACACAGATTTGCTTAATAACACACAGCAGTCTGCAAGGCAAATACATCAGAAGTTTGTTTCAGTGAGCAAAATGGTGACAGCGCCACTGGATTTGGGTCAAAGCTGCTGCTAAGTGCCCAGGGCTGTGATGTATGAGTTCAGTACTTTTTCTTCCCAAGCAGCAGCCACCACAGACTGGGAGGAAAGAGCAGAGCTGCTGCAGGACTGCCCAAACACTAATAGGTGCCTGCAAGGCTATTTCCCTTGAGGCTGTGGTGAAGGACCTTACAGAGGGAGGTTGTTTTCCCCTGAATCTCTCGCCTGAACAGCTTTTCCTTCAGACTCCACAAATTGCAAATCCTGCTTCATTAAGGGGTCACCAAGGTAAAGTAGTGACCACAAGGTACTCATGGCACTTTGGAGTAGGTCTCACATTGCTGCAACTGTTTCCATGGCTGGGSCAGCCTTTCAGACCAGGTGTATTTATCAAATTCACTCTCTTTAAATTTATTCTGGTATAGCCTTTCAGCTCTTTCTATGTATTAAGAAGAGATCCAAGAAAAGCATTGGTTATTATTATTATTTTTAGGCAGAAAATGGTAAGAAAAATATTCTGGTTTCAGAAAAATAGGAGGCTTGTGTATAAGACAGCCTGTAAAATATCATGTCACAAGGGAGAAAGCAGACACATTAATACATTCAAGCAACTGAAATTGAGTTAAGCAGAGCTTGGCAATAAGTATAATCACTCATCTTTAAATTCCTTGACTCCGAAAGAGCTCAGCTTTTGTGCTTTACTTTGAACTTCAACATGTCTTCTACCATGATCTTGCTGACCACCTTTTCTCAGGATCTAACAGAAAATGTGGAGSTTTTTCATGGCTATCAAAGACTGTAGGGTGAATAAGTAGTATAGAAAGGTGAGTAGTATAGAAAGCCAGGAGGAAGATGAAGGGTGATGGATGGAACAGATTCACCAAATGGTTATTTGCAAAGAGGAGGTCCTTGGTAATGCCAATATCAAGAATGACTTGCAAAGACAGCACTGCTTTATTCAGCCCAGAAAGAGGCTTTGGCTCTGAAGAGAAAGGAGTGCAGAACTCATGGCACAACCCTGTTTGTACAACCCAGCATCTGCTCARGGTGAGAGGATTTGCTTGTGATTGAAATGGAACAAGAATGCCAGATGTCTCTTTTTGGTCATATCATGCCTTCCTCCTCTGTGTCAGGAAAGCTGTAGGACTTGGGGTATGGCAGAAACAAACCTGTGTCTGAGGCTACTCCACAGCCCAWGGACACCCACCATCCACTGATGCCTTAAGTTTCAGCTTTCATGTTTTTCACRTTCTGTGCTGCCCAGGGGTGCAGTTCTGAGCCTCATATTRAGTGCCAGTCAGSTCTCTYCACAGAGTAGGGAGACAAAACAAATCCTTTTCCTGATGAAGACCAAGGACAACTTTCAGGCCCAAAAGCACAAACAAGGGTGGACTGAAGGGAGGAGCAAGAAGGATGAGACCTCACAACCTGAAGCTGTAACTGGACAATTAAACCCYAATAAGCAAATGGACCAAAACTTTATWAAGTGTAAGAACCTGTGACCAGTTAACCATTTTGTGACCATCCCAGTCCACCTTGGGTGTAGSCCTGGTCAGGCCCTGTCCTGCCCAARGTGTATCCTAAAGGCCTTTCAATAAATTACTTTATTCTCTAGCTCTGTTTCAGGTCAGCCTTCCCAAGGCATCACCACCACWTGGATAGACATCCATGCTTGAGCATGCAAGTCCCTGCTGAGATAAGGCTTTAACCCAAACTTCAGAGCTTGCTCATACCTCCAAGGATCTTCATGGGCAAAACCAGTTTCCTCTCTGCCTGCAGACTGCAAACATTACAAACAGGAGACACAAGGCTCTGCAGGCCTGGGTTTCAATAAAATCTCCCTGAGGCATTGCTGACCAATCCTTGGAAGACTCGGACCTATTCATATTCACCTCAGGAGGGAATTGCAATTACCTATGTCTCATGACTAGGCATGAGGCTTTAGAAGTTTAACACTCTGTGGCAGTAGTCAGGGGCAGGAATTCACACAGGAAATCTGGGGGATGCAGAAGTCTGATGATTTGATGTAGCTTATAAGTGCCACTTTCTCCTTCCAGTGTGGATGTAACCCTATTTCTTAGCCTGGCTGTTGGTTAAGCGAGGATACAACTATGACATGTGGCAGTAATAGGCCTCAAATGAATGATGCTTTCAAAGTGCTTTGCATTCCTTGAAAGGAATGTGTTATACAAACACTAAATAATTCATCCAAACTTTGTGTMAAGGTTGCATTTACAAATCCTGTACAAGTGGGTAACAAATGATTAACAGATGTTATAGCCATATTACAGAGATTAATGTATTTTAGATGGTTATAAACTATCTATGGAGTTGTTGGACTGTTGAAGGATCTGGAGAAGTAGATTAACCATGGATTAAAATATCAATCATGTGTTAAACTCATTTATAACTTYGCCCTTAGTAAAAAAATGTGAATTTACTTTCCAAGAGGCTTCATTCATGGGAAAAAAAGCAACGGTGAATCAAGCATGTCATTACACTGTTACATGTAAGAGGAGGGGAAACATTACTCCTTTTTTTAAAAGCTTCATTTTGTTGCTACAAAAGAATTCATGTAATGGAAATTATACTTTTTTAAGCCCCTCCTCTCTTACTCTAAGAAAGACTAGCTTCCCCATGGCTGTGGATTAGGCTCTTTTCAGGTTTTTTCCCACATAACTACCAAAGTGAGATTGTTATATCATTTTCCTTCAAAATGTATACAGAGCAAAAATGATCTTTGTATAAAAATACAAAACCTAAGCCTCAAATTATTCAACTCACCCAGGGACCTAACACCAATGAAGCTAGTAAACAATGTGGTAGCAAAGTCGCCTTTGTGTCCAATTATTCCATTTAATCTGTCTTTTTCAGAAGTGCTGCTCCAATTCAACAATTCTTACTTAAATGCTTGAGCTTTTTACAGCTTGTAAGTAGTCCTCTTAGAATAATTATTCCAGCTTCGTAAATTGTTCAGCAATCAGCCTTATCTTCCTGTCCTCTGTTTTTCTAACATATTTAAATTTCTATTTTGTAGAAGCATTGTTGAGCGCTTAGTATTATTTACTATTTTTTACTATTATTAGGTTATTTACTATTATTTACTAGCCACTGCATTAGACCATGAAAGGGCCTACTGCATACAAGTTGCCTGCTCTGTTGTGTATCCAGAATAAGTCAGTAAAGTTACAGGTGATTTGACACAACAGCATAGAAAATTTCTATAGGGTCTGACTTCTAAAAAACTTTTTTTCTATTCTGCCTGGTCCTATTCATGGGGGAGAGATTTGTTCCATCATTAATCATTATCAACCTATGTGCATATGCTCAGTCTGTTTAAATCAGTTTATCTGCTGTCTTGTCTGGTCTTAAGCTCTTGTGAAGGGTGCATCCTGGTACCCTTTCCAGYATGCCAACAAGTACATCATCTCTGTGCTCCTCTGTTCACTAGCCACCGACTCCCTAAGCAAAAAAAAAGAGCTGGGATTAAATGCTCAAGAGAYGCAGTTTTGTGTTGGAGCTCAGATGTTTATTAATTCTTATCCATAGTACAGTCTCACARGTTGTGAGTTCTAGCTAAGGAGGTGAAAAATGGCTCTGTCTCTATCTCTTTRMAAGTTTTTTTAAGCACAAATTGTCCAATTATGAAATGACACCTAAATAATTTTTACTTTTRCCCAATAACCAACCACCCGTGGTCCTYAATGCGGATTTTTCTATCYGTTATTTTCTACAAACTACCACCCAAACCCATGAAGAAGAAGGTGAAAAAGAAGGAGTTTGCCTACACCCTAAATCTTCCATCTTGCTTTATATATATATTATTATATTCTAAAACCTTWAACTCTAAGTTTTCCACCCTGTGATATTACACACTTCTATTCAAGCTACACACCCATACTCCCAGTGCTATCACTCAATTTTGGAAGCCTTCTCCAAGGCCTCGGGTCAAATGCAGTGTTCTCTTGAGGGTCAGTGCCTTTTAGCACAGAAAGCCTGAAATTCTCAGTGGCCAGGGTTACAACAGGTTCCTATTGTGTATGTTGTAGGAGTGAAGTCATGGATATTTGAGAAAGAAATTAAAGATTTTCATGAGCAGCGGTAGTGTAAAATGGCCTGCACCAACCAACAGCAATCCACACAGTTTTATGGMAAAAAACTCCCCTTCTCCTTTGTGTGGTGTCCAGACACCACTAAATGACAAGAGCTGGTAAATRAGGACTTGTGGTCAACCAGTTTAACTAGCTGCATTGATCTTCTCTTCAACTTAAATTTGTAAAATGTTAATCCTCCTTATGTAGTAAACTCCAGTGCAGGTAGTAAAGCTTGACAGGGASACCTGACTGACCAACAGCTCTAGCATGTGACCTTTTGACAATTATAGAATGAAAAGCTTGAGTTTGTTAAGGGTTTGAATCTTTTGAATCTTTCTTCTCCAATATGAGACTGCTTTTTTTTTTTTTTTCCCCCTCCAATTTGATTCCTACATGTTTTYTGCTCCTGGCCTATTGTTTACCTCCCCTTACATATGTGTTTTATTTCATGCTTCTATTAATTGAGGTCTTCCCCCCTTCGCCACTGCATGCCTTGTGCTGCAGAAGTAAGAAAAGAAACTGTATCAAATCAATAAATTCCAGGCTGAGAGGCCAGCTCCATCTAAGCCCTTAGACCCACTGGGCATTGCCTTGCTGAGTGTAACCTGAAATCCTAAAACACTTTCTAGACGAACATTAAGGTACAAATGAGGGCTGGTTTGTCTCTCAAGTCAACACTTAAAATGAAAAAGCTGATGATGTTTTCATTGAGGTGGGAAGAGTGACAGACAGCCTCTTGACAGTGGATTACCAGGAGAGAGAAAACAGAGCTAAAGTTCTGTTTTCACTTTCCACTGCAGGGTGAGGGAGGGAGGCTGGGGAGGAGATTGGAAGTGGGGAACTGCATTTTTCCCTTGTGTTTTTTTGTTGGGCTCAGTTACACATATATCACCATGGCTAAACTAAAAGGCCTGTATTCTGCTGATGGATGGGCAGTAGGTTTTGCTTGGAACCACAGGAACTCTCAGGAAAGCATTGGCAATACCTGGGCCAAAGGGAAATTGACAGCATAAGCTGACTCTTAAGTTTCCCTTCCAGTAAAAGACTGCTTCCCAATCTGTGCAAACTCTTTTTGTAGTCATCTTTCTATAGCAAAATATTTTAGACATCTTTTAGGGCCCAGTCCTCAACAAAGTGCTTAGAAACAGAGGAGTGGAAGTTCACACAGAACTCCTCTGCAAAAGCTAGAAATGGGGAAAAAATTAGCTCATCTATCACAAGAAAAAAAGCAGAGCTAATTATGGGGTACAGATGAGTGGTCTGAGCTGTACTTCACTCACCAGTAGGAGAAATTCCAACAAGGAATTAGTCTTCCCCAGGTAAAGGCAGTAAACACAAGCCATGACAGAAAACATCTACAATTACAGCGTGCTTAAATGAAAGCAARAGGAAGTTTTCTAGAAACTCACATCCTTGGTGTGATAGGGGCCTACTCCTCATCCCACTAGGTCCAATCTGTCATCTTTAACTGGGAATTGGAATATCTTGTCATCTCAGTGCTGCAGCCCATATCTCAGGGTGAAGCTATCTGTCTGTCCTTCCAGATGTCTGCATTTCCCTTGCTCTGAGGTAGTRGGCTATTCCCAAAAGTGGAGGCCTCAGACCCCAGCACTTCCAGGAGGAACAACTTTATTGTCTTTGATGGTACAAGTATTTCTGTATATATGCTGGGTGCTGGGCCAGTCTGTGTGGGACCTGGAGGACAAGAAAAACCAGGTACCCCTTCAATGATTTTCTGCCCTTTTGCTGCTTGCTTTTTTTTACCCTCATACCTACAGACAGCAGTAGCAGGAGTGGGAAAGCTGCATGTCTGCCCACTCAACACRTCTGTTTCCAAAGGGAAAATTTCTTGTTGCTTTCTGTTGCTCCTTAGGATCCTTCAGATTAAGCTCCTCCACAGTTTGCTACATCTCCCTGAAAAAATACCAAAAAAACATCCATATAAAACTACCCCTTATGTCTGACAAGTTGYGGCCAGGTTCATCTCTGCATTCTCATGGCCAGAATAAACACTGCAAAAATCCACCRCACACGTGTTCAGCAGTGCCTTCCCTTCACCACACACACTCATGAATAAGTTTTTAAAAATTACAATTGGAAATAAAGTAAAAKACGACTGAAAAAATCACACATGCAGTGAATGTGAGCCCAGATGGAAATGCTTGGCATGTTYATAAAATACATTTTATTTTTAAGGAAAAGAAAATATAGCAGTAGAGTCACTTTTACAGTAAGTCTGACCCTAGGAAGGCTCAAAGTGTGGTGGAACTGAATGACATCCCTGTACTGCTTGGCACCAAAGTATCTAGCAGGTGTTGTTGCTCTTACTGAAATGCAGGCAAGAATTAGACCCTGAGACCAGYAGGTTATAGAAATGAGTTCCAGAACAGGCCTCTACCCACAGCAAAGCAGCAACACAGGGGAGACAGGGCTAGGGGATTTGAAAGAGAGAAGATCCACAGTGCAATGTGAGCAGCAGAACACCAGGGAGTGACCATGAGGATAGGACAGAACTGGTGAGCAACTGAAAATGGGTTTTGAGAGGGAGCTGCTAGTACAAGTCAGAGATGCAGAAAGTTCCAAAGGCAAGTTAGTGAGGGAGATTTTTTTTTTTTCCGGTATGTTAGTTGGGTTTTTTTCRCTTATGTTGTTTTGTAGCTAACATAGTTGTTCAATCTGATCATTTGAGTTTCATCATYGCTAGAGTTTGCCAGTTAATCTAAAATGCTGCTATGTGATCACTTGAATATAAATTACTGCCAGGACATCCAAAATGTTATTCTTTTTTGTACACAAAACTGCAACCAGCTATTGACAAAGAAGGAGGCAGATAGAATGCAAAGGTGTAAGTTCAATAAAAGAAAGAGTAAGAAAAGTAAAAAATGCAAGAAATCACATTGAATGCCAAGTGTAAGGGCGTTCACCTGTACTTATGTAACTGTTTTTCTGACATTATCTCGGTAACATTACATTTTCCTGGTGGAAAAGGTAGAAACCTGAATAACAGAGGAGTCCATCTTAGGCTGGTGACAGGAGGGCTGACTAAGAGCAAAAGATGTTTGGACTTACAGGTAACTCAGGGACRGCATTTTACTAGTCAGTAGTTGCATCATCTGAGCTGTTTTGTATCTGCAAGGTAGGTATTTGCCACGGACAGAATATTTTCCTGAAACAATTTGGTAGTAGTCAGCAGCGTTACAGTGGAGGTGTTTCTGACCATGAGAATTTTGAGATCTCTTTCCTTCCTGCTGAGGAGCAACATGAGTAGAAAAAGTATATGCAATTTCACCAAGTCAAACCTGTGACTGACAACATCTGGGAGAAAAATTAATTAATTTTGAAATGTATTGTGTGCTGACTGTGTTAACCTCTTAAAGGAAGCGTGGGCACACACCTATAAAAGATGATTTTACCTGTGCAAACTGCTTGTAGTGAGATGTTTTCCCYATGGTCTGTCCACCCTCACCTTTGACATGTTACTACATCTGTTGTGAATGAAGCAAAGCAAAGGAGCTCCTCATCAGGTGTTTCAGTATCAGGGCCACTCTTCCTTTGTATCTGCCATTCACATCACAGGCACTAGAGAAGACAGTCCTTTTGATGGCTTTAATCATAAAAGCTAACATTCAAGGAAGATAAAAGGCTTCTCCTAGCTCTCTTTATATCTCTCATTATCTGCTTTGTACCTTCATGGCTGGAAAAAACATACACCAGTGTCCAGGATCTTTGGTATATAACCTTTGGTCTATGATCTCCACTATCCAGTGGTTATTAAACTTTGATCCCAGGTCCTGAATGTGTTTTCCAYGTTGCTTTTCAGGAGGGCAAAGAACCAGTCTGGCCATTTCAGAGTACAGCTTCTTGAAAATGAAGAAAGTGAAGGAAACAAAACTATTGGGAGTACAAGCAGAGTTATTCCATACCTGCACAGGGTTGTATTTCTAAAAGCCCTGAAGTCTAAAGTTAAATGGTAGAATACTCTTTGGCTTCCAGCAGAAGGGGTGTAAGGACCTTGCATCCTCCAAATGGASTGATGTTGTCCCTGTTTACAGGTGCATGAGGAGAAAACATCTGTTTGGAACCATATATTTGTGTTTATTCATCTTCCCAGGCCTCATACACATCTGTGGCAGAGGAAAGGCAAATACTAACATTCAGATACGTGTTTGCAAAATATTTGAGGAGGAGGAGGGGAAATGGAAATCAATGTGTGATGGAATTGACATGAAACACAACAGCATAACTTCTGAATTTGTTTGGGTACTGACAACAGGAGAGAAGAAAATTATATTCAAAAGTCCACTGTAGGACCTCTCTTCTTTCCTTTGCTTCTTTTATTCTTTAGCATAAGTGGGTGACACACCTTTCCTTCACATGCTTCAATATTTAGAGGTCTGCAAGAGCCCAGGAAGGCAGAAMAGAAATAGTTTCCCATGTGCTGGGGAGCACAATGCAGCAACCTTTAAATGCAGAACCAAGTACTTAAGATGTCTTATTAATTATCATTTTATAACAAGAAAATAAAGACTTTCCAGCTGCAAGGAAAAGCAGGCACAGGGGTCTCTAGGCAAAAGRCAACAAATGCAGACTGCATTGGGAACAGAAAAAAGGATTCAGTTTGCTTTCCTACAGGTGGTTCTTCCCACTGAATGCTGAAAGATGTAGATAACAATTACACCAACAAAGAAACAGCTGTRAGATCAGGTGGGCTCAATCCATGACTGCACGAGCAGTACTGTGGTCCATCTGCTCCACTTACAAGGATTCACTCTTTTTTCCTGCTCTCAAACTGTTTKCCTGACAGTGCAACTTCTGCCCAGGCCACTTCCCAGCCTAGAAAGTGGCAGAGATACAAAGACAGAGAGAACTGTGGCCCTTTAAAAAGAATTAATTTTTCTCAGGTCACATYACATTCTACCCTACAAGCTTAAGATAAGAATATTTGTAGTATGGTAAGAAAAAGTCAATTTACCCATGTTTCCTGTATTATGGAGATCAACATTGGAAACCTAGGGAAGAACAAAAGGAAGGAACATCAACATACATGGATAACATCCAGCATGATATTCCAGTTTCCAGGTACCTGGAATTCACAGGCTTCAGAGCTAGCATATTCATGTTAGACAACCCTTGATAAATCTTATTCCACAAACTTATCTAATTTTGTTTAAGCAAGCATGTGACACACAAGCATATACTTGTACTTTCCTCTAGATTAGAAGAATCTGGTATTTTTATGGCTGATCCTGTATTTGCTCTAGGAAATGATGAAATGCATTTTACTCTGGCTCAGTTTTATGAACACTGATGAAAATATTAGTACTCACAAGGATACATATAAAAGGAAATTTCATATTTCCATATAACTCAACATGTAAATATTTGGTAAATTGTTATGTTTATGCAGTAATACTCAATCAAATATTCCAGGATTAACAGATGTCCTAAATYCTTTTATGTACAGCTATCTCAGATATTGCCCAAACCACAATAAACAATTATAAGTTTGGAAATTAAAAAAAAAAAAAAAGAGGCTAACTTTTTGAAAGAAGAATTCATAAATAAATCTTTGTATGTTTTGGGAAAACAGGTACTGCATTGTAAATATTTATTATYGATGTATTATTAAGGAAGAGGCACGGCAGGAGTACAGTTAGAGCTAAGCTGCTGTGAGCAATTTTGTTAGAGAACACTGTCAACAATATTTATACTGGGCTAAGTTTTTACAYACTATTAAGAAGATAAGATCACATACCTGTTGCAGTGTTTGGAGCTCACTCAGAGCCAAGAAGTCTGGCAGGACTCCGGTGCAGTCAGTGCCTAAGCCCTGAACAGGGAGGTGTTGCACAAGGTGCCCCTCTGCAGAGCACAGCTCACCTGAGAGGASATTTCCCTGCCCCAGTGCCACAGCGTGGCCACTGCTGAGCCTGTGAGATGGGATGAAGGGAAAGTCATTAAACCCCAAATGCAGTGAGCTAATAATGAGTATTTTAAGGGGAAGTAGTCTCACTCTTGGTAAATTCTAATTTCCTGGAGAGAGAGAATTTCACTCTCTCAGAATTTTACGGTGGAGAGGATTTCACTCTGTTGCATACATACAGACTGAGTATATATGTATATACYCAAACAAAACCCCACCTAAAGAGTCCCCTTGGGACATAATCTTGAATTCTGATTCAGGTGCTGCAAGGGAAAACATCAAAAAGAAAATTGCATTTTTTATTTAATAAAATTAATYCTTGCAGTCTTTGTTATTTTGTATACTAYGTGCATTTGTGGCTCTTTTGGGCAGAGTCGTTTTCACGGGATATGCATATTGCAATTTTATGCAGGAATAAAATTCATGTACAGAGTGAAGCCAGAACTGTGTGTCTGTTTGTGTGTGTCTGGATTCTGCTCAGGGGTGCTGAAATTTACAGGTGTGTTCATGAATGCAAATGAATGCATGAAGTGTGATGCTAACCCTSACAACTTAAAGACAACTGTATGCAAATGTCCATGCATAGATACATAAATTCTCACAGGATACAATTGTAAAATAATACAGACAGAACCAGTCTAAACTCAGGTATACATGCTTGTTGTTATTTACTTTACCTAGTTCTTAGGCTATAAAAATTTATGATTTTTTTAAAATGTAGGCTATTCCTTACTTTAATGCTTTCCTTTCAATTTTGTTTGGATTTTCCTGGTGGCACTCTATGTTAAAAAAAATTAGTTAGGGTCAAGACAATTATTTAGAATTCAAGAGAATTGCTTCCTTAGAGCAGTCTTGTGATTTAGTTTTAGGTAGTCCTGCAAGGAGTGTGAAGTTGAACTCAACGACTGTTATGTTTGTGTCCCTTCTAAGTTGAGATATTCAGCAATTCAATGAAAATTATGTAATTTTCCCCCTACAAACATCAATTGAAATTAGATCATCAGAGTTGCCATTCCACAAAGATATAATTTGAAAAAAACAAAAACAAAAACAACAAAAAAAAAACAAACAAAAAACATTTGTTGTCTATCAATCAAGTTCTGGATGGAATCCAGAGAGCTGATTTTCAGGATATCTTAAAACTGTAAACACCAATTTTTAGCTCACATTTCTTTAGAAAAACCAGGCTTGTGAGACTAGAACTATTGTCTGTTTCTATTTGTTTGTCCTGTTCCCCACTAATGATGTTTCAGACATCAGCAATTTCACTTTCAAACAGAGATTATGAGGCCTCCCATACTACCAAGTTTTTTTAGGTCTGGAGACAGCAGCATCAGCAATTTCGCTCTGACAGAGATCATGAAGTTTCCCATTCCACCGAGTATTTTCTAGCTCCGGAGACAGCATCATCCAGGCTGTCAGGACACCTGTGGTGATCCATGATGGGGTGCTAGAGGACTGAAAATGGACAGACCCATCACAGAAGGCTTCATACTCCAACAGAGACCCTGGACCAGAGGTGCTGCCCAGCCTTGGCACAGCCCAGGGCGCAGGGGATGATCCCGCTGGAGCCAGAGGGCAACTCCGGGTGGCTCAAGCTGAGGAGGACGAGCTGGAAGGCAGGCACGGCTGCCCGATGGCGTTCTCAGATGGGTGTTCTCCTTTAGCCACGGAGGGCTAAAGGAGCTGCCGAGGTTCGGGACCTTCCCCCAGCCCCGGCTCCTGCTGCGGATGCTGCGCGCTGCCCACAGGTGGCAGTGAGCCTTCACCGTTCAGAGAGAAAACAAAATTTGCCTCTCTCCGAGCTTTTCGGTGTTTGTCGGCATCCCCCCGACGGCTCCTGCTCGGGGTGCCCGGGTCTGGCTTTCGGGGATCCCCTCAGCAGAGGGCTGTGCTTTTCACTCCTGTGTCCGGATGCTGTAACAGGGTCTGTGAAGGGTCTGTGGGTCGGTCAGAGCGAGCGAGATCTGCCGAAAAACTCRCTCAAATCTGTGATGTCAAATGTCGGTATAGTTGGAAAGGCAACGCTTCAAAGCAGAGTATGTTTCAGAGATGGTGATAATTCTATTATCTTCATCTGCCTGATGTGAAACGACGGAGCAAGGGAGGGAAAAAGAAAAGGAGCTGAGCAGATCAGAGGAGATCAGAAAATCGCTCATGCTTTTCAGAGCAATAAACTTGGCTGTCAACAAACAGCTTCTCTTGGATCTTTCAAAGGATAAAACCACCATTGTTTACATTTATCTATCCTCTCTCCCATGTCCTTTATCATAACAAAGTTATTTAGGTTTCCTATGAAACAACAGTATGTATTTCTGATGTTCCAAAATACATGCTGAGTATGAATTTTCAAACCTTCACAGATAAATAGATTAGATTAAAGAAAAAAAGAAGCAACACACGGTGTTGAGTGGAAAAACAGACAGTAAGTAACATTTGGTCAACCTGTAAGCTGAAGGTGTTTGCATATACTATATAAGATCTGGGTGTCTGTCCCTTCATTTTTGTCCTGGAATCAATAACTACATGCATCATGTAGCTTTGGAGTTTTTGGAGGCTTCTCCTTTTTTTCCTTCCAAAAATAACAGTAAACTTCAAAGCGACAAATAACATCAGCAAACTGAAAAAACAAAATAAATGCAATTTTGTCTCGAACTGCTGCCCAAACGTGAATTAACTATGTGAGCTTTTCTCTGCTCTCAGACAGCTGTGAACATCTGCCAAGTGACTGGAAACCCATTGCATACGGTGCCACCTGCATCCTGATACACAGCAACCAGCCAATTTTTGCCATCATGTATGTTTTTGCATCTTCATTGGACCCACTGGGGCTGCATGCATGTAACTGAGAGTTTAATGCCAGTGGATCTCTTTTGTGTTTCCCTGTGACTGAGTTCAGTGGACTTCAGTGGAGTCACAAGGTGCAACTGAGATCAGACACACTCTATTGATAAATGCTTTTAATAGTAAATCCTTTCACCAGTCTGCTGCCCTGCTGCAAAATTTCCCCTGAAAAAAATTGATATTCTRACAAATAGGGAGCTTGCTACTAGACATCTACAGCTTGGTGGGCTGATTTTTTAACAAAAATTTTTAACACWAAGGATTCTTCTGCTGTTTTCTTGYGGAAAAGCASTTCTGTGATCCCTCCATTCCATGCCCCTGAGCGAACATGAAGGCACAGGTCCTGTGGGGAAGACCAACTCAGGATCTACATCTAGTGGGAAAGAGATCTGGAAATGGGGCCTCAGAGACCCTCTGGGTCCTGCCTCTCCAAGGTAGTAGGTTCATCATCTTCAGCACCTAAACTAAGCTGATTTATTTTTGGAGACTCCTGGTCTGGAATGGCCCTGATCTGAATGTCTGGAGGAAGCAGGAGGYTCATCCTGGAGAGCTGGCAGTGCAGGTACAGGAGGTGAATTCTGTGTTGTTTTGTCTCATCAGTCCCTGCCACGGCAGAGAAATTTTGTTCTCAAGCTACCCAGAAAGAGATACTAGGTAGATAATGTTTGTAGTCTTCAGGAAAACAAAACCCCACCTAAAGAGACCTCTTGGGACATAACTTTAAATTCTGATTCAGGTACTGCAAGGGAAAGCATCAAAAAGAAAATTGCGTTTTTATTTAATAAAATTAATCCTTGCTGTCTTTGTTATTTTGTATACTCTGGGCATTTGTGACTCTTTTGGGCAGAGTCGTTTTCACAGGATATGCATATTGCAATTTTATGCAGGAATAAAATTCACATACAGAGTGAAGCCAGAACTGTCTGGCACAGAGCTGCTAAGGACAGATGGTGCCACCTGCATCCTCAAGTAAGAATAGTCCTAGCCAGGTTTGTAGACAATGACCTATTTAAGTGAAAGAGGAAGGGGGAAAAAAATCTATGAGCTCTCTTCCTATCTAAGTACAGAACATTTACAGCAATAGAAAATTATTAAAATTAAGCATTATTGAGAGCTGTGTTTTCACTGACTCATAGCTCTCAGGATACRTGAAAATTCTCACTTCTATTCTAATATGTTGTTTCTTTCTTGCCACCCAGCTTCTCTTCCAAAATATATTTGAGCCACAGATTCCGGGGTTTTATGTAGAAGCCTCCCCTGTGTTCTCCTTCTTCCTCTGACCAAGGTTATTCAGACTTGCAGCTGAGTTCAAGCCCAGGTTTCTGACAGGGTTATTGTTGCAATGAATTTGCAGTTGTGTCTTGATACCATATAATCTCGGCACTGAAATGAAAGCTGTCACAAATTCAGGTCTGAAGGGAGCACTGAGGGTGTAAATGTCATTTGAACACACGTTTCTTTAGGAAGCAGCAAGAACAACCAGCATAAAGATAAATAAAGGAAGGAGAAAAAAGGGTAAGCATGTGAGTTTTTCTTAACATGAAAAGTATTCTATTTACAGGAAAAGCATTTCTTTCCTTGATTATCATTGGATTACATTTCCTGTTAAGAAAATATTTCTGCTCTGTGCTTTTAAAATTTCATTTCTCTTTTGTGAAAGGATGTTTAAAACCAGATAGCCTTCCACTTATTTAACTATCAATTATTCCCAAAAGTTTGCGTGTTTGTGTGAGTACACAGACACACGTCTATGCACCACATTTTATGCCTAGTGAAGAATTTTAGCAGTAATACAGGCAGTAGCAGACCTTAAGTTTGTTTCTTTTTCAGCATTGCTAACTGGCAATCAGATGAAATCAAATTTGTTTCTAGAGAAGTGAAAAGATAAACAAACTCAGAGTTTTAAATCTTACTATAGRCCTTTCCTTTCTAGATTTCTTCTAATACACAAAAGAAGAGTCTATTCAGACCTGCTGTCTGCTTGGAGTTCCTGAAACCAGCAGAGGTTACAAGATCTGTTGATAAGTCAGTCTGAGTACAGTGGACAAAGGCGAATGTCCCCTGTGTTCAGGCACCTCACATTTTGGAAATAGACTTAATTGGTTGCCTTCTACCAAGAGGTAACAGTAAAAGTTTAAATCAGCATCATTATTTTAATAGGCTGAGCAGAAGGGAACTGGAACACTATTTGTGATTTTGCCATCCAGTATAAAATTAAAAAAAAAAATTGCTCAAAACAACCAGGCAATTAAAAAGGCTATTAAAAAACATGTCACCAAATTTTTATAAACTTTAAAGAAAAGKTTTTTTCCATTTGAATTTCAGGATGAAGTCTGGATCAGCTTTTGACTTAAATTCTCAGTTTTCTCCATCACTAATTAGAATTCTTTGTGGTGGAGAATGTTCAGGTGGAAAAATGAAAACTGCCCCCTTCTCAGTGCAGTTGGGAGCCACAGGAACGAGTGTTCAAGGAAATGTTTGTGTGTACCTCACAGTACCACAAAACAGCACCAGGTTTTGATTTGTTTAAGCTATATTTTTTATTAATAAAATTATACGAACTTTGTTTGAAGACTGACTAAAGCCAGAATGGCGGTTTTGTATGACATCTATGCAATTTAGATAGAATTCATATGAGGTAAAGTAATATGGATATTTATAGTCACTTCTATTTTCTGTTGTGCCTGAGGTTGTTAAACTTTTTWATGCTCTTTTCTTTTTAGACTAGGGACCCTGAAATAAGTTTTTGAAATGTATCTGTAGCATATGTGTGTTTTCATAAACTATATTTCTATTTTATTGTGCAAATACAATATCAAGAATATCCCTTTTGCCAGGAAAGCGAGGTTTGATAAACTCAGCTGAAAAGCAATTTAATGGAAAGAAATGAATGAGGCTTTTACAGATTAGTTCACTGAATGGTTTTAAAAGTTTCAAATTAAATGACACATTAAAATGCCTGCTTTGCCAGCTTTTCTGGCACAAAGCAGCTACAACAAAATGTAACTAAATCTCTCTTAACATTTGAGTTATAACAAAACCACAAGAGAGATTTTTTTAACAAAGACCAGGCTACAGACAGGACTGAACAGTCTGAACACTGACTTCTACACTTATAAGCCTCAATGAAGTGTTAGTCTCACATGCATAAGTAAACAATAAGCCTGCAGAAGGAAATAAAGGCTTTAAAACTGCTTCTTCTACCTTAAATCTGGCTTCTCAGATCTCTCCAGGTAGTCTTTCAAGCAACAAAGTGACCAGACTACTATCTTCCTTCAAGTGCTTTGACAAGTTATTTTCCAGCCTAGTATTGCTGAAAGCTTTATTTCTCCTAATGACTTGATATACAAACTCCACCTTCCAGAGAAGGTTGTTTCTCAGGAGGAAAATATATACATGTAACCTTATTCATTTCTGCACTGATTTTTTTTTTTTTCAGATCCTGCTGTGTGATATTGAACGTGTCTCAAAGCCAATATGCCASAAAACTATAGGTTAGAATAAATAAATATATACATGTTTAAAAAATTATTTTTAAAACCCTTTCTGAAGCTCTGTTAAGATAATGCTTTGTTATAAATTTTAGATTCGCTGCCTGTAATTTTCTTGAATTTAGTGAGCACTGAAATTTTCTGTGATGCATCTTACTATTCACTCCTGAAAAAAAGAGGAAAGATGAGTTTCTGCTGCATTTAGAAGCAAAGAAGCCCAGACAKGACAAACCTATTCCAAACCCCAAAGGAGCAGTCAAGCTCTTGGCATGGGAGAGCAATACAGCTGAGGGCAGAGTTTAAGGGTAGGTGGACTGGCTGATAGCCCTTCCCTGGAAAGAGTCATTTGGGGACTCTCTGCCAGGGAACTAGACAGCCTGGCTATCAAGTGTTTGCTGTGCATGCAGAGGGCTTCTATTTATACCTCTTGATAAGGTTCTTTGTTATTCATCCAACCCCAGGAGATCAATTCATGTGTTTGTGAATGTTTCCTTACCAGCMAAAATAATGCAGTAAAATGAGAAGACCACCCTCTTGTGGGAAGGCAAACTGAGAAAGCTGTGACTGAGAATGGAAGAGTCAGGAGAGTATAACCACAAGGCAGAATCAGAAAATTAAAGCTGCTTAACCCATCAGTAGGGCTGTTACATACCCCTGTGCCATAAGGACACTGCAGGAGCAGAAAATCTGGACCACCAGCAAAATTAATACAGACTTCTGAATTTTCTGATGCTTGATATAACTGAATAATCTCAGATCCTTTAACCACAAAATATTTWCTTGGTGCTGTCTTTGCTGCCTTTGGGCTAAACAGAAGTTTTCACACTGACTGCTGTGGAGCTGGGGTATCCAGGAGCAGGAGGAAGATAGATATGTACCTCAGAAAGAGGAAACCAGGTGGAAGAGTAGTTGGTAGATCTTGGCCAGAAGATTTAAAGAAGAGGCAAGTGCTAAAAGAATGATCATCAAAAGCTGCCAGCACAACTGGGAGGAAAGGCCTAGTACTTCCAAATGGATGTCTAGAGGCTTTGCCCTTTGACAGTTTTGAAGGCTATTATTTTCAGAGATGGGTTTATAAGCTTAAAAAAATTAGCTTCTTTGTGTAGTCATCAATGAGTTTGGAGAAGTTCAAGGTCACTCCAAGATCCCTGAGTCCAACCATTAACCCAGCTCCACCGTGCTCACCACTAAACCTTGCCCTGAGTGACACACCCTCAAGCCTTCTGAGTACTTTTGGGGATGGTGACTCCATCACTTCCCTAGGCAGACTATTCCAATGCCTGACCACCATTTCAGTGGAGAAATTTTTCTCAGTATCTAATCTAGACCTTCTCTGGCACAACCTGAGGCCATCTCCTCTCATCCTGTCATGGATGTTAGTTACACAGGAGAAAAGCCTGACTCCCACCTGGCTACACCCTCTCCCAGGCAGTTGTAGAGAGTGATAAGGTCCCCCTGATCCTCCTTCTCTCCAGCTCCCACAGCTACTCCTTGAAGGACTTATGTTCCAGACCCTTCATCAGCTCTGTTGCTGTTCTCTGGACACGTTCCAGCATCTCAGCATCATTCTTGTCATAAGAGCCCCAAAAYTGAACACAAGGTTCAAGGTGTGGCCTCACCTGAGCCGGGAACAAAGGGATAATCCCTGCCCTGCTCCTGCTGGCCACACCATTGCTGGGACAGCCCAGGGTGCCATTGGCCTTCTTGGCCACCTGGGCACTGCTGGCTCCTGCTCAGTCACTGTCACCAGCACCCCCAGGTCCTTTTCCTGTGGGCAGCTTTCCAGCCACTCTGCCCCAGCCTGTGGCCCTGCCTGGGCTTGTTGTGAGCCAAGGGCAGGAGCCAGCCCTGGGCCTTGTTGAACCTCCCACCATTGGCCTCAGCCCATGATCCAGCCTGTCCAGATCCCTCTGCAGAGCCTTCCTGCCCTCCAGCAGATCATGACAGCTGTGACCAAGACTGGTTTAGCTGTCCTGAAGAACATTTACATGGCATCGAAGCCTTCTCTGGATGTCACTCTGAGCCCCTAGAATAGGTTGGGAGGGAAGAAAATCAGGCAGATGATCTGAACAAGCTGAAAGCATACTCCATGTCCTACAACAGCAATTCAGAGGGAAAGGACAGGGTGTCAGGAGAGTTAGTCATATTTTACTCAGAAGGTCCCAGGACATCTCTCTGCCCATGGGAGGTGCATCACTTGCTTTGCTTTATTTACTTTTTCTTTTCTTTCACTTCTCCTTCATAAGTTAACAAATTTTGCCTTGTCCCATAAATTTTCTTGGTTTTACTCATCCTTTCTTCTTCCTCCATCCCACTGTGTGATGGGGTGAAGTGACCAGGAGTCCTTGTCTGTCTCCTGGGGTTAGCCCCCAACAGTATGAAAAGTCAGGCACAGTCTTGTAAATAAAAGTGATTTTTAAGGGTCATTTTGAAAAAGTAAGTCTTGTTCTTAATTTCTTAATATTGGCAGGACGYAACTCATTTGTGAGAGTCATTGTGAGGAAGAGCACAGGGATGTTTGAAATCAAACAAGTGGGTGATAGATGTGGAGGGGAGAGCTGATATGTAAGAGAATGAGAGATTCTATTCTCTTAACTATTGAAAAACTATTGTGAAGAGGCTGTGAAGGGCTCTGAAAACAAAATATTTTACGTTAAACATCCTATAGGAAYGGGAGGCAGTAGAGGGAGATAAAAGAGGGGTGATTTAGTGAGGTCTGTTGGCTGAGAAGAGAAATTTTGCAGGAGGATTCAAAGTGGATACAAGCTGATTCTTCTGTTCCAGTTTCTTCTATTACTACATTCAAAACCTTGTCCAGCTACCAACAAGGAAATTCCACACTGTTACTGAACAGATGTAACAATAGAAATACCCTGTGTATATAGGGCTTATTTCATTTATCGGGGCTGGGAGCTGGTATATTCTTTTATTTCAGAAAGCACAGGGTGAGCTGTGCTCATTATTCACCTTTCATAACTATTTCCACAGATGTCTCTAARCTCACCCCCTGCCTGACTTAGATGTACAGCATCTTCACGTTCAGGTGTACAAACACAAAAACCAACGGAGAGATTTAGTAAGCTTTTCAGTTAACACATGCAAACAGAYAGCAACATCTGGGGGAAAAAGCAACAATAAATTTTCATAGCCACCAGAGCGTTGCTTGTTCCATTTAGCCACATAGATCAGCCTCACTAYAGTTTTGCATGGCCAGCACACTTGAATGCAAAATGCCAAGGATGGCATAGTCCCAACCAATAAAATAGTRTCTTTCCTCAGCAAGCCATGCACTTATTTGTAGAAGGCTCAAACTGAACGCCTTTGTTGGTTTTTCTTGCAAAAGTGTGTGTCATGCAAGCTCACTGGAAAAGGTGACACTGGAGAGGGGCAGTTTGCAGATTGACTAGGTGGAGGCACTGTCCACAATGAATCCTTCCCCAGACGTGGATGGCACTGTGCTGCAAGCTCTCCAATACCTGCCAAAAAGAAATAGAGGTGCTGGGGTTCCATGTGGCAGATTGCACGGTTTATGTTTTTATTCACAGTTTATGTCATGAGCCGTGAGGTCGTAGTTGCCTCCTGAAGTGTGCACTCTGGGTGACACGGAATGGGCCAGAGGAGAAACTGGGCTGCTGGCTTTTGCCCTGAGAACAAATGCAACATTATAGCTGCTGCAGCCTTGGTGGTCCAGCATGGTACAAAGCAAAGTGGGACAAACACTCTCCGTGGGTGTCTTGTTTTGGAAAGATAGGCGTCTGCCAGGGAAAGCTGAAGCTTCCTTTGGAATGGAGAAGGTAAACCTCCTCCCTCTGAATTATTATAATTTTGCAATTAAGGGGGCTTTCAGGCAAAGATATGGGAATAGAAATAACAGTTCTTTACTGGGAATATTAAAAATACAAATGTAGTACTTCAAAAAACAAGCAAACAAACAAACAAAAATCTTAGAAACACTGACACTCAGAATACGACCCRACGCTCTGTTGGTTGGGGTGTTGGCAGCAAATAAATCCTCCTGCAGTGACAGATGTGGTTCTGTTGGAGCAGAGGTGATCCTGTAGAAGGGTCCAATGGTGGGGAGATGGATCCAGTCTTCCTCTGTGAAATCTAGTGGACACAGGCTGTCCTGGTGTTCTGAATGTCAGATTTTATCCAGGTAGGAATGCTTGGYTCCTCCCCCTGGGTGGAGCATCTCCCAATGGGATGATGTAATTGTATCAGTCATGCAGTGAGCCTGGATGGCCCATTAACAGCAGATATCCCCTGGAGGGAGGATGGGTCCTGGAAGAGATAAGAACACTGCCCCAGCTGGTTTTAACAGCTGCTCATTAACAGAAGACATCCACCCCCTTCACCCAGAGTTATGAGGAATGGGTCARAGAAGACATAAAGAAAACACCTCTTCAACTGGTTTCAACAGATGGCAAATAGAATACAAACTTTTGGTTTGTATCACAACCCAAGACAATGGGGYATGCAGAGGCTAGGAGACTCCCAAGAGCAGACTCAGAGATGAACTTCAGAGTCAGTGGGAAGAGAGAACAGTTTCTGATGGACGCTGGAAGACACAGCGCAGAGAATGTTAAATTGCAAGAAGTCATTAAAAACATGGGCTGAAGAAAAATCTCTTGGAAAGAATCTGCCGCTGTAAGCAGATAGGGGGAAAATAAAATTACACATAAAAACTTAAGTCCTGTCTAGGAAATAAAAGCTGATTAATTTTAAAAGAAAGTTTGCTATACTTYGGGTTTTAAAATGTTAGTTCTTCTACTTTGGGTTCTGGGAATATGCTGGAAACAAGAGTTTTTTTGAGATTTTTCACAYACTGACTCCCAAGGCAAGGTACRGGTCAGGGTCTGAGCAGGTCAAGATCCTGCAGTGCRTCCACTTTCTCCACCTTTACTAGAGAGTCCAAAACAGATTATTTGTAAAAAACCGATTCTGGTAAGATCATGATGAGTATAGGGGTTGGGGAAGATCAACAAGCCAGACAGGAAGGCATTCAATTCCAGATCCCCATGGCATTGGCTGTGKGTTTGATTGGTTGCTGAGGAGTTTTCAAAATACACTACTGTTTTGGACGTGGATGAAGTTGGACAGTGGCTGGTAGGAGCAGGTCTACCCACAAAAACTTGTACCAAATTGGTGTTGCTACTGTAATTCTGTCCTATCTCCCTGACTAGGCATGCTTCCCCATGCTAAGTACTTGCAATTTCAAGCAGAGGGAGAGAGTACTGATAAAATTGGAGTACCAAGATGTCTAGTTTCATGAGACATATAAATATCTTTTGTACGTATTTATCAACATGTATTTATAGAGTGCTGCTTTTTATCTTCCTTCCCTGTCAGAGGTGATTAAATGGTCGAGGGACATTGTTTTGATGTTTATTAATTCTTATCTATCAGATGTTTATTAATTCTTATCTACAGTACAGTCTCACAAGTTGTGAGTTCTAGCTAACAAAGTAAGAAAATGGCCTCTGTCTCTTCCCCTACAAGGTCTTTTAAGGATAAACTATCCAATTAAGAAATGACAAGTAAATTATTTTACTTTTAACCCAATAACCAACCACCCGTGGTTTGCAATATGGACTTTTCTATCCAATTACAAAACACCACCCAAAACCATGAAGAAGAAAGTGAAAAAAGAAGGATTAGCCTATGCCCTAAATCCTCCATCTTGCTTTATATGTATTACTAAATTCTAAGTTTTCCACCACATGATATCACACACTTCTATTCAAACTCCACACCCACAATCCCAGCCCTATCACTCAATTTTGGAAGCCTCTTCCACGGCCTCAGGTCAATTGCAGTGTTTTCTTGGGGGTCAGTGTCTTTCAGCACAGAAAGCCTAAAATTCTCCATGCCCAAGGTTCCAACAATAGAAGAGACACAGATCCTAGCAGGACAGTTGGGACAGGATAGCTCTTCTAGTTTGCAAGAAATAGCTAGTGAGAYTAATTGATGTACCACAGCAGTTATTTAAATAATTGTTTCAGAGTTGTTACAGTACCAGCTGGTACCAATGTTTCAGAATTTTTTCTTTTCTTCAACTGGAATTGCTCACATGCAAAACAGATCACTTGACAGAGAGTAGAAGTTGTTCTATTTACAGTGATTTTACAAACAGTGATGAAAAGCATCATCTTTAACTGTGGCAGAAGGGCAACACTCTTCCAGCAGAAGGCATGGRTATGGCATTCTCTGCAAAAGCAAGAATTCTTTCCTGATCCTGGAGGCTGTTTTATTTCAGTACATCAGCTATCAACCTGTACAGAAGGTATGAACAGTTTACTRTACACTGTTATCACTAAACTGTAACAGGACAGAACTGGAAAATGCTCATCTTAAACCAATTTTGAAGGGCACAATTTCTTCTCACAGTCTTACTGTTCAGATGCCTCTAAATACTGACTCTCTGTTGTACCACACTTGAAATACACAAGTTCATTTGACTCTTYTAACTCTTGCATAAGCACTAAACAGAAACCAGTTCTAAAAAAGGTGAACACAGCTAAGATCTTAATGGTCTTGACAGCCACTTACTAGCACAGAAATCTTCCACTTCCCCCATGTCTGGTCCTCAAGTTAATGTCAGTGACCTTGGGAAATAACATTTTCATAAAACTGGCAGAAAACATTCGGGATGTCAGATGCACTGTATGAATGTATCTCATTTCTCTTACCTCTAAAGCTGCATTAAAAAAAAAAAAATAATCCCACCTGTGAGGGAACACGAGAGGTGCGTCTGAGGCAGCAGCAGGAAACCTGCAACATTATTTCTTTTTCAAAAAGCCTCCAAGAAAAATTAAAAGGTTTATATATTATGCTTTTGCAAGAAAAGTTAACAGTGTTCCCTGGATCACTGTTTTGGAAGCAAGTCAAAGGATTTGGGACCCATTTTGYCCACGTGACTGCAGTCATGTAGGGGAACAGACTTTATGCCACCAAGGAGGGAGAGAAAAACTTCAGTAAGAACCTTTTCACAACCTTGAGATTACAACCAATTAAGAATCTTCAGCAAGGTAGAATTAGGAGATAACCTCACACAGGAAGTCCTGATGAAAATACTTCCTAGTTAACATCCTAGCTAACACTCAGCTGTGGATTTATGACAAAAACCTGCACAGGACGGAAATTCTGTGTTTGTATCAAAAATGTTTTAAGCATTTCTGAAGGGCTGGCGTTGCATTGTTGAGTTTTTTTACTGCAAAATTATCTAAGGAGAGACAATGACTGAAAGCCTTTTTTTAAGACTCCTTATGACATATAACCTATCAGTGAATGGCTAAGAAGAAACCTGGGTCAAAATGGATAAATGAAATCCTGGCCAAGGAAATACAATTAGTTTAAACAAAAGTGGATTTTTTCCCCTTCCTTTCTGATGTTCTTCAGTTGCAATAAGGAACACATATTACAGAGTTGTTCTGAAGAACAATCAGTGGCTGGTTGTTGCATTTTATCTTCTTTTTGCCAGGATCGGGATTAAAGGCTCAAAACAGAGTTTCTTGTTTGGACTCAGATATTTATTAATTCTTATCTCCATTACAGTCTCACAAAATGTGACTTCTACAGCACTTCTAGCTAACTAACTAAAAAATGGCTCCTATCTCTCTCTCTACAAGGCCTTTTAGGGATAAACTGTCCAATTGAGAAATGAAACCTAAATTATTTTTACTTTTAACCCCATAACCAACCACCTGTGGTCCGCAATGTGGGTTTTTCTGACCAATTACAAAACACCACCCARACCCATGAAGAAGAAGGTGAAAAAGAAGGACTGGCCTCTGCCCTAAATCTTCCATCTTGCTTTATATATATTACTATATTCTAAAACCTTAAACTCTATGTCTTCCACCCTGTGATATCAAACACTTCTACTCAAACTACACACCCATAATCCCAGTGCTGTCACTCAATTTTGGAAGTCTTTTCCAAGGCCTCAGGTCAAATGCAGTGTTTTCTTGGAGGTCAGTGCCTTTTAGCACAGAAAGTCTAAAATTCTCAGTGACCAGGGTTTCAACAACTGGTCCCCAAACCAGCTGGGGACCAAGTGTCAAAAGAGATGACAAAACRAGAAATGCCTTGCAATGGTTCAATGTATTAGAAAGGGGAGAAAGTTGAATACCAGTTGCAGGACAGCATCCCTCAACTCCACAAATCTTGTGTTAGGATGGTCTGAGGGGTATTGTCCACAAAGGTGGCTAAATTCTACAAAGTCATTAAAACATGGAATTAGGGACAACCTCCAGAAGAAACCCACCCTGCAGGGAAAAGCCTTCTCCCTTTAGAGAGTGACTGCCTCATGGCTGAGATAAGGCCCCCCAAACCTACAATCATTACGTGACACTCTTGCTCATTCTGGGCTGTTTGTCCCCCACTCCTGGAACAGGTTTAGGGTTTAAACGGGCTGCAGCTCTCCCTCCAGCATGCTGGTGCCTCCCAGCCAGCCTTCCCTCCAGCCGGCAGCATGCCTGCAGCCCAGACCTCCCCTCCTTGTGGGAGAGCTCTGCCTGCTCCCTCTGACTGGCTGAAGGCAAGGGGGGAAGCCTTGCATTTCTTTTGCATGCCAAATGCCTAATACTACATGCTAAATGAGACCTATTTTTTTTATAGGTAGTTCAAAGTCCCTGGTATGTGTCACCTAACACAGCCAGCTGCATTGCTCCAATCACTCGGATTCATAGGAAATCTGGGACCTCTCCACCACACCATACCAGGACAACAAAAGGCGTTTTCATAGACTTTGGCAACTTTTATGAGGCTGAAATAATCACAAACATTTTGGGGTGTGCCACAAACGATCCAATTCTCATTATAATTCCTCCACAGGGTTTAAAATGTTACTTTCAGTCTGTCACATAATGCCTCTTCTAGCAAGTAAAAAAAAAAAAAAATTCTAATGTGTGTATCTTTATGTATATATCCTCTGTGTTTGSTTGAAGCATATATAGAAGGACAAGTACAATCTGCTGCTAAGGGAGTAGGATATGAGGACTGATTCGTTTTTTTTTTAAACATCACTATGTACTTTACTAATTTTAAGAGCTATGATTTACGAAAGGATCCACAGGATGGAAAACAAAATGAGTGTCTTTGTACTACCTCCAAGGTGACTTTTTTTTATGCAGTGGGGTGCATTTCCTGGATTCCATCAGATACAATCATAATATGAATGCAATTTTTAATGTAATTTAAAAAAAAAAAAAGAAGTGTAAGATCGTAAATGCTGGTTTAGTTCATGCAAATATCAAAACTCCTTGAACTGGTGACAGCATCAGAAAAAAATTGGTAAATACCAGGGATAGTCAAGTTGCATTTTATAATYGAAGACTTGACACCATTGTGTAAATAACAGATTTTTACCTCTTATTGTGTATTTCAGGTTGTGATGTCACCTCCAGAAACTTCGGTACAGCACCTGATATCACCCTTCCTTTCCCAAACATACCAGCTTAATCACAAAAAYTACCTGCAAAGGACCATTTTTTTCCTGTTGGAGAAGAAGTGTTGAGAAAAAAAAAAGTCTGTCAGACACAGAGCATACAATGTGTTCTTGCAAGGAAAGATGATATGTGTGATGTCAGCTTACTGAAGAATTACTTGGCAGATGGAGGTGAAACAACAAAACCCAGCTCAAAMTTTGGAGGGTCCTGTGGTTAATTGCACTGCAGCTGTCCAGCAGCATCCCTTGGAACAGGCCAAGCCCCTTCTTTACACCTCCAGGAATATTTAATATCTTATTTATCCCTAAATGCTGTAGTTTGTTTACRTTTGAATGTTTGCAGCAGCTCCTGCTCTGGGACCAAGAAAATTCTATGCTCAGAATTCCCCCCCATAATCTCTCATTTCTTCACAATTCCCTTGATAACCAGACAATATGGTGCAGCTGGACAGAATTTTAAATATGCGTTTCTTCTGCCATCTGCATGTTTCCCCAAGCAGCCTGCCATCCCCCATCACACCAGGCAGAAAGCAGCACACAGAACTGAGAAAACCTTTCCATTTCTTACAACATTTTTCATGTATTCACATTGGTGATGCAGTTAAAAAAAAAAAAATCAAAAAACTTCTTTTGCACTGTATGTCACTAATCACAGAAACACTTCAGTGAAGGTAAAAAAACGTGTAAGGGGTGTAGATAATGTCTGAACATAAAAAAATGAAAGCCTTTTTTTGGAGATTCAAGTCCAGGATACATGTAATAAATTGGTTGGTCTCTTTCTGGTCATTTCAGGTTGATCAAACAGAAACAGAGAAACTGCATGACAAATGACTAATATGTCTCTATTTCTTTGTATTTCCTTTTGAATTGTTGTTCACAAAACTGCAGATGATCAAGAGAAAGGTTGGGCTCTCTGAGAAGGACAGTCAGGTTGTGCCCTTCACTGCAGTATGCTCAACTCTCCTAAAACAGCAAGTGGCAGGTCTAAATGTTTCTCTTCAACTGTTTGTTACTGCTTGGATAATTTCATACACCAGATGTGATTTGGGTACTTTGGTGACTGAATTGTTTTTAACACWGCAGTTCTACAAAAAAATCACACATTTTCTGAGTTAGAGTGTTTGTGCCTGTTTCTATAAACCCTGAATTATGTTTCTAGTTTTTCTATGACATGGATTATTTCCACTGCTCCCACAGCACAGTGAGCAAATATGGAGTCTGTATCTGAAATATGCATGCAAAACTTCAGTTATCAGTAATATATCTGGATGGAGTTAATCTCCAGATACATAATTCATACCTGCCAAAGCTTTAATGATTTTTACRAACACCCCAATTATGATATTGCAGGGATGACCATTTATGACCATGTTTCTCTCATGRCTACAGAGATATCTGGCAAGCACAACAGAAGATGTGTGTATCTGTGGTAKGATATAATTTTTTCTAAAATTTTAACATAATCATGTCCAGTCACTTCTTTTTCTAGCCCTTTATTGACCATGGGAAAATTAGATTTTATGCTGCTTTGGCCCAAAGAGACATCAATTAATGGCTCTGATTTTCACTGTGAAGAAAAATACACTGGAAAAGCAAAGGAAAATTGTGATTGCTTCTATGAGTCCTGCATAAGAATCCCAACTTCTGACTTATGCACCTCCAAAGGTGCATAACCAACTCAAATTGCTGYTTCACACCAGGAGAATCTGATGTATTCATCCCCCCAAAATATCTAGTGTGTTTATCATGCTGGGTCTGTTTTCCATACAGTGATAGTAAGATTTGTTTCATAAATTCAGAACCAAYTTTAGCAAGCTGGAACTGTGTTTCTTCAACAGGAATTCAGTGTTATGCACCACCTTGTAAGATGCATGCCACYTCTTTGCTGACTAACATCTATTGCAAATAAAATTCAAAGTAACCTACAACCTARTACCTTTTAATTGATAGGTTTTATCAAAAATACTAAAACACAAAACATACTATAAATAATCACAAATAATCCCAATATATAATCCCCTATAATAATACCAAAAATAAAATTGCTTAARCCAAAGCCCAGAATCCTGTACAGGAAGAAGAAATTGCTGTATCTCCATGGCACTGACTGCACACACATGTACATGTATGCAAAGTGTCAGCTCTGTCTCAGGGGGCAAAGCTGATTAGTGTATGTTTACATCATGAACTCCCTAAGGAATTCAGATCCCTTTGTTACTTAGTTTTGCTTTTAAAATCCGATTGACAACAACTTCCAGATGCTCAAAACTGCCTCAGCKAGGACAATGGGATTTCACACTTTACTTTCAGTCCACTTATGCTATTGAGAGAATCTGCCATTATAAACATCAAATTAGACCAATTTATTCCTTTTCTGAATAGGTGGTCCTGAGAAGAATTTCCATCATTAGTTTTAAAYCTAATCCATTTTTTTTATTATTTAGTAACACTGAAAATGCTAACACAGTGTGTAAACTAGTGAAGGAGACTATACTCATCCATATTTTCATTCCTGTAGTTATCTATAGACATGGATTTCTGGTATTTCAATTCCATATCAGTTCCCACCAGCAGACCTTTCTGAAAACTCTCTCTCCACCAAAAAGATGCATAAATTTTCAAGTAGAAGGGCCCATCAGAAAAAGGGGCTCATCTTTTTCCTATACTCACAGTGCAGATGATCACCTAGTAAAAGCAATGTAATTTGAAAATAGGTGTTTCAAAATGTTTCTGAGGTAAGAGAGGAGCAGGGGAGGGTAACACTCTCCAATCTTCTGTCTTCTGCTGAATCTCAAAGAGCCATAAGAACATCTTCAGCTCTGTTCAGCCCCCTTGCAGCACTGTATCCATCTTCTCCACATCTCTCAGAAATGTGACAACATTAACCTAGGAACAGAGTGCACTTTCCTACATTAAGCCAATGATAATGTAAACAGAAATGGAGAAGACGAGGCCTTAAYAAAGTTTAAATGGGAGCCAAAATTCAGTTGTCCAACAAGGGAGAAGTAATGTCTGARTTGATTATTTTTCTTGGGATTCTTGCCTTTTTATTTTGATTAATCTGCACGCAGATCTTGTCATAGCTGACCAGATTATTTCAGCACCAGAACTATTGCCACAGCCTTTTCTGTAGTTGCAGTTTTGTCACCAGCATCAGACACGTAGTGCAGACAAGCCCTTACAGATTGTTTTTAAATTGAGTGACTGGGGCAGTAGTGTTTGTGAAGCAATATAAAGAGTAGATTCATTCACTTCTCCAACCTCAGCTGTTTTTGARCCATTCCCAATAGTTACCTCTTTAATTCAAATTTGAAATGTTAGAAGAGATACTCTATAGTCTGTTCCAGCTATAAAATCATATTTTCCTTCTCATTCTGAGTGTCTGCAATTGTTCTCTCGTAGTGCTTAACCTTTAAAGTCAGGAGGTCACTTGGAAGCTCTCCAGTCTGAAATGTGAATGTCCATATTTAAAATACAGAAACCCTTTTAAAAGGATGAAGGTATTTTTATTTGAAAGCCCAGTTTATAATGACTGTTGTCCATCAACCCAGAACTGCTTTCTWGCCAGGGATCTTTATTGTTTCTTTCTTATTACGTGGTATAACAATTCTTTGGTACTCATTTCCTGAAGAAGATTACTTTTCAGTATCAAACTTCGCCAACAGGTCTTTTTTGGGCCAAAGTCTGCAAATCTGCATTGCAATGAAACAGGGCAGCTTTCCAGGCATTGCTGACTGCAGAGAAAAATCTGATGTCTGTTCTACTGTTTCTTTCTCTGCACATTTACTGCTGATTATGAATGTTTGCACTCTGGGCTGTACTCATCTTAGAGTTTCTTGCAATGAAACACAAAACCAAGAGAAACCTGACTGGTTTTGGGTTTCATTACAAAATCCAAAGTCAGCCCCATTTTGTCTGAGAGTTTGCTAACATTCTCAATGTCTTTGAAATAAAGTGGGGGCACTTTTGACTCAGCTTGGCAGATACAAGGTGTCATATTGAAACAGGTATTTGATAAAAARGGTGCATCAGAATGAGCTAGAGTTAAGGTAACATTCTAAGATGCATCAAAGCAACTTAGAAGCCCCATTATCAAAACTAATTCAACCACTTCCATATGCTAAACGTTTGTAATACAGAGAGCAAACATCCTTTGACCAAACAAATATTAACTATGTTMAATGAAGCAGATTCAATAGTGATATAATCATAATTTCAAATTTGGATCTCTGATGCTTTCTCTCTGTAGATCATTTCAGTTGTGGCTTTCACCAGCTAGTACAACTTTTGTGATTACAAATCACAATAAAATATATGATTTTATTGCCACATATTAAAAATAATATTGTGGACCAATATGGATAATAGCATTGTGAAACAGACCTTGTATTTTCTAAATTTGGCTTGAAGTGTGTAGCTGTGCATCACACTGAAGGACGAGACTGGATGTTACTGTTGGTCCCCTCCACATCCACATCCTTTTATTCATCATAAATGAACCAATAGTCTGATGGATGGAAAGAAAATTGATTCTTACATACTTTTCCAAGACTCTAGAATGGGTCATTCTTCTTGGGGGTCTTCATTTGAAGTTTATCCTGAGCCTGAGAAACAGCTCATCACAAAAGTTTTGTCAAAACCTGATAAATTCCAATGAAAATTCTCAGCTCAAAGTCACTATTAAAAATTTGAAAGCTACTTTTCAGTGAAATTCTGAATTCCTTGTCATGTTTCCCCTATAAAACTACCTACAGAATCACTGTTGTGTGGTCCACAACTACATAAACCCAATTAGAAATTCGGACATAGAGGAGGATATTTTTCAGATGAGGATTAATGGAGAAATTATCTCAAATCTGGGTGTACAGAGGAAGACATAGTTGTAAAGTATTTTAGTCAGGGCTGTGAGGGTAATCCATATTTCAGAATAGCTAGGTGAAACAATTTCTCTATGGCTGGGCATGTAATCGATACAGATGTCATATATATTCCCCTGTGTTTGATATTTTTATTTCTTCCTGGAAGGGTATGCAATAAATGAACAGGTCTTGCCTTCTTGCAAGTTGTACATCAGGTTTTCTTTTTCAAAAGCTGATACATTTGTGATAATTCTAATGTCTTTTATAAAGGACTCAAATCATAATTACTTCCTTCCACCATCTATAAATGATGGTTCAGTCAGTTCTTTTTCAGTACTTTGTTTATTTTTAGAGCCAACAAAAATGTAATTTTTTTATTATGATAACACGCTTGAAAATCTTTCTTTGGCACCATATTTTAGCCAAACCTTCAAACTGGATTATTTTCATTGTAATTCAAAGAATTTTTTTAACTCCATAATCTACTTTGTTTAATGCAGGGCAAGGGATGAGGGATTGAGAATTCTGAGTCTCACTAGGGGACTCGTGAATGATCACTGTGAAACTCTTGCATGCTGTTCAGAACACCTAAGATGTTGTTTATAGAAATATGTCACCTGGCTAAYATGCAAAAATAATAAGTGTTTTCCTGTTCAATATTAGTAACATCTCATACAACATGCCTTTAAATTCTTCCCACAGCACCTGCAAAAAATAAAGGAAAATAGATAAAAAGGCTTCTTAAACAGATGAATACCTTACATTAGATATTATATTCATACATTTAGCAGGTAAAATGTTGCTGAGATGTCTGCCCTGTTTTCTCTGTGCAGTAGCAGATCACATCACCACTATTATGCTGTGATGAGCTGTGCACAGCCTGATCTGCAATGTGCAGAACCTAATCTGACACCAAGCAAAGTTGCACCAAGGTTTTTTGCATTCRCGGTGACATTGCAAGGCTTGAACAAAACAGGGTGCACATGACCACAATGGAGAAGCAAGTGACTTCAAATCAAAACCGCCTGTCAAATGAAAGATGTTATGGACAGTTTTGTTGTTCAGAGCAAGATGCCTTTTGGAACATGAGGGTTCTGGAAAACCTATGGAAGTAGGTTGATTTTTTCACATTTCAGAAATTACCGTGTCAGACTGTTCAAACCAGTGCTCCCAAGAGAGATTTCTCTTCTGTGAGAAATCAGTAACTCCTATCTCTGACTTACTCCAAAGCTGAGGCTTCACAACCACTCAGTTCCTCCTTGGTACTTGGCTTTTTACTTTGGATAGAGCAAATATTTCCTAGCGAGGAAAGCCATTGCACTCCTGACTCCCTTTCAGTGTGACTTCTGTCAAGTGGAGCAGTGAGACAGCAGTAAGCAGGTGTCCCTTGTGCTCAGTGCTCTCCTTTACAGTGAGAAATATGGTTCTGGCTTTTACTGGTATTGCAGGGAGTTTGTCTAACTCCAGTACTTCTGTGACTAATAAAGTTATCTCACAAGTCAGCCTGCCAAACCCTCAGGACTGGCCAGAGGGTAACCTGTGAGAGAGGTTTTCTTCTTGCAGTGGCTCATGAGTTCCCACCTGTTTATAAACCTCTTACACTGCTCAGAAATTTTGCATGTGGTGAACGTGCCTCACCAACCTTACCATGTCACCTCGCAGCCCCTTGTTAACATATGGTCTCCTAAATGTAGATATTCATCTGCTTGACTTCCCTTAAAGCTACTAGTATAAAAGAAAAAAAAAGAAACCCTAAATACRAAACAGATGTCAAAGTGCACCTTGGGATGGATGTATTACAGAGACAAAACATCATCAGGCTCCTCAAGATCACATTCTAGAGTTGCTTTATGATCACCTGGTCATGTGGCATGCACCTGTGCTCTCATGGTTTTGCAACTGGATTCAACACAAGGGCTCACCAGGTCCAGAAATAGCTTGGGTTTTTTAACATCTCTTGTGTGTTTTATTTGACTTTTGGGTTTTTTTGGTTTTTTCTGTGCAGGAGTTTTGACTCTCAGGGCTTCTGTGTGCACTTATTGCAGTGGAAGAGAGAGTCGAATTCAATTTTTACACCAAATTGTGTACACATAAAATTAAAAAAAAAAAAAAGAAAAAAAGGAAAGATGAAAATGTATGAATGCACTAGGAAAGCAGAAAAGAGAAGAAATGTCAAAATCAGGCACACATCCACAGGGAGTGAGATTGTTGGCAAAAAATTGTAATTTAGTGACATCTGCTAGAGTTCAAAATGCCAAGACAAAACACACTTGCTCCTTGAGATGCAGAACACCTCCACCTGCCTCCATTCTGAGCTCCAGAAAACATGAAGGTACTGGCCTCTACCAACCCCCTTTCCCTGTGCCACTTTCGCTCAGCATCTCTCTGCAGACTCTGTGTCCTAGACAGGTCAGAGCAGCATCTGGTCACTGATTTTGGGGAGCAACTGACCTGGCAGGCAGGTCCAGAACAGATCTAAAGCTCACTGACAGCACAGCAACCAAATCACACTTCTCTTCCTTAACGAGATGTTGATACCAGTGGTGATAACTGCTGGCCCAATCTACAGGCCCTTTGGGCATGGCCATGCTGGGGCTGAACTGGATCTACCTGAGGAATGGGGAAGGTTATGGGATCCCTGTGCCAGACCTCTTCCCTTGGGTAGCATGGCTGACCTGTGCAAAGGAAGGCAGGAGGTTGGATATGGGGAAGAGCAAAGCAGTGGGAACATGACAAAAATCCAAGGACMAGGATAAAACCACTTAGGAAGCAGGACCACCTGAGGGAATGCTCTGCACTGATTTCACATGGTTTGAATCCACCTGACTCTAGACTGAAGTCTTCTCCCCTATAGGACAGCTGAAATACTGCATTTCTCATCCCCTTCACCATGATTCTGTGGAAATCCACCAAACCTGGTAGATTTCCATTAGGCTTTTGAGCTASTGGAGGTGAGAGCTACCACCATCTCTGGTAATCTGACAGGACTGGCGCTCTCCACCCATCCCTAGTGGAGAGTTCCTTGCATCACATTGGGTACTACTTGTCATTTTGACTGTGATAAAATTACTCATCCTAAATACAGTAGCACAGATTCCAGATTTTACCACATGATGAACATGCAGTGGCATAAGTCTCCTACTGCTTAGTCTGAWGACTATTCAATATCCAAAGAATTAGCATAGTTTTTAAACAAGTTCCTAATGGTAAAGCTTGTTTTTTAACAGTTTTTTCTTAACCTTTTTTTTATTATTATTTTTTTGGACTGGAACAAAACTCTTAAATTTTGTTCCATGTACTCAATACCCTAACAGGGATACACAAAAAAAAAACTCTACTTGCAAGGTCCAACTCGTGCTGTGTTTATGATTTCTTGTAATGTAGCAACACCAAGTGTGAGCCAGCTTCCTTCAGCTAGAGTTGCTGTGCACGAAATTAAATGTCAGCTCAATGCATCTTTAYAGCAGCAGCAAGGAGCCAAATGCAGCACTCCATAAAGAACTGGGGCTTATTGAACTCGGGAAGCTTACCCATACAGAAATTAGGATGTGGGCGTGCTAATTTCCATTTGATTAAAATAGAGGTGTGTGTGATTTCAAGAACGGGTCAGGACCACTGATCTCACAAAATTTGGCCATGTGTTCTGCCTCCAGTCACAGCAGATCTGAAGGGGTGGGGTCTGCAGGCTGACCACGGTGTGCCCTATCAGTCAGGCAGGAAAACTACCAGAATTCAGAATAATTTACCTGGGAGAGAGTGTGCCCAGGCAGTTCCCTGCTTTACAGGTGATTTACATCTCATACCTGGAGGGGTTTCAGTTTGTTTTATCTTTGGTGGAAACCTTCAGTAAAGAAACAGTTTTGATCTTCCTTGTGGCAGGGTGTCTGAGCTAATGCCAGCTGCACTCTGATGTACAAGGGGTGTTGCTAAACACGCTGCATCAGTCTTACATAAACACCTACTGCTTTCAAGTTTGCAATTTTTTCTTTCCAATGCATCAGCTTACTTTTGAAAATACTCAGTATTTTTCGATGCGTCTTCATTATTTGTTTTGTCATTGCAATTCTTCAAACAGTAAACTAATCTATTTTTATGTATGCGTATCACATTTCTTAAAAGCCATAGGGTTTTTTTATTAAGCTTTTTTTCCCTAGAAATTTGATATTAAGACTTYAAGACAGCACTCCATTAGATTCAGATTTTTTTTAATAATAGTACAAGATAGAGAGAGAATGAGTACTTTCATTCTCTTACATAAATTTAACTTCAGATTTTGGTATGTGGTTCCAAAACTATTATTCACACCCCATTTAAAGTTCAGCAGGATTGAGGTAGAAGGTATCTCTCAGGAAACAGATCTAAACTGACAAACAATTTACCCTGAGATTAAGAAATTGTCTGATTCATTAGGCTCCCATTAGCAAATTCTAAGAATTCTGCAGAAGAAAAAGACCTTGTTTATTGATTTGTTTTCAAGGGGCTATCCCAGTATTTTCTATGTACAAAAGGATAAATTTGGGGGTGTATGTAAGCTAAGGGACACTTCTGTAGTCATTCAAGAGGAACAATTTAAAGACACTCCAAAACCAGCAGTTTAATGAAGTCTAACATTATTTTTCCCCTACAACATATTCTTTCCTCTCAACGTATTTTCCCTGTAACACGCTCTTTCTCCAGAGAACGAATAAAATCTTCTTTAATCTTGGCTCACAAGAACTTTGACAGAGTTGCATCCCTTCCCCAGCTGCATTTAACTTTTTTTTGTTGGTGGCCAAGGGTGATACAGGGAGGGAGAGTGTGGATGTGTTAAAAAGGAGGAGAGGGAGTGGAGAGGCTCCCATCAGAAATGCCTGTGATCAGTGGTGGGTCAAAGAGGCTGTGCTGCTTTGGATTAGGTTTAGGTTGGGGATCAGGTTCAAGGCTGAACTGAGGTTAAGAGTTTTGGGTTACTGTGCTGAAATTTTGAGACACCCCTGTGAAATTATAACCCCCAACAATGGCAGTCAAATGATATCCCAGGGAATAGGTTGAAGTCTCACCCTAAGTCTAGTAAGAATACTGGGTTGTCCATAAAATCTGTAGTTTGAACACACTTCAATGGGCTTTAGCTGACAGCTCTAAGGTTTGGATCGTGTGAAGTTTATAACTATATTTAGAATTTACCTGCGTGGTCGGGGTAGGAAACAAGAAAGTCACTATTTGTAGTACTAGCTTGCTGCATCCCATCCAGGCTGAGGGGTGAGGGGAGGCTGGCGTGGTTTTGGATTATTATTTGTGGCTGAAAGATGGGTTATTATGTTTAGATTAAGAGTGGAAAAGGATACAGTGAATTACAAATGTAGCAGTCAAGGGAGGAAGCAATTTTAAAGAGTCAAGAGATCCAAACCTGTCTCATCAAAGAAGTATTTGCTTTTCTTTTTAAACTGTAACTAAACCTTTCCCCTCGGGGCAATTCAGTTAGTTAGCAAGCCAAAATCTAGCTTCTTTATTTACTGGCTGACCCTTAGAAGAGGAGGCTGTCTCCAGTCTTTTCCTCAGCCGTTTGAGGAGAGGAGATGGATGAGATGGCACAGCAGAGAGGCATTGCTGGAAGAATTTTCAACAAGAAGCCCATCACCCGTTTCTTTCTGGAATGTGTCTTTCTCTACAAAATATTGAAGAGTCACTAACAGCATTACAGAATTTTGGCATCCTTGGCAAGAATACAACTCTCATGCCTTGTATTTGTGATGAGGACAGCTTGTGACACCTATAGTTCTCTCCTAGAAGTATTTTCATGCCCATGCTTTATGTMCCTTTTAGATGTCAGTCACTGCATGGGGAGTATTTGTTGTGACTGAGATATCTGACGACAGAAATTACTGCAGCAGAGATGAACATTCARTTGTTCTTAGGATTTGAACTGTCTTAAGTGCTGTCACTATAAATGTTTTAACATGGAGACATTGGTCAAAGTTTGTTTTGAATGATTCTATGTCTTGCAAGAAGTCTGTCACCTTGTACAGACAGAAAGAAAGAGTTTGATCATCTCATTCTGATGTAGTTTTAAGACTAGAGGGTACTTGCAGATCAAGGGGAGGATGCTGCTTCATTTGAAGTTTATCCTGAGCCTGAGAAACAGCTCATCACAAAAGTTTTGTCAAAACCTGATAAATTCCAATGAATTCTTTTCGTGACTGCCATATTTTTTTTATTTGTATTGAATTTGAGTCTGATATATGGGCTTGTGGGGTGAATCTCCAGTGAAGAGTTGTTGCCATTTAGAATTGAAATCAGAGTCAGCTGCATCAGGGCTGCTGGTGTTGTTAGAACCCTGGGCACTGAGAATTTTAGACTTTCTGTGSTGACAGGCACTGACCCCCAAGAAAACACTGCATTTGACCTGAGGCCTTGGAAGAGGCTTYCAGGGTTGACTGACAGCAGTGGGATTGTGGGTGTGTATTTTGAATAGAAGTGTGTAATATCACAGGGTGGAAAACCTAGAGTTTAAGGTTTTAGAATGTGGTTATATATGTAAAGCAAGATGGAGGATTTAGGGCATAGGCTACGTTCTTCTTTTTTACCTTTTTCTTTATGGRTTTAGGTAGTATCTTATAATTAGATAGCAAAATCCACATTGCAGACCACGGGTGGTTGGTTATTGGGTTAAAARTAAAAATAATTTAGGTGGCATTTCATAATTGGACAGCTTGTTCTTAAAAGACCTCATAAAGAAATAAAGAGACAACCATTTTTCACTTTGTTAACTAAAAGTCACAACTTGAGAGACTATACTACAAATAAGACTTTATAAGCATCTAATAAGCATCTAAGTCCAAACACAAACACCATTTCTCAAGCATTAATCCCAGCTCTAGCAAAAAAATTTGAAATATAAAAATAAAAACCCCATAGGTGTCACTGCAAATCCCCACTMGCTTCCTGTGGACACGTGAGATGTGTCATGTTTACTGTGCTCCAAGGCACAAATGCCTGAAGGGCACAAGGATCAGAGAATCACAAAATAYTCTGAGTTGGAAGAGAGCCACAAGGATCATCGAGTCCAACTCCTCATGAATGACCCATGTGGGGATCAAACCCACCATCCTGATGTTATTAGTGCCATGCTCTGATCAACTGAGATAATGGGGAGATGATCCCATAATAAAGAGGTTCCCAAGAATCTTAGGTCATTCTCCAGTCGCTACAATTAGGTAGAAAGATAAAAAGCAAAAACTGTTTAAGATAAGGTCTAGCAGGACTTTCTTTTTCCCCTAAAGGCTCACTCTCTTGGAGGAATCAAAGGTTTGAGCAGCCCCATGTCTCCTTCAATGCTAAGGTAAGGTTTGCATTTTGTGCTGACATACAGCCAGGGCTGCATTCCAGTTTTTCCCATCACAACTGCACGTGGCTGCTAATAAAAACTAATGGAAACCTTACAGTGACAAAAATTTAAATCTCAGTCACACCCATCTGCTATAATTTTTTAAAAATTCTGCAACATTTTTAAAAAGCAGTKAAGTGGGTTTCCTGTAAAGATCACAAGGTAACATGTAATAATTAAATAATGACAAAAGAACTAAGGAAGGTTGGATGCCATTTTCATGTGAAGAGTTCTACATTAAATATTTGTTCAGCATCAACATGTAGTAAATATCTCTTCTTGCAGAGAGCACTTGTAAGCTGTTTTATTGAACTAAACTTATTGTAAAAATTAAATGTTCTTAGAGTTTGATTGTTTCCACACACTTTTTTTTGGAAACCTAAACTAGAATATGAGTTTGGCATGTGATAACAAAACTTTATCACTCTTATTTATTGTAACTGCAATACACATGTAACCAGAGTGCTTTCATTACTTCAGACATCTGCCTGTTGACATACAATTTACATTACAGAGAATTTACCCACTAAAAACTCATTTGGTTGGCTGTATAAAAAGTTTATGTAAAGTTAGCTTTCTCAAACAGCATGGACTTTATGTGAAGCGTTTCCCATAGTTATTTCAGTCATAACAGCACAAATCCAACTTCTACAATGAGCACTTTTTCTTACAAACTAATTCCAATTTCTTCYATTTTACACAGAGCTCCAACATTCTGCTAAATTTTTATTTTCCCTCCCCAGCTCACACACAAATTGTGATGCTACACAAGTGCTGTGGCCTACTGCTTTGCTTCTTGATTTTTTATATATGATGTTCAGATCTGTCAGCAGGTGACAAAGAACAAATTCATTAAGAAAAAGAGAATTCCTGCCAGTTGTGCAAGTGATTCCACCTATAAAAAATGACRTTTTATTTTTGAAATCTGTCTCATCTTATTCAACTTCTTTTTAGGTGTTTAATYTAAAAATCTGTGACTCTTCCTGCATAATAAAACAACAGACACATTGTATTTTAGCAGTTGTCAGCGATACTCAATTTTCTATGAATGTCATCATATTGTCATTCAAAAAAAAGAAAAGAAGTTTTACTTTTTGCTATTTTTATACAGAATGTGCTTTGGGCTGATTCCTTTYCTGAGGATCAGGAGATTTTCTGGCAGGGCTGAATGGAGTGACTTTCCTACTTTTCCTTGATCTGATCTATCATAGTGGAAGCATTCCTGCTTATTACAGTGAGAACCCCACTTGACCTTAAATGGCATCTATTCCAATTAAAACCTGGGTTTTCTTACCAGGGGAAAAAAAGAAAAAAAGAAAAAAAACAAAGCCAAACCACACCATTTACAGTTTTAAACTAAAACAAAAAAGGCCTGTAAACCACAAAGTCAGATCACAACTGAGACCTTCTCTTAATTTTTTCTGTGGAATATGTGGTTATAATTAATTCTCTTGACAATTATTTTTCATAGATATGAATTTTACTTATATTTTCTTTTCTTTAGATCCTAGAATAACGTTTTTATTCTATTTTTTAGCACTGGAAAGTAGCAAAACCYTGGTCTAAGTTTTTGGACAAAACTTAAACTCTGAACTTAAGCACTCCTAGTTTTTATCCACAGCTGGAAATACAAATTCACCTTATAAGTTTCATATTCTAAATGGATGGTTGGTGTCTGGAAATGCCTAATTCGGCATCTCCATCCTTTGCCAGCTCACTGGTAACAGTCCTGGGCAAGTAAGTGCTCTTGGCCCRTGTCATGTTTTACTTTCATGATGGCCTCAAGTTTAATTTTAATATTTTCCCCTGATTGTAGGTAATGTCATGAAGTCAGCTAACAAGGGAACCTATACTATTGAGGCATAAACATTAATGGAGATTTTTACTCTATTTAGGAAGAATAATTCACAACTCAGACCATCCATGGTCTTCCTATTTTCCAGTGGCAAACATCCTTAAAGCAGCATTGAGGACCATTTGTCTTTGCTGGCATCCAAAATCTGGATTACAGYTCACCATTGCTATGGCAGGCAGAGGAAGTACCAGATCTCTATCCCYGACCCTTTTTCTTCAGTTCTTGTCCTTTGTTGGCTGCATGAAGAGCAGTAGCACGAGTCTGTGTGATGGTAGAAATGTCACACCAGGTCTTTAACTTCCTCTTGATGACAGCTCATTTCATGAGATGAAGCACTAGGACATACTTGCTCAAATACCTGCTGAAAGTAACCCTCAGCTTGAACTACAGGACATAATGCAGAAAATATTAAGTGACCTCTTAGGAAATCATCAGGGCTTTGACATTTTGGTGCCTGCAGAAAAGCAGTAACCAACCACTCCTTGTTCCAGTACAGGAGGCTGACTCCTCCTCAGTCTCCTCCTGTGTAAGGATGATCTATTGAAATGATGGGAAAGGCAACTTTTCAAAGTGATGTTTTTAAACATGCTGGTAGATCTAACAGCTATCCAGAGCAGAGTCAGTTCTGGGCCCAGATTGGGCTGCTCAGAGCTTCATAAGCTGGTGTTTGAAACCTCAAGGCTTGAGACAACTTCAACTCCCTGGACTCCAGCTCCACTGCTGGTCTCTCCTTGTGGGTAAAGGCTTCTCCCTATCTCCAGGCTGAGATTCTGGTGCTTCAGCCTGTGCTGCTGCCTCTCACCCTCCYACCACACACCACTGTGAACAGCTCAACTACACCTTCTTTATTCCTTTTCATCAATTCTAGTTATGCYCTTCTATACCCTGAAAGCACCCCTCTTCGCAGCTGAACATCCTCCCTCTGATGGAGGCCCAAAATCAAGTGCAGTGGCCAGATCAAGTCTGATACCTGCTAGCCAAAAGGGACAGTCCCAGCTCTTCCCTGGCTCTTGGGGACATGTCCTGCTCACCACACCAAGTGCTGTTGTCCCCACTCTTGCTCAGGGACGTGGCTGACCCAGCTCAACTCACTGCCAGCACTGCCAGAACTCAGCACCACACCCCAGAAGTGCTCCCTGGCCCTGCCAGCCCCAGGCTGAATCCCTGAAGATGTCCATCCTCCCAGAGCACAGCTTAGTGTCTACTCATGCTGGATTTCATGAGGTTCCACGAGGYCCTTCCTCCCAAATTTCCTCACACAAACACACAAAGTATGCCCTCCACTGCAAACTYGGCACTTGTGCTTCATCCTCTCCTCAGCATCACCACTGGCCGCAATGTTGGACAGCAATAACTCATCCCAGGAGATACCCTGCAGTATCCTGCTTATTACCCACCTCTGGATGGAGCACAGCCCCTTGAGCAAAAACCTTAAATCCAACCAGTTCTCACCTGTCCCCCCACTCAGGGTGCAATGTCCCAGTTTGGGCACAAGAGCGTTGTGAAAGGCATTGCTGTAAACTTTAACAAAATAAGCAAGGAAAATTACATCCATTGCTCCTTTTTCATCCACAAATCCATTTATCTTAGAACAAAACCTGCTTAATTAAGCATGATTCTCCTCTTGGTAAACCTATGCTGACTTGCCAATCACCTTCTTCTTTTCGTGACTGCCATATTTTTTTTATTTGTATTGAATTTGAGTCTGATATATGGGCTTGTACAAATGTTTTGCAAACCTTCAGAGCTATGGAAAAACCTCCCAACCACTCAGTCACGGAGTTTGCAGAAGTTTTAAAGTTCTTAGATGCAGAAATCATGTCTTTATATTGCCCTTTACTACATGCAGTAAGATTTAACCTATTTTGGTTAAAGACACTGAAGGGTAGTACAAGYTTTGTTGAATTTCTAGTGTGCATAGGATTTAATTCACACCTGCCTGAAGGGAAAAAAAAAGAAGAAATATCCCAAAATAAATTTCTCAATAAACACATTTGTTCACAGCATTTATTCCTGTCGCATGAGGTAAGAAAATATTTTGCTTTAATTTTAAGCTCTGCAGCAGAACATTAATGCATGCTAAATTATGGTGGAATGCTTGTGTTTCCTTTACACCTACAGCAATCACCCATTGAGGGCTAAGCAACAGAACTGCTACTGACAGAGATAAAAATAACTTCAAGTGTTAGGACGTACACTTATAACATGGATTTTTCAAGAGCCTACACTAAATTAAATTACTATTAACTGTATATGATATTTGATTTGCTRCATCTGAAAGAACCTCAGCACCTGTTATCTCTGTCATGCCAGACAGTAGATGCTGTTTTCTGCATCTTAGCAGTGTATAAATTTCCAATCAGATTGTATCTGATAATGTGGCTTTCTGATTGTTCTATTCTTCAGCTTGTTTTATATCTCTTTCAAACCCTGCTTGTATGGCTGCATTCATAACCCAAAACATCCCRGCTACAACAAGCAGGATAATGTGGATTTACTTTAATCTGAGATACTCACCACAGCATAAACTGGAGATTTAGATTCAGTTTGGCTCCCAAACATTCAGGATTCTGTTGGAGTTACAGCTTACATGCAGGACACTGCAAAGCAGTACCTTACCTATATTTTAATAGCAAACATAATACCTTCATATTTCTTTAAATCCTTTTCATTAAGTGAAATGTTTCATGCCARGGCTCACATTTCAGACATCCCATTTCCATCTCCTGTTCTTGGGGGCTAGCAAATAAAACACCTTAATGCACTGCTGTAGCTGCACCCCAGGAACTGGCCTTGCACTGATTCACAGTAATATTTTGTATTCTGAACAAGCCTTCAATCTGCTGGTGCCAAGAAACAAAGTCTGTTTCGAGTGTGGCAAAAATCACCGAGCTACAAACATTGCATGGTTTAACAAGAAACCTGCAGCAAGCTTCAACTTGGAAGCACAGGAGGGCTGGGTGAGTGGAAATCATCACAAACATGAGTAGAAAGAAAATTTTAATTTYTTTTTTCATCACACCTCAGTCCTTCTCCCTGTCTCTCCTTCTCCCTGTTTCACACACAGACAGACCCACAGCTCCCCTCCCTCTCGGCCTGAGCACAGTCACTGGTAATGGCAGAAGCATATGAGGAAGCCAGTTGACTTCTTGACCCCCCCAAGTCATTTTGTAGATGTCACAAGGATGCCAAATGTGAAGCAGAAGGCTGTCAAAGATGAGCTGGGGCTAAAAGCAAGACTATGAGCTGTAATACAAAGCAGAAGGAGCCTCTGGGGAGCAATCTGTCTTCCTAAGAAGTCTTGTGAACTGCTTTTTAGTATCAGGTGCATCATCTTGAGAAACCATTGTACATTCCAAGTGAAATTAGTTTAATGTTCCCACATAAAAAGGACCACAGCCAGGTGGAGGATCAGAATAGGAGCACACAGTGTGGAACTAAAAAGTTTTGCATGCTTCTGGAGGAAGAAAAAAAAACCCCTATGTGGAAATTTATTACAGATACATTTCATATGTAAATCACAGCCACTTATTAAAGTGTGTATGAAAGTGGGTGATTTTATGAGTGCTAAGTACTTCTACATGTTACCCTTTTGGACAGCAATGTTCATTTCCACCACAGAATTTTTACAGGCAGTGAGAAGCAGGTACTTGAACTCTTACACTTCTGATGTTGCTACGGTTAGGAAAGGTTTTGGCATTTTCTTCTTTCCATTGAAGTCAGCACGAGAAAGATCAGGCCCCAGCTCACTTATCTTTTCTGAGAGCAAAACATCACACACACTACAATACTAAGAATATTATAAACTGGAGGAAACAGTAAGCAAGAAATAACTAAAATTAGGATTACAGATTTCTAAACCAACAACTCTGGCCAAAACAAAATGTGCTACATTTCCCATGATCAAATTGTTTTGTGACACGGTTACAAAACCTGAATCCACTTGAATACCTGATGCATTAGTTATGCATTTTCAATCCCACCTTTTGTTATTATGTTAACATCTATAGAATTACTGCTGGATGTTAATACATTCCCAAATTATCTGACCTAGCCTGAGTAACCCTGAGAGAAAACCTGCAAAAAGTGCAGGATATAAACGTATCTTAAAAAATGTACGTAGTAATAACAACAAATTTATTTTCACCCAACAATTACATTTACAGCTTTGAGGCATAATAWGCCATGTCAAGATGGGGCTTTTCTGCTCATTTGGTCATGATGAGTGGTTACCACATGTTGCTTACCCTYGCACCATGTCCAAACTCACAAGTGCTGTAAGTTTCAAAGTTATRTTACAAGCCATGTGTTTTAGTTCTGTTACAGTGGAAATGCTGTTAGAGCCTTGTTAAGTGTGGTATGTCATGGGCTACGGTGTTAGAGACCATTTAGGAGGCATGTCTAGTCAATGTGAAAAGTGCAACGTGGATTAAGCACACCTTTTTCTCTGCCAGTTTAAGTAAATGCTCAGGATCTCCTGGTTAACCTGTTTGACTGAAGGATAATGCTTTCAGGTCAAGTCATTCTGCAGAAAACCATCTTCCTTGTTCCTGTCTGTTGCTAACATACAAGGCTATTATAAATGATTCCATTATTATTCCTGCRTGAGAGAAGGGGATTTATTTATCTGGCATTTATCAATGCATCAGGATAAAGAATAGCCTAGCTAGGAGCACCAGGAGGCCCCAGAACGTATTTACTTGATTCTGTTTTTTGAGACCATAATCTATGACATCTCATGGTTCACATCATTGGCAATACTTGATGAAAGCTTAATCCTGAATTTGTAAGACTATAGTAAATGTCAGGGGCAGAAATGGAAGGAAGGTATGAGCAYGTAGAATACAGATTTATTTCTTTTATGCTTCATCATTGTAATACAAAAACAAGTCCACCAAAAAACATTCAGCCCATTCAGCAACAGGACTATACTTGCATGCAAAAGCATGTCATCATTAAATATTACGTTGGGAAAGTTCTTTCAAGAGAGAAACACAATTCTGTAAGCTTTTAAGCCAAACATAATGTAGAATATTTATTTCACTCTAACAGAACTCAGCCTAGTTGAGTTCTTTCAGAATATTTCCCCAATGTGCATTCCTTGTGTATTAGTCTGGAATAATGACCCCCGTTCCTGAGCAGAGTAATTATTCTGAAATTAGAGCATTCTGGAAAAAACAGGGAGGGCAGAATCGAGTGGGYAAACTCCTAACAGGCTCAAGAGCAAAGTGTTGAGCCTTACTCAGGCTGTGTGTCAAAAGCTGATCACAACTGATCCATGTAAAGCACTGATGGGTTATTTGGCCTAAAAAACCCAATTATTTGAATGTGGCCACATCACTCTCCTGTATAATCTTTGCTTCAGCAACTGGAAATCTTTATCTGCACCAGTCTGCCAGGCCATGTATGTTCAGGGAGAAGAGCCTTCTTTAAAAACAACAAATGCCAGATGATGCACTGGGAACACTGGAAYCCTCCATGCATGTGTAGGCTGGGGGACAACACACTGGACAGTCCCCCAGAAAGGAATCTGAGTGTTTTAGTTGATGGTAAGTTCARTGAAAGTCAATAATGTGCCCAGGCAGTCAAAAGAGACAGCTGTACCCTAAGGTGCAGCAAGCTCAGCACAGCTGACTGTTTGAAAATGTTTGTGCCAGCCTTGTGTGGCCTCACCTCAAGGACTGTGTGAGTTTAAGCCCCACAATTTAAAAAGAGCGTAAAAATACTGGAATGTTTCCAAAGGAGAGCAGCAAAGAGGGTGGAATGACTGGTGGGAATGATTAGAGGACAGGAAGTGACTGAGGATGCTTGGTCTGTTTAGCTTACAAAAAAAAAGGAGACTGAGGGGAGACTTCATTGCTGTCCACAACATCCTCGTGGAGGGGAGAAGAGATGGAGGTGTTGATCTCTTTGTTCCAGTGTCTGGTGACAGGATATGAAGAAATGCCTTAAAGTTTCACCARGGGAATTCCACATCAGAAACATGTAAGAAAAAGTCCTCACTGAGATTCCAGTCAAGTACAGGAACAAGCTCCCCAAGGAAGTGGGGTACTTCCAGCTGGAAGTTAAAGATCACACTTGTATTAAAAAAAAATAAAAATACAAACACTGTGTGGGAGAGGGGTTGGGGCACACAGAGAGAAAGAAAGAAAAAGAGAGAGAGTTTGTCCTGTGAAGGTTCTAATTTGTCATAGTGACCCATGACTACAGCTTTTGACTCCATACTGACTTTCACATTAGCCTGCACTGCAAGTGCACTGGCAGAGCTGTTTTCAAAGGGAAACTTTTTAATACTTCCAATATAAATACTTCTGAATAAAAGCAATACCTGGGCTTTGTCTCTGGGCTACCTACATCCACAAACATCTGTTTGAAAATCTGAATAAATATTGCCTGCTGGGAGAGTAACCTAAGATAACCAATTGCCACTTCGCAGTTGGAGTTCGCTTCCTAAGTACAGGCAACATATTTTTAAACCCTAGCCAGAGTGCTGTAAAAGGAATACGTGCCACAAACCTCTCTATTTGCAGTGTTAATAAGTGTATATATAACTCAGAATGTCTGAGCAAGAGAATTGCTAGTGTAGATGGAGTTGCTTTAGCAAGAGCACTGGTGGTCAGGGTTTTCATAGAATCATAGAATCACAGAATCATAGAATCACAGAATCATAGAATCATAGAATAGTCTGGGCTTGAAGGGGCCTTAAAGACCATCTAGTTACAGCCACCATGCCATGGAAAAGGACCCCTTTCACAGGACCAGCTTGCTCAGAGSTGCATCCAGCCTGGCCTTGAACACTTCCAGGGATGGGGCATCCACAARTGGTATCACTTTTTTTCCTTCTCTTGCCCAGGGGAAAAAAAATGATCTGCCATGGGCTTTCCACAGGTCTGGCCAAATCATCACTCCAGAGGTGGAGAAAGCTGAGAGTTTGGAAACCAAGCTTAAAGCCACAGGTCCAAGCAGCTTTATATTGAAATTGTTTGTGGATACACCTTAAAYACTGGCATCGCCCTGTCCATCAGTAATTAAAACCCCTATAAATTTGTAATAAGGGGGTTAAAATTCAGCACATGCTAAACAAGGGTGGCAGCAGTAAGGAGGAAGCCTCCAGGAGTGGTGTCAGGGCAGTTGTGTGTGGTCAAGAAGGAGCATTGCTGTGGCTATTGCTGCAGGGCAAGATGTGCCAGGGTGGGTTAGGTTGGTGCTCTGTGAGGACACCTAATTGGAAAACTCATGCAGTCAGATATTCAGAGTCCAAAAATCAAGAGTGAGAGAGAATTTGGGAGGCTGGAAAGTCATCTCTGCCCCCTCTCTCATTCTAACAACTGCTAAAAGGAAGCAAGGATAAAATGAAGGCTGAGCAGTGACTTATTCCTTGATGTAAAAGTAACAAATTTACTGTAATTTTTTTTTTTAAATTGGTTTTTATACCTTGGAATGTATTTGTGTTTAATTGCATAAATTGTGCTGTAAGAGAATACTGTACTAGCAGATTTTGCAACAGACTGTTGCAATAATACAGAACAGTCCCAAATTTACTGTCTTTCCCTTAGTCACTAACTTATCCATTGTGTCTCATCAGAAGGGTTACCAAAGTACATTTTCAATGAGGTTGGTAAAACTCTGATGTCTTTTAGGCARATTCTCATGCTTACAGAAACCAGCCCAGAGCTTTAAGCTATCAYTGCCTCCAAAAGCAACCTTGTCTGTATGGTTTCTTAAATACTGAGAGAGAACATTTGGCAGCATCTCTAGATCTCATCTCCATTTTTAGAAACCTGTTTCTATCCACTGTTCTACCTTCATGCACAAGAGCAGGTGACACCCAGGCTCAGGAATACAGAGGCGTGCTTTTAAGCATGCACTTACTGAATTTGGAACAAAATGGGGATGAATACAAGGTGACATTGGAAATAGAGACTTTCAAGATAAACCACGTGCATTCAAGTACAGCTTTCCTTGCCCGCTGTAGAACTGAAACATCAACAAGGATWTCAAATGCAAACTGATAATCTCCATTCCCTTGAAATTGTTTTGAGTTCTTACATTTCATTATTTTTATCCTTCTTTSTTGTCTTTTTATGCGAAAATATAAAAATGTACAGAAGGCTGATTACAACCATATTATTATCTCTTATTGGATTTCAATCTAAGAATTAAAGCAACAACTACTGGAAAAGTCAAAAGCTGTCCATTAAATGTAAGGGATTTAAAAATTAACTTTAAACTTAAGTAGTTAAACTGAACCATTCAGGTTTGCAGCATTTCTGAACACAAAATTACTTAGAAATAGTATCAATTTAAGGATCCTAGCACTAGCCATGCACTCCTAGAATCCTGGTCCATCTTTTTTCACACGGACGTGCACTGATGATTCTCTTGGCGGGAATACATACAATTCATAGAGAGATTTTTTTTTTAGAATCTCAGATTCATAGAATGATGGAATGGTTATGGTTCAAAGCRACCCTAAAGATCATTTAATTCCAACCCCACTGCCACGGGCCACCCACTAGGTCAGGTTGCTCAGGGCCCCATCCAATCTGGCATTTTCAGGGATGTAGCATTGACAGCCTCTCTGGGCAACCTGTCCCAGTGCTCCATCATCTTCTGAATAAATAATTTCTTCCTGACATCTAACCTAAACATCTAAAATCTTTCTGTTTAAAACCACTGCCCCATGTCCTGTCACTATCTGCCCATATAAAAAGTCCCTGTCCCTCCTTTTTATTAGCCCTCTTTAGGAACTGAGAGGCCGCAAGAATGTCCCCCCCCAAAGCTTCTTTTCTGCAAGCTGAACAATGTCTGAGTCTCTCAGTCTGTCTTCCTAGGAGAAGTTCTGGAGYTCTTTTCTTGTCTTTGTGACTTCTTTTTGACTGCTCCAGCAGGTCCCTGTCTTTCTTGTGCTGGAGACCCAAGAGGTGGAGGCACAACTCCAGGTGGGGTCTCACAAAGGCAGAAGTGAGGGGCAGAATAGCCTGCTTTCACCTGCTGRCCACCCCTCTTTTGATGCATTTGGGAAGTTTTATTTCTGGGCAGTGAGCACACACTGCTGTCTGATGTACAGTTTGTTTTTATGTGCCTCAGCACATTTCTGAGAGGGATCTATCCCATGATCTTCCCAAGCACATTGCTGAGGATCACTGGTCCATAGTTCCCCAAATCTTTCTTTCCCCCTTTTTTTAAAACTGGAACTGATGTTTCTCTTTTTCCACTCAACAGTGAATTAACCTATCTGCCATGACTTTTCAAATACAATRGGGAGTGGCTTGGCAAGATCAGCCAGTTCCTCCAGGACCCAGGATTGCATCTCATAAGATTCCATAGACCTGTGGCTCTTCAGCTTCACCATCTGATCCTGAAGGCAGCTCTTCACCATCTGACCCTTCCTYAACAYTGAGCACAACAYCCCCACCCCTCCWGTCTGTCTGAAAAGACCCAGCCTGTCTCTTCTGAAAAGCTTGTAGCTCCCAACTGTGGTGATCCTGTCWTGTAACTCATGTCCCATCTTTCTGTGACAGCAATTAGGTCATAGTTTCCTAATTGYACCATGGTTTCCAACTCCTCTGGCTGGTTACCTGTGCTGCATGAATTRGTGTAGAGACACTTCAGCTGGGCTATTCACCTCCTCATCTCCTGGGAAGAGCCTTCTCTAATTCTTTTGGGATGATTCACAGGTATTTCTCTGCTGTCTCCTGAACTGTTACTGAAAGTTCCTTACTAACACCCAGCAGAGCAGCTCCTCCTCCCACTGAATCTTGTTTAAAGCCCTGCTATCAAGCCCTTCCACCTTGTCAGGTGCACCCCATCTGCTGTCAGTATGCCCTGTCTCCCAAAGGCATATCCCATAAAAGTCATGGAAGCTGAAGCCCTGATGGCATCAGTCTCAGCCAGTCCTCCTCCCTAGCCACTCATCTCACCCTGCCTCAGWCCCAGTCCCTTTGCCTCAGGCCCAGTCCCTTCCAGGACAGAAGAGAACATTAAATGTTCTCCCAATCCTTTCAACATCTTCTCAGGTGTATAAAGTCACTTTTGGTATTTCATGATCTCTTTGTGGCAGCATCATTCAATCCTACATGAATGAGTAGGAGCAGATGACAGTTCTCAGCTTTCATGAATCTTGGAAGCCTCTTTGTGACATCCTAAACATGAGGCACCAATGGGCATAAAACCCCTTTTAGAGAGGTTTTCTGGATGCCAAATGGCTCCTTCTGTGCCTCTCCGTGAGGAGTGACAAATAACTAACCCCCTCCATGATCTTTTGGTGGTGTTTGTTCTAATACAGCTGTCCGAATGTACTAACCTAGTGGAATTCTCCTCTTCTAGATTGTGGCTGCTGCAGTGATCAGGTAAAAAATAAGGAAYGTTTCTCYATTTCYTCTTGGAAGATTAAGCTTTGRAAGGTAAAGTTTCMAACTGCATCAACCAAAAACTTYARMAACAGCTTTATTTTACAAAATTAATAACCCTGTTTGAAGGTCATAAAATAATGTTGTATCAGATTTATCAGGCAAGCAAGGAGCAAATTTTTGGTACACTAGCCGAGAAGGCAAGAGAACACTGCATTTGACCTGAGGCCGTGGAAGAGGCTTCAAAAATTGACTGACAGCACTGGGATTTTGGGTGTGTATTTGGAATAGAAGTGTGTAATATCACAGGGTGGAAAACTTAGAGTTTAAGGCTTTTGAATATAGTAATATATAWAAAGCAAGATGGAGGATTTAGGACAWAGGCTAAGTTCTTCTTTTTCACCTTCTTCTTCATGGGTTTGGGTGGTGTATTGGAATTGGGTAGAAAAAYCTGCATTGCRGRCCACTGGTGGTTGGTTATTGGTTTAWAAGTAAACATAATCTAAGTGTCATTTCATAATTGGACACTTTGTTCTTAAAAGAGCTTGGAAAGAGATAGAGAGACAGCCATCTTTCACTTTGTTAGCAAGAACTTGCAAYTTGTGAGACTGTATTCTATAGACAAGAATTAATAAACAACTGAGTCTGAACAAAAAATCAATCTCTCAATCATTTAAACCCAGCTCTAACAGAAAATAAGATAACAAACCCACGCTTCACCAGGAAAACACCTGTTCCACCCATGCAGATCTTACTGACTGCAATCCATAACCCAGGGCTGGACCTATGGTGTTATCCCCTTTCCTGTGCTTCTTGTTAGTTATTAATGGCATTTTGCTACTCTTCTATTTTTCTCTCCTTCTTTTTCCTTTTTTACAAAAAAATAGGCTTGGATTACTGTTGCACTGCACYAGGTAGATGTTTTCTGTGAGGAAAAAGGGTGTTCAGTTTCACCCCAGGACCTTTTAAAGGAAGAGCAAAAACATCTTTGCTGTCCTCGCAGTAGTGGGCTCAAAGCCAAGACAAAAACACCGACAGGTCTCTTTAGCTGTTCCTCAGAAGTTTAGCTATTTTCTATTGGGCTGCTTGCTAAAAAACCCACCTAAATTGTTCAACATTTAAGGAAGRGCACAAAGCTTCTTGGTGCATTTTCGGGGTCTTGCAGCAGGTGTGTGGGGTCTGTCCCTAAAATGTGTGTGGCTTCTGTTCTTTTGTTTTGTATTATYTTCTTCTTTAATTAAARCCTTCTTGCTTTTTCACGACACATTTGATCATACCATACAGCAAGTTATTTTAAGTCATTTCTGTGAKGTGCTGGATGCCCTCAGAGTGTGTTGGACCCTCTTGGAGCTAAAAACACCTGGCTCAGCGAGAATTCCAATGGACCATCACTCTGGATCCCAACATTTAACCTTGTTTGTGTTCTAATCTCACTTTCAGGTACATTTAAAACCAAGTTCCTTTCCACAGTTGTGGATCGAGGTACAAGGTGCCTCTCCTCACCTTAACYGAGGATATAATACCAGGCATCAATCTCCTGCTAAGATTCAGGTGGTAATAATATTTTCTCTTCTCATTAAACAAGATTTCTTGCTTCCCTGATCTTCATTAAAGAATGCTGTAGTGCATGTAGTGCTCTCAGTTAATATAAAGACTTTTGGACAGCAGAGCTTCAAAAAGAGTGGGTACTACTTCTCGTGAGGCAGACAGCATGGACACATCATGTTCTCAGAGAACTGAAGCACAGCAAAACTTTGAAAAGGGATACAATAAAATTTTGAAGTTTTAATTATGAATTTTAACACTAGACAAGGTTGGATAGCAGGAACTTTGACTTTGTCAAATTTGCCTTTTTGTTTTTAGTGGGTTTTTGTTTGGGTTTTTTTTGTTGGGTTTTKTTTGTTTGTTTGTTTGGGTTTTTTTGTTTACAGGAATAGGGCTAAATTATTTTATTCACCTGCAAGCATTGGGAGAGTTTTGGCTACAGTGCTATTTGTCTCTTGTTTGWTACCTTAAAAGCTTTTTCAATGTAATTGAAAAATTACATTGTAAGTGTATAAATTAATTGTAAGTGTATAAATTTCACTTCATCTCAGTGCCTCTAATTGGTAGAGTTTGTGCATTGGATTGTATTTTTTCAAGTACACGTATCATATAATCAGCATTATGTTTGTCAACTACTGAGTAAGTACAAGTTAATAAATTAAAAAAAAAATTATAAATCCAGGGTTGTGATTAGAGACAGACTGGCAGGGTAAATATACAGTTACCTGGCAGCAGACATAATCCAGCCCACCTGGAGTCCTGGGAAGAACAGAACCAACACGTATCTGTCAAGTCCAGACAGCTGGTGAAATCTGGTGGTTCCCTGTTCTTTATAAAACTGGGAGTTTATGACTCTTTTTCTTTACAGAAAAAAAATAACCATTCMAATTCAAACATAAGTCTTTATCATATTGTGGCAGAAATTACAGTAAAGAAGTACAGTTATCATGGTTAGTGAAGGGCTAAAAGCCAAGATCCTGGGTAATAAKAGCCTAAAACATAGCAGAAGTTTATGACAACATATATAGCCATCCAGACCCAAATCATTCTCCTGGACACCACTGCTAAAGCAGACTGAAACAAAACCCCATCTAATCACTTTCTGTCTTAATTTTGGTTCTGAATTTTTGGCTTTGGTTTGTCACCACTGAAATGTTGCTGCAAATTATTGTGTTAAATCCTTATTTCTATCTTTCTGCCTCATTTCTGTTTAATAAACCACTATAACATTTATTTACCAGATATATAATTCGTCTGCATGCAGAAAATATATTTGGGCTTCACTTCTTTGAATCATAAAGAATGGCAAAAAACTCAGACGTATTTTTACATAAATATATTTAAAGAGCATGCTATCATACTTCATGTCTGAATCACACTTTATTTAAACAAAGAATCCATTTTCAGAAATGACAGCAGCAACTGGGGAAAAAACAAGAAGTGTAGGTAAAAAGTCTTGAACGTGTTATTTGTTAATTACTTTATTATTATTATTATTATTACTATTACTATTATTATTATTATTACTATTATTACTATTATTATTATTATTGAGCTGTTATTTTTTTTTATGCAGGTAGTTAATAAATCTTCCAAACTGCTGCTTATTTTAGGAAACAACAATCATTCTGTTATGAAAATACTTTTTTTCTTTTGAGGAATTGGGGCTGATGTGAATCCAGGCTGTGTTTAGTCTTTCCAAAATCCTTCTCTATTCCTTACAATTAGTGCTCAAGCAACAGCCCTGGAAGCACTGAAGGTGACTGGGGTGAAACTCRGAGCTCACTCAGACCCTGTCCAGGAGCAGGGACACTGCCTGCCTACAGGAGTGTTTGGTGCTGCCAGCTCACTGTGCAGGGTGAGCAATAATCAGCAGTAAGAGGAAAAGCAGCAGCTCCTTACACTGTTCCTGTTAGAGCAGAGAGCACATCCCTTCATGTCCTCACTGCATTCAGCTGATCCAGGTTTGTGGTTCTTTAGCAGGTACAAAAAAGCATTTGCTGGATCAGGCTCAACATGTGTTCCCTATCTGTTTTCATGTAGCCTGAAGATAGGATAATTTTCCAGTTTCTATGCTAACCCTTTTGTAGCTAAAACTGATAATCACACCAGGTTCCCTTGCTGCGTTTTCTAGTCCCTTAAGCTTTAGTTTAGTAACATTTTGGCTGATCAATTTGATACAAAATCCTTTATTTTCTGTTTAAATTCCCATTCCAATAAATAAGGCTTTTGGGCTTAAGTCTACATAACTCTCTTTTGAAAGTCTGAGCCAGAGAGATGAGAATTTAAAAAAAAAACACCACCTCAAACCATATTTTCTAGTCTGTGGATGTTTTCAATGTTTTGTGATCTCAAAAGAATATGTTGGGGTTAGAACAAAAGAGATGGGAGCAGATGTTGCAATTTTCATGAAAGAGCTTTCTTGGAAAACAAAATAACTCCTTTTAAACTTTAAGCCCCACAGACTTTACATAACTAATAGTTTTCATTTTAAAGTCTTAGTGAAACACTAGGGCACTGCGACTCTACCCCTAACTAATTCATATTCTGTTCAAATTTTTAAGTTTCATGAGATTCCTTCATATTGGTGCAGSCTAATCAAGAAATCCTGAACCAGTTTTAGTTTTTTTCTTTATGTCCAGTTGTATTTCTGTATTTTAGTCTCCAGGCTGTTACCCTGTGTTTGCATATTTGCATTGTATCTTTTCACTCCAAGGCAGATTAAGGAGTTGTTACCCTAGACTCATAGTAATTGCAAGAAAATCCAGTTCCATCTGTTTCTGCCAACATGTGGAAATTGAATGAGAATATCAACATGAAACAGCACTTGCTCAATATCAAGTGTGTGCCAGCCATTGTGTTTGTTACAGAAAATTGTGGTCAAGCAGGCTGGGAGAGGCCAGCGAGCTGCCTGTCCTGTAAGAAATCYGGGTGCAGATCTTGTTCATGCCAGTCTGTCAGTTGTCAGCTGCTAGATTTTGGCTTTGTACAGCTATTTCCATCACTTACAGATAACGTGCTGCTGAACGGGGTAGGGCTCACCCCGCAGTGTTTAACAGGAAGAAATGTGTTCACTGCACCAACAAGTTTTGTCAGAAAAATCAGCATTAAGTCTGGAGGAGGGTAAAGAATATGCAGAATGTAACCTCTGGGCTACAAGGGGAAGAAGATGACTGTTTTRTCCACTGTTAAATAACAACTCCTGAATGTTTTTGTTTCCTAATCAAGTCGTCACRTACCCTTGAGAAGTTACAGCAGCTGCACTACCACTACCCAGTTTTGCAACATGTTAGATAAATGTAAATATATTTAAAATACACGTGAGAAGAAAGAAATGAGTGGTCTCCCAAGTGCCCCAGAAGTACAAACTTCCATCAGGATGGATCAATTCGAAACAAAAATTCTCCACCAAAAAAATGTGGACCAATCCTTTTAGGGAGCCACCTGCTGTGTGATTTCCTRTTAGACAACTTTCAAGCTCTCTGGCCTTTGCTGTGCAGAAATGTTAGAAATTGTTTTGGTTTCTTTTTCCCCCTGCACCAGCTATACTAGAGTTTTGGGCTAAAAAACCCAAGGACTTTGGAATAGGAAGAGTAGTGTTCAGGAAAAATTATGCAGCTTTGAAGAATGTGGAGTGACAATCTCAAACAATCAAATGAGAATGGCTTAAGAAATTGTCTCTCTGTAAGTGRACTCCACCTTGTTTCTTACCAGATATGACCAGATTATGTGTGCACATACCTCTAGTCTATTTTAAACACAGGGAAAAGGAGTTTTTTTAAACTAGCTTGAGCTATGTGGGTAATTTTCAAGAATTTAGCTCAGTTTCCTTCGAGTCTATTTCTCTTCCCGACCTTTGCAGCAGTACTGGGAATTTTTTTTCCTAGCTGTGACAACTAGCAGGCTGGCCAGGGAATGTGCTGTCAGGTGAAATTTACAGCATAGTTACCTATGCATGTCTGTTTTTCCAAGACACTTAATGAAATGGTTTAGAAAAAGTCATGATAACAACGTGAGGAAGACAGAAGCGGCTGTCCTATAAAAGACATCCTTTTCTTTCTCCTCATGGAGGTTTGTGCATCATCTCCCACCAGCTGAGCAGTAGAGCTGTTAGAGTTGTCTGACCTGGATCTCTGAGGGAGMAGAGGAGCATTTGCAGCAGACCATTTTGCATTTGAGTGGCTTGGAGGCCGTGTCCCAGCAGGTGCMTGAGGTGGCTCTGCCAGCTCTGTGTTGGTGGCACTTCTGCCACACCTCTGCCTTGCAATACCATTCATGCACTAACCTGAGGGTCCTCTCTAAGCTATTTCCATTTTCCTCTCCCACTTTTCTTCCCTGCTCCCTTCACTGTGATAAAAAGCCTGTGGCTATAAGAACACTTAACTGTAAYACAATTTTCGTAGCTCGAGTTACGTGTTAAGTAAGTGTTTTATGCACTCTGTTTGTGAAAGACTAGACAAGCTCTTTGTGGGAAGGTAAATAATATTTAAAGCCCAGACCACAATCATCTTCCATCTCTGCTCTGTGATTTAATTTAATGCCGATTATCAAGTGTTTTGCTTCTACAATTCATGTGGTGTTTGGCTGACAGAAGTGGGTATTCATCGCCAGAAGCTCAGGAATTAGGCAAACCTAGTGTACAGGATTGCATGTCACAGCACAAAGCTGCTTTTAAGATGTTGCTCCCTTCACAAAGAAGGAAAAAAGGGTTAGAAGACTAAATTCAAGGAAAATTCAGTATAACATTGTCTGGGTTTCATCTCCTCCCAACTTCTCACCCTATTTTCCTTCTCAGATATGGGGGTATTGCAAAGGAACATTAAAGGAACTTTTTATCAGAAATCCATGGCCTCTTTGATAATTTTAGATTCAAGTTTTTACTGTTGTACAAGCTCCAAAGCCCCAAGCCTCTTCACCATCTCCCCACAAGTCTTAGACCTTCTCTAAAGGAAAAAGAGGCATTTTCCTGGCCTCGGTGAGCTTAAAGAAGAGAAATACAAACACAAAAAAATATTAAAAAACTGTGGGAGAACAGAAGGAATGCGCTCCAGGAGAGAATTGAAATTATCATGATGAATTCCTAGCCTCGCAGTTGGTCTGAGCTGTTTTTCGGGTTTTTTTTTCTAGTCACGTTTAAAAGGGACAAATTGCATCCTTTACTTTTCCTACACTCCACACAAAGGCCAKCCCTCCTGCTTGCCTTACACTGGCGTCAAGCCTCACACCTGCACACCCACTTCCTTGCTCTGTCCTCCCAGGGCTTTCCGTCCCTTCTCTGTTTTCCRTACGAATGAAGCAGTTTAAAAAGGTGCTGATGGACGAGTGGAAGACGTGGGACCTCGCAACAAGAGGCTGAAACGGGTGGCTTTGCTCTCATTTCTGCTCGGCACAGCTCACATTTCGCTCTGGAGCCTCCAGCTCAGACCAGCACCTGTCCCAGTGCGTGTCTGCCACCACTGGTGCCAGCCAGCAGCACATGCCAGTGGATCCAGCATCTGTGACAAATAACACATGAAGCCCCATGAGCTCTGCATTTCCCTGCCCAAAGGACTTGCTTCTACTCTGCAATATCCTCSACAGAACCAAATATGTATAGGATTGGGCATCCCAAAGGTGTTTTGTTTTGGTTTTGGTTGTTTTTTGGTTTGTTGTTTTTTCTTTTTAATGTGATGTTTTCCTCTGCAAAAGCACCCTGAGCACAAAGACTGAGAAGCAAAAAAAAGAAGAATGCTGGCAGCTTCTTACGAGCTTCATAGTATGTAACTTCTTGTTGTGTTGCCTTTTCAGATTTAGCCTGCAYGACCTAGCAGCTGTTTCACTTGGCTCAGGGCATTTATGACTTTATTTTGGACAAATCTTTAACATTTTCATTTGATTTTTTTTTTCCCCAACTCAGCTTTGTGCCTCAAAATTTGTTTTAAATTTTACGGTCATTTTTTYCCCCCCCTTTCTTACCCTTCTTACAGCTGTAGGCTCTGGAACCCAGCAACTGTGGTGTTCCTCTCTTTGGCCAGCAGCCTGTTTTATAAGGTAAAGACAAAGGAAAGGAGTGCTTTGGGAAGGAAAAGAAAAGTAAGACAACAAAGGAAGGAAGGAAGACAAACGTGAGAGGGTTCTTTCACTGGATCTACTCAGAACAAGCTAAAACCTAACTGTACTTATAACTATATAAATTCTGAAGTACACAGTAGACTAAAAGTATTCAATAAACATTTACTGTGAATGGAGGCATTAGGAAAGGCTTAGGCCCTGCCTGAATTCCCATGAAATTTATAAATATTTCTTTCATTTGTTCTCCATTTACAATTAGTTGCGGTCAAGCTGATCAAAGACAGAAGAGGCCTGTTGCATGTGAACCAGCATCCCTCACAATGACATTCACAAAGCAGAATGAAATATGAAATATCAGGTTTCCACGGATGTATGAACTTGTAAAAAATCTGAAAGAATAGGAGGTTTTTCACACTGAGTAATGTGAAACATTTGGTGCGGATTGTAGGCCTCTGAAGAGGAAAACTGAGAGCCAAAATCCATCAGGCAATAAAACAGAAGCAGGCAAAAGTTAAAACAACAGCCATTCACTACAATCTATTGATTTAGATATCATGATTGTCTCTGCTATAGCAGTGGTGGATGCTAGCAGGAGCTTCCACTTAAATCATTATCAGGAACAAAGCCCAGCACCACAGACCTGAGAGCAGGCTGGAATAATGTTTGCTTCAGAAATACATCTCGTCTGTTCCCTTCACTTAAATAAAGGAGGGGGGAAAATACTTTCCACAGCTTGCTCACGCTGCTCTCTAASCATTTCCAGCCAAACAGGTGCTAAGGTTAATTGGGTAAGTAGCCTGAAGCTTCCAGTTTTCAAACGAACTTAAAGTAAATAAATAACCCCAAGTAGATCCAGGAGGATAGACTTGCACAAAGCCTCTGAGCCGCGCGTGTTACAGCACTCGAGGTCCCTGGGTTTATCTCTTTTGCAGACCTGCAGTTTTCGGAGAGCAGGGCCCATCAGCCTTTGTGACTAATACAGTGTGCTTTAATTGCTTCCTATGTCTTTCACAGCTGTCAGCCCCTAATGGGGTCAGGGTCGGCAGGGGAGGGGCACTCRGAGGGTTTGTATCCCTTCACCTCCTGAAGCATTCACAGGCTGGAGAGGGWCTCCACCCCATATGGCATCTGGGAAACCTGTGGCTCTCCCTGATGTGTGCCAACTCCACCCSAGGAGTCATTCACCCTATTCAGAATCACCCTTTTTGGCTGTTGGAAAAGGATAGATAAGTGGAGACAGTGCCCTTAGTGCTGTCCCTGACCCAAGAGGTTCTAATTGCTTCTCAAACTGTGCAAAATTTGTTTATGACGTTAACCAGCATCAGGCAACAGGGAAGAATGTAAAAATAGATTGTTTCACATTGTTTTGRGAAAGACTTGGGAGGATTAAAGGTTAACAGGAGTCTTCTAGCATAAACAGAGCAGACACTTCATGCTGTTTATGGTATAAACCCCACTATGTTTCAGTCTGTACCAGAAAATGTCTGAAGAGAAGTAGTAGGAGCTAGGGCAAACAACAGGAGGCATAAACACGCTGGGGATGTCCTGTGCCATGAAAAACCTTCATGGAAAATGTGTAGGTTGAGTACTTCCAAAAAGGGACTGCAAAAGAAGACATTTGAAAATACAAACTCTTTCATTTTTCTCTCAAACCAAAAATCATATCCCTTCTCAGGTATGATGTAAAAGCAGGTCAGAGAATGTGTGGTCTTGTGTTGGAGTACAAGAGTCTTGCAGCTCACCGTACTGCCAGTGTAGACATACAGAAGGTGTGTTGGGGCCCCAAAAGATCTAATTTATTACAAACAGTGTATTTAATTTGTTAAAATTACACACTCGGGTTTTTCATACTCAAACATCCTCTCAGCACCCACAAGATCTAGAAACATTCTGTTCTATAACAAAGCTAAGAGTCTAGTTTAATCACATGTGTCCAGGGTCTGAGATTTCGAGGAGAACGCCCAGTGCCAGATGACAATAAATCCCTTAGAGAGCAGAACACTGGACAGTGACTTGCATTCAATCCCTTGGGCTGGACAGGGCTGTGCTCTGGACAGAAGGCAGCATGGGCAGCTTCACCTCACCATGGGAAACACAGAAAATCCTTTCCTGGTTGTATCTGTCTAGTTCTGGAAATTTGCTCAGGGAATCTGGACAGGCTGGATCATGGGCTGAGGCCAGTGGTGGGAGGTTCAACAAGGCCCAGGGCTGGCTCCTGCCCTTGGCTCACAACAACCCCAGGCAGGGCCACAGGCTGGGGCAGAGTGGCTGGAAAGCTGCCCACAGGAAAAGGACCTGGGGGTGCTGGTGACAGTGACTGAGCAGGAGCCAGCAGTGCCCAGGTGGCCAAGAAGGCCAATGGCATCCTGGGCTGTCCCAGCAATGGTGTGGCCAGCAGGAGCAGGGCAGGGATTGTCCCCCTGTGCTGGGCACTGGTGAGGCCACACCTGTTCGGTTTTAAGCCCTTCATTCCAAGAAAGACATTGAGGTGAACACTTCAAAGATGTATTCACTTGGACTGGAAAATAACAGGAGTTTTTCAAATGAGCAGATGAAGAATTCTCTTTGTCCAAATGTAGCTTATTTGTGCTAAGCTTCAGACTTCACATACTCTATTTATGCTATCCAAAAAAAGGTGTGCACACAGAAAGTTCATCATCCCTTAGAAGCTTTTATGGAAGAGGTGTCTGTCTCCAAATTAACACTAAACAAAATCAGAAGCTAGAGCAGGCACACATTTCTCAGCACAGATGCTCCTCTTCAGGGTTTTTGCTTGTTTATTTGCCAGTCACAAGCACTACAGAAGAGATTCCTGGGAAAACTGCACTGTGCCTCCCCTCAGGGGTGAATCCCAAGGCTTTACTTTCACTTAATTTATTAGAGGGAAAAATGAGAGAAACAAAGTAATATTTAATGAAATAATGTTTCTGCCATAAACCTGAAAGCCACTTACACATTTTTTAAGTAACTGATTAAGATGATCCTTGTGCAATCCCGCAGTGGCTGTGGAAATATACGGCTTAAGTTTCTACCCATTTTGTTYTGGTCCAGATAGAATTTTCCAGAGGAGTTTAGCCTCCTCACGCAATGTGTGTTGGGCTGTATCAGAATACTCTATTCTTAAAAAGTAAAAAAACCCCCAAAAATTAAAAATCAGTGTTTCCATGTTTATTGGCCAGCATGTTTCAACATTTGTTTTTGCTCAAGTCCATTGTAAAATTATATATATATATATATATATATGTATCAGAACTTTTTTTATGGTGAGATAATGCACATAATTCCTTTTGTAAGACTGCCTTATCATGAGTCATAAAGGTTCAAGAAACAAACAAGACGTGGCAATTTTGCCCTCATTGTCTCCACACACTGCTCCTGCCAGTAGAGGAAGGCTGCAGAGATGTGTTGAACCCAGTTAATGAGCACAGATGAGTCTCTTAGGTCATGGAAGAACAGCAGATGGAAAACAGACATGTCTCCCATCTAAATCACACACTCACAGTACTACTCCTGGTCAGTCCCAGGTAAAAAGATGGGAATCTTTCACTCCTTTGGAGTAGAGCTCCTCTGTAGTACATGAATGGCTGCCATCAAAATACATTTTAAAACTGCAGACAGGAATTAAAAACATAGGTAACAGATAGAGGGGAAAGAGGGAGAGATGTAGTGGCATTAAGAAAGGCAAYAACTTTGAGAATGAGATAAATTTTTGCCTTTATTTGATAAATGCAGTCTCTGCATAATGTTCCACCATGTCATTCCCTGTGCATTCAGAGCCTGTGGTCTTCRTGTCTTTGAGGGTTCGGATACCTTGAGGCCTCTCCTTTCATTTTCCCAACCYTGCAGGGGAGACACAACAAGGTTTACAGACCCTCTTGTCAAAAAACACCATCCCACATGTATTTTTTCATGTGAGGATTACAAATTTACTTTGTTTTTAAGCTTACCCTTCTTTGAGGGGCCTTTCCAGACTCTCTTTGGTYCCAGTTGTCTTAACTTGGTCTGTCAGGACGTGTCTGCACTGTGCAGTWCTGATTGTCAAGAGGCAGATACAGAAGCTAATTTTGTCATTTTCACACTTTACAGTATGAAACAGTCACTTTTCTGTCCCTTTTACTTCACTGGCTGCTTTGAGACACAGAGTTTTTTGACACGTTTCTGCACCACAGAGTGCTGTGCAGGAAACATACACCTTAAGTTAAATGCTTTTAGTCTGTTGTTTCCCAGAACACTGGTTATTCATGGCACATAGCTGAGGAAAGCAAGCTGTATAGATAGATATATATTAGATAGATAGATAGATAGATAGATAGATAGATAGATAGATAGATAGATAGATAGATAGATAGATAGATAGAGGTATCATATTCTATATATATGTGTGTGTTATATATTAATATATAATACATAATACATAATATAGAATAGAATAGAATAGAATAGAATAGAATAGAATAGAATAGAATATATGT